>JAANDH010000332.1:142500-275169 GCA_011799765.1 Nymphaea thermarum
TGAATGTGTTCAAATTTTTTAAAATCGTGTGTTATAATGCACGATGAATTTTTTTAATTTTTGAGATAAATTCATAAAATAGTTTGTTATTATTCTCATCGCCTAACCTCCAACTAAATGGCTGTTTTGCTATCATTGTCGCCGCCAAATTCATGGAATTTTTAATAGTATAACATTAACGCAAAAGTATAATGCCTGCAGAATTGGAACAATATCACACTGTTCCACAAATATAAGAAAGTAATGTGTTACTGACTTACTGTTGTCAAAAAGGTACAAGGCTACTTGGACATTACGTGTAAGTTACGACAATCGAAAATTATATGGATTTGACATGTCGTCTGACCAACCAACTGTTTTCCAATATCAAAAAAAGGATTTAAAGTCTCATAAAACCCATAATCGTGCCCCCCTTTTGCATGTATTAAAAGTTGCAACCATAAACATATTAAATGACATGTCCTTTCCATGTTCAGCTTTCAGGTGTGCTTATTATTCAGTTATAAATACGCATTAAATTAAGCTATCATCTGTCTATAGTAAATAAGTATGATAAGAGATGGACGAAGATGAGATAAAAAAGGATAATCTACCATGTCTTTCGGTGCAAGATCAATAGGTCGGTAGTATCTGATCAGCTGATCCGAACCGTGTAGTCAGATCCGCCGGAAAAGAAAGCTGGATTGGAATCTTAATCGGAGTTGGACGGCGTATAGGCTTCCAGGTCATAACCGAGTCCAAAACTTAGTACCGACCCGACAAAGATCGAACCCGATTAATAGGGTTGGACACGTAAAACTCAGATTTTTACACTGGGTCCGAACTATTCACACCGCTACCGTCCGGCCAGGCCTGACCGACCGACTGTTCTCTCCGAATAAATGCCATTAATGCCAATTAATTGGTCCAGCAAATTGTTCTGCTGCCTTCATTACAGGCGTTTGCAAATTAAAGAGCAGCTGATTTGGCTTCGCCGGCAAGCTGGGCGATGGAGAAAGGGTTCGACTGGGCCGTCAGGTGTTCAAGGGGATAGCGCCGGTGCAGTCCGACAGCTTGCATGGCAACATCGACCATTTTGCAACTCTCCGCCTCCTCTCAGCGCGTAATATAAAATATATAAAGGTGAAAGGTACCTTCATGATTACAGCACAACAACAGTAACATTTCACATCAATTTTGCGAATTTAAGATGTCTTTCGTGAATATATATCAGAGGCAATCAAAGGACCACTTCTTCCTGATTCTTTCAAATTCGATTCATCACCTGCATTTGAAAATATCGATGATCGATCTAAACAATGGTTAAAAGCTTAATCTTACTAGGCATCAAGTTGTGGTTTTGTAATGGTCAGTTAAAAGAAAATTTGATCACGAGATCACGATGTGATGGTATTTATCCAATGTCTGCCTGGGAGAGTAAAAAAGACAGAATCAACAGTATATATACAAGTCATTTTTCTATTTTTGGCAATTAACATCACAAATTTAAAACAGTCATAGTTTCTGGATTTACATACTTTCTAATTTGTAAAAAAAGGGCATATATAGAAATGAGAGATGAACATGAACGTCCACTTCCTCTAATGCATACATTATTAAGGATGTTGAGAGCCATGCATGCAGGTCTGTGAATCGATCTCCTTTTCTCTATAGATCCTGTCGTTCATGCAGCTCTAAATTTCCCACCATTAAGTGAATATCCAGACGCGCCATAAAAGGACTGGTTTTTGCGGATGCAGTAAAGGCAGATGTGGAGAATGTGTCTGGACTTTTTGACTGAGAGGCATTTGAGTCGCCTGCTCAGGTCAGGTGAAGGCACTTCATATAATTTTTGAGCCATAAAATTGTAGTTTTGAGTGTTTCAATGAAATTCTTGATGGGTGGGTGTAGGCCGTAGCTCACACCAATCCCATGTAACTCCGCCACCGGTTTCCTCCAAACCACAGATCTCACAAGTACAGTTCAGAGCCGCACTTCTAGTGAGAGCTGCAGACCTGTAGCACGAGTGGAGTCCACGGTTTTAAGCCCCCCATAGATCTGTGGTGACCTCAGATTTCAGATCCCAAGCTATATAATAAATATAGCTTAAGGGTAATATTATTTTAACATGACATATTTGAGGATCTCAGATCAACCTCAATATGAGGCTTTCCTCACATATCTCTGATCTTAAGTCCTCCTTAGGTTTTGCTTGGTAGTGAAATCTTATGTTTATTTAATCTGTAGATCACACGTAAAAGAAATATTGGATCATGTTTAAATATTTACACAATTTCGCGGTTTCATCCTCGAAACCAGCAAGAGCTCATTCAATTCTTGCGCTGTCACCTTCATGAGATTGGCCCCAGTCACATGATTTCATGAATCTTCGGGCTTCTTCTCCGAGATCAACATGCGGAGCCGTTTTCATTCCTTCAAATGGTTGGCCTTCGCTTCTTTAGTAATCAAGAACCAAGTTGCATCCCAAAATAAACTAATAAGAAGCTGGTGCATGCGGCCATAAATATGCAAATTAAGATCAGGGGTGCACTGAGGAGGACATCTGTTTTAGTACCACAACAACTGGTCAGGAGGGAGCAAATGGGGATGTGGCGTGCGTCAGGCCATTGTATATGCTGCTGAGCTTTTGATGATGCTACTAACCTGAAGCATTCCAAAAAAAAAAAAAAAATCTGGTTAAACTGCACTAGCTATATAATTTTAAATTTTTATATATACACCAATATGTACGTAAAAACAATTTCTCAGAAATATCAATATAAAAATAAGAAGTGGTCCGTGGCTCACAGCTGCTGACTAAGTCATATATGTCTGTGCTCACCTACATTTTTTCTTCTTAAATAGGCCTGCCCATCAGGATTAATTGTTGGGAAAAATTGCAATATTATTGATCTTGCTCACATCTTTTACACGATATTTCACTAAAACAATCTCTCATTTTCTCTAGATATAAAGTATATATATATATATATATATATATATATATATATATATATATATATATATATATATATATATATTCGTTTCAAGAAGTCTGTAAATTGGTTATAGTATGATCTGAGGTCAGCTGGATGCAAATAATCGAGGGGATGTTGCATTTTGTCTGTTTAGGAGGTGTTTAGGTAGGCCGGGCTTTTAAGTATGTCTTTAATTATCCAGATCCCAGCATTTTTGGCGACTTTTAATCTAGTGAAAACATTTGTACCATCTGGGGTAGCTGTTATTCCAAAGACATTAATGGGGCATTTGATGCTCTACACAGGTTCACATCAGCCATCCGATCGACGGCCTCTATATAGACATGAAATATTTTGTTCACGGGAAGCTGAGGAAAACGCAAGGAAAAAAAAAATGTAGACAATTTTCACCGTGAAAGTAAAGTTGAAGTTGGACCAGTGTCTGACCCGTAGCTCTAAATGTTCTCACCTCACCCTCGTAGTTCGGCAGGACCATACAAGTTGTACTGGCCGCCAAACGCAATTCCAGGCTTTCCAGCACCATTTCTGGCGGCAGCTAGCTGCCATGATCGCCATTAATAGGCAAGTTTCATTGCTTATTTTTTGTGAACAAGTCTTTGGATGCCTTAGCGTCCACGTATAATACTAGCTGGTGCGGTTCATCTTAAAGGGGACGGTCACTCGATCGAACAAAATGGGATGACACTCTGATCTTTAGGTGGCTCAAACATAATTGGTTGACTTGTCGAGTTGGCTTGGGAATCGATTGAGTTAGCTCGTTAAGAGTAAAGATTGACCTTGCTTGCCCCCGATTTCAGGGCTTGATTCTGGTTATTTAAACTTGGCCGAGTTGATGAGTCAACCCTCTGACTCGCTAAGTTGGTCATCTGCCAGTCATGGGTTTGCCAACTATGACTGAAGATTTGCTGCTGAAGTAACTGATCACCAAAATTAAATGCTCCAGAACCAAACCTGCCTTTAGAGAAATTCAGGGAACTTACCATGTGTCGCATCATAAAATGTTGTTCCATGCATGGGATGTTTCCTTTCAAAATCAGTTCATATCTCAACCCAAATCATTGTGTCTGCATAACTTTAACAAAAATGTGGGAGAGACGTGGTTGGATGCACCGCGCAGACTGTTTAGTGCATGACATCTGTCACCCTTTTAGCCCACTTTCATTAAGCATCTGACTTACCCATATGTCATGCACATGGATCAGGATATCTTTGTATTGTGAACAGGCTTGCGCATTTGACCACCTAATAAATGGCTGAGTCAACTATGTTGGCTTAAAACTGTCTGCATTGAGGGTTAATAAACCTACCTGTGAAACCCCATAAATGATGGCCGGTAAACTTTTATTGTAGCATGTGCCATCAATTTATTTCATTAATGGCCACTGCCTAACCATATAAATGTACTGAGTTCGGTTTAAATGAGCAGGTGAAGCTTGGTAATCAAGTTTCGATATGGTGGAATTTGGAACTTACTATTGTGGCAGCACGTCGATAATAAATAAAAAGCTGTTCATAATAATCACAGGGTGTGATTTCAACATCCCCAAAATTTACGTTTGAACAGAAATCTCCTGTTACTTAGCCTCCCTGACATGATCAGACGTATGCCCAACCTTCATTCTGGGGATTCTATTAGAGAAGCTGCCCTCCTGAGTCCCTTCCACAGCAATGGCCACTGTCTTCTCCCTTCTAAAAGATTGTGACCGACCCTTTACTAATAGAAATTACCAACAAAGGGAGCCTCCCCTTCTCCTGCCGACTACCGGGTTCGACTGACACTCTGACGTTCCTTCCTTATATATATATATATATATATATATATATATATATATATATATATATATATATATATATATATATATATATATATATATATATATATATATATATATATATATATATATATATATATATATATATATATATATATAGATGGTAGACAGATAAAGAACAGTATCAATAATATTGTTGAAAGAAAAACATTGAAAAAAAATCTCTGGCAGGGGCCTTGGCCCCCTCCCCACCTCAAGTTTTCAAGTAAAAAAGTCTCCATTTTAATTATAAATTTTTTGCAAAATACAATTCGACCACTGTCAAACTTTTGAAACCATAGTTTCAGTATCGCTAATGAAAAAATCCTCTCTGCCATAAAAAGTTCACATGACAAGAGTGGAGAAGCAGTGTGTATGACATAAAAACCGAAGAGGATGCTGGTGCCAATGATTGTATTCCGCTGTTTTATTTAAAACTTAATCTTAATCCGATCTGATATTTATTTATATCCGAATCCAAATCTAACGGATTCCTTTTTCTTAAATCTGAATTGGATACAATTTCTTAATCAGACTATCTTTTTTGTTTTTCCATATACAATTTTGTTTTTAGAATGGTCAGCTGGATATGAGAACCCAATCAGAGATAGTCAGATATACTGTCATCCCTCACCAGGACTTGTGGCGCTCTTCTTCTTCTCCAATAGCTTTGTTGCCATGTGTTCATTGGTTAGGAGGAGGATACACCCAGGAAGATCCCTACTTCCACACGTGATTGGGTAGAGGAGGAGAGACTTAAGTTAATTCTGCTTGTTAGCCATCGTCAGAGAGACACGTGAATATCAGATATCTCTGATCACTAGACCAACAGTCACTTCTGCTGTAAGTTGCTCATAAATGAGAAGGAAAATTTTGGTGATCTTGCTTTTTCTTGACAAGACATCTGAAGTCTGCTCGGGCTGCAGAGGGACAATACTTCCATCCGAAACGGAAACTTAACTAACGACATAATTAAAGATTTTATTTCTCCTAATTTGGAAAAGTTGAAACAGGTCACGATCCTACGACTCATCAACACATTAACTGCACTAAAACGCACTTAAGCCGAGAGAGAGAGAGATCAGAAGGCCTTCTGCTGCAGCTTCTTCTTCTTCTCCTGCTCCTCCTCAGCGTCAGGGTCACGAAGGGTACCAAAGAACCAGTCCAGAAGGAGGGTGTAGCGGCCATAGTTGTGGCGGTTGGTGGTGTGATGGAGCATGTGGTAGCCCGCACCCAAGATGGGCCACACCCTCCCATGGATGCAGTCATGTATGTTGATCGACCAGAGCGCGTCCAGGAAGAAGAGCACCTGGTAGGTGGTGTAGTGCATTGGCACCAGCAAGATCGCAACCACCTGTGGCGATGTCTCCAGCACAGCATCTACAGGATGAAAAGCGAAACCTACAGTGAAAAAATTTGAGCGAACAATCACTTCTTCTATCTTTATGGACAAGGAGTACTTAAAGTTAATGCAGGCAAAGGAATGAACATGAACTTGAGAAAGCTTAATTAGTTAACTAACAAATAGTTGGATAAAAAGAAAACAGCAGTTGAATGGGAATAATATAGCTAGTTGGCCTGAAGGCATGCTAAGCCATGAATCTGATGTTCAATTCCTGCGGGCACTAAGCCCATGTGCCAAAATTCGGAATGGAACACTGTGCCAGTTGATGCACATTGGTCTCACAGTAGACACCGACATAGCCACGACCTCAATATGACAAAAGGGACTGAAGAGGGCCCTTCAAGGTGCAGATGTAAGAGATTTATAGATTTCAGGTCTCCCTCCACCTACACATCTTAAATTCATAGTTTTTAAGATGTAAGGTGGATTTAAGATCCACGGATCTTAAGAAACACATCTTTTAATGCAGCATCGTAATGATTCCACTCTCTCGGACACAAAAAAGAGTGACATCAATATGAGCAACACCGGAACTCCATGTCTTGAGGACGTAATGATATGCATATGGCAGTGTAGGGACAGAGCACCAGGTAATTGATGGTTCCAATCTTAATCAGATCGAGATCCGAACCATGCATGGCTTCCATTTTTCTATCTATGGTTATAATAAGATTATTTTGCTATAATTTTTTTACGATACCCGCAAATGGAGAAATGTTGGTCTGCTTGTTGAACATGTGGTGGCTCGCGTGGAAGTACTTGAACAGTGGCTTTATGTCATGCAGGAGTCGGTGCACCCAGTAGCTCAAAAACTCAGTGCACAACAGGTAGATGACTATATAGCAAATGTTTTTGGGCCAGCCAACTTCCTCTATCCGTGCAAAGCACCTTGTCCACCCTCTCTCAGCCATGTACTCCGACGCTGTCGCCAGTCCAGCATAGAAAGGGAAAGCTTTGATGGTCAACCACATCTGCTTCAGTATCGCTGCTTTCCTTGGTATCTTACCTGAACGAGCAAATTACCTGAGAGTCAAAGCAAAATCCATATATATAATTATATATATATCGGATGGTGATTCTTTTTATCCATAGTCGCTCAGTTCACTCAACGAATTTTTTTTTTCTCTCTCTCAACTGTTCATTATTATGATGAATCAGAGCCCATACCAATTGTGCTGTTCATCACCTGAAGAGAGAAAAAGAGAAAGAGACAGAGAATACCATTGGGAAAGTATACGTGACCCTTGAAGTAGTAGATGTAAAAGGACCAGAGAGCTGCGGATAGGAAGCAGTGAGCCATTCCGCTGATGTAGTTACGGAGAAACGTCTGAAAGTAGTGGGGAAGGTTTTCTCCCAGAGCCGAAGGAAGCACGGCTCCCAGAAGCAACCTATTATACAACTCAGTTTGTGAACGCAAGTACACCTCCTCCTCCATTTATATCCCGTTCTCTCTCTCTCTCTCTCTCTCTCTCTCTCTCTTCTTGGAGCCTATTGTTCTTTCTCCCAGCTTTGGCGTTCAGAACTCGAAGCAAAATTCACCAGAACCAGCAGGAAGAAAGAAAAGAAATGGACTGACAATTACAAAGGGACAGAGAGGGGGAGGATGTGCAGCTCGACTTGTTTAGCAGTTCTGAATATATAGAGCAACGTAAAGGCGGTGCATACTTTGACTGAGTCCTGCAGGAGTGGGAAAAGATTACAAATGTTATTCTAGAGAACAAATTGAGAAAAAGTGGCAATAACAAGAAAGAACTGACATGAAGTAGAGGTAGGAATGTGACATTGATCATGTATCCCACCGAACTGCTTTAATAAGTTGGATGAGAATAAAATTTACCATCTATTATTGAATTAGATAAATTATTGGTGATTGATGAAATGGCATCAAGTGGAATTCGATTTCCGTTTTAAATGAATAACCAGTTAGATTTGTGCTCTGTTTTCAAAATAAATACCTTATGGTCAACATTCGTCGGCTTTGAAAAATTGGTTCTTAATATATTGCAATGCCGTTTGATTTTAACAATGACCTACTTTAAGAAGTCTGTTTTTTTTTTTAATTATTAACTTCTCAGTCTTTTTCTGCATTTCTCTCGTTGAAGGTTCTCTCTTGAGTATTTAATATGGAGAAATTTCATTGAACTCTCCCTGTCGACTATTTAGTAATAAGAAAGACACGAGTTGTATACTGATATACGTGTTTGCAAAGAGAGAGATTGAGAGATGGGGGTGCATGTTAAAGAGTATTTATTAATAAGAAAGACACAAGCGGTATATTTACATACGTGTTTGCAAAAGCGAGAGGGAGAGATGGGTGTGCATGTTTAAGAATCCATCTAATTACTGCGTTGATTGGCCAGATAATTTTTTTTATAGATTTGATAGATATTGCTTATTAAAAAATAAAATGCTACGATGATGTACAAACAGAACATGGTTATATATACATATCTACTACCACCAATCGCTTAATTGAATGGCCAAGATTTTATACAAATACAATACAAGCTTATGTAAAATAAATCAATACGCTGTGCAAGAAGGAGCTATCAGGCACATGTCTTGTGGGCGGCGGGGGAAGATCCAAGCTGCTGCGAGATAGACCAACTCAGACGTTTGATGGATGTTTTAATTCATTTTTTCTAAAAATATAAATAACTGCACGCATGTGATGTATGTGATTGAATTTATGAGCTTTTACATTATCATTGAAATTGCTCGTTACGATTTGTATTGACTTTCGTAAAGTTTGGAAAGTCATCTTTTATTTAGTGGCTATTTCCTTGATAAAAGATATTATGAATACAGTCCAGTCATAATATAGCGGAAGTAGCGGGACGCTTCCATTGAAGTCCATGGTTTAAAGATTGTCCGATCAAATAATTTTTTTTTAAATATATCTGTCAAGTTATTTCTCTAGAATATACATACTTGATACCTGTCTTTCTCATCGATGGAAGAAGACAGTGCACCGTAGCCATAAAATCTTCGTTCCGTTTATTTTATGGTGGAAAGAATCGGCAAAATCAGCTTTTTCTGTTTCTTCTTTGTCTTTCTTTCTTTGTTTTGACGCGGTTGTGCGTGAGATTTCTATGAAGCCGAGGGGTTTACAAAAGGACATCTAAACTTGAGCAATTGGTGAATCACTGTGCATTCAAATTGGGCGTATTCTTTTTTATATCCAATTTTATATTCAAACTAGATATGGTATTAGACTTTTCTTTATACATATGTGAGTATGAATTCAAATCTAAATACAAAGGGATGTGACGAAAGGTGCATCCGGTTCGGATCTCTATTAAAAGCTTGTGGGTGGTGAGAACGCCTCTGCGGCGCTCATGTTTTCAACGGCGTCTTTGTCGTAATTAATAAAAAAACTAAATCTTTCTCCTTTTTATTTTTTAGTTGTACAAGTGTGTTCTTTTTCCGGTTGTAAGTTCAATTTTAAGGCCACTTTAATCATTAATTTTGAGAGTCAACACGAAAAGTATGCACTAAAGAAGAAAGAAGGGAGGTGGGACATTAAAAAAAAAAGAAAGAAATGTACATTTTTAATCTTTTTAATATTATCATAATTCATTTTTTATATTTTAAAAGCCTTTCTTTCTCATTGTGTGCATGCAAAGGGGGTGTGTGCACGTAACCAAAGCTTAACATAAGAACATCGTGTTTTTGTTCAGACACGGCACCACCCCACTGGCCTGGGATTGAGTTGGAAAGGTTAACGGAGGTCATCTTTCCGAAGAACCGACCCAGATCCCCATGCTCTTGAAGGCGAAGAATTTCTTATTAATGCGGACATGTCCGTTCCGGATCAACGAACTATGCGTTCGCATGCATTTCTTAAAAGCAACATGTTTCTCTGTTACTTTTATTGGTATTTATTCATGAGCAAAGCAAATAGTTTCTCTTGCAGAAAGTTTAACGGAAACATACTTTTCGAAGAAGAAGAAATACGAGCTTCTTTGTGCTGCGGGCTTCAACACTCTTGCCAGAGAATCAAGCGTCCATACTCTTGACTGAGAAGGATAATCGAAGGCCACAGGCCGATCCCCCACAAGTGGAAAAAAATTACAGCAAGTTCTTTCATCTAATCAGCTTCCTTCCATGGAAGCAGATATACAGAAGCTAGCATGAGACTAGGTATCATGGATGGCAGTCTTGAATCAGGCTAGGCTTTAATAGCTATAACTCTGCAGCAGTTTTCCCATCAGTTCTGTACTTCAGAGAGTTAATTCCATTGCTTCTGGTTTTCCTCCTTTCTCGTGGTTTAGGTTTGTTATGCCTGTGCATCCCATTTTTTGTCCTTGCACATATGTGTTCTTTGTTAATAAATTTGAGAATCAGACTCCCAGCAGCTCCTTCTTGGAACTTTAACCATGGAGCAAGGCAGACGAAAGTACATGATGACCACTCTGGATAGAGTTTGCGGCCGGCCCTTCTCGTTCATGGAATATACTGATAAGTGGACGTTCGTCGTTTTTTTTTACAATTATTGCAATTAGCATTGGGATACGAATGACCTACACAGTGTCAAACTGGACGATCCATCAATTCCGGGGTCACCATACTTTATTAAATGCTCAAACTATTCCCAGCTTGGTAGTTGCAGAATTGATTGGAGCCATGGCTTAGACGGCCACTCGTCGTGTTGAATATACGTATATTTTTTTATGGTATGGAGTATGGACCGTCAGAACATGTCGCCCATAAAGGCTTGTCCTCAGGGGAGTGAAAGGGGGCCCTCTCAATTTTTTTTTTAATTTACATATAAATTTTTAAAAAAATTTATGTAAAAATTTTGAAAAATAACATTTCAACTTCTATCAAAACTTTGAAACCATAATTCAGCCTCCTCAAAAAAAAAAAAATCTCGTTCTGCCCTTGCTTCTCTCCTCTCTCTCTCTCTCTCTCTCTCTCTATATATATATATATATATATATATATATATATATATATATATATATATATATATATATATATATATATATATATATATATATATGAAGCTGGTTATATAAACAAGCTTTTTCATGCATAGTATGTGAGGCTGCCATTTCTAGATTCTACAATAGAATTGATATTGGAAGCCAGCTAATTGACTTATGTCTTAAAAGACTTTATTTCCCCACTACCTTTTCAATCAGATTATATCCTAAAAGATGTTACTTAAGACTTTTGGATCCCTTCGTCATAGTTTGGATAGAGAAATCCATCAGTTTTGAACAGCACATCAATGCATTGGGATTTGATTAAATGGAGCTTTGATACACACACATATATATACTTATGTCATATAATTCCCATGGTAACTACACCCATGTAGAGATCCGAATATGGTTCGAGAAATTTCACGTTTTTCAACCGTGCTAGACGGTGATTATGGTTCGGCCATCTGCAGATCCAGATCGATGTCGATCTGAATGCAGTAATGCATGCCTAATTCTTTCATGTAGGTAGAATCCATTATTATCAGGTTCACAAATGCTTTCTTAGTTTCTCCCAGATCATTCACCACGAGGACCGGTTTGAAGGACTCAAGTTAAAGAAGATTTGGATTCGAATGCAGAAATAATAATCAACGGGTTGATCCTTCGATCGTTAGAACCATACATGTGTGCAAAAGGAGTGGAGTTTTCGGTTCGTCGTATAAATAGACAGATAGTCGTATTGGAATTGTGTCACAACACACCAGCATCGACAGAAATAAGTAGAATCCAACTATGATTTTTCGAAATTTTTATATCAAACAAGTAAAACTTTCTAAAATTTAGATATAAATAAAAATAAAATGTTGAGTTGGGGGCCAAGATTCAAGTGGCCCGCCCTCAAAGAAACTAGAATTAGAACTTTGAATGAACTCACTTAGATCCACTCCACATCTTCTCTTCTTTCACCAACTAAATAATCGTATCTGCCTTGACATTTGCTTCATACCACCCGACATAGTTGATATCCAACTAAATAACATCAAAAGCATATAAACCAAATTCAGATGCACGTATAATGCTTGCACAAAAACACACACAAGCGCGCCCATGCATGCATGGGCGGAGCCAGTATTTTGTTTAGGGATGAGCAAAAAATACAAACTCCAAATTTGAATAGTGTCAAAATAAATCTAAATAAAAAAATACATTAAACAACTAATTTTTTTATTTTTTTAATGAATTTTTTTTTTCAGCTACTTAGAGCGGGCCACGCCTAGCTGCATGCACGTAGCCCGAAAACAGCAGACCCCAGAATCATACTGAGGCGGTCAAATAAAATATTAATGCGGGTCAGTTTCAAACTTATTGTATCATTAATTAACCATAGTAAAAGCGGCAAAGGGTCAACTGGCTAGCCTGGGCTGGGCTGCCTTTGAAAGTAATTATGTGGTTGAGTTGACGGCGATTGATCAAACCTGCCCGATCAATATCAGCAGAACTGGTCTGCGGGTGAATATTGTGATGCTTCTTCTTCGTCCCAATGCCTTGTCACCTTGTAATAAAATTTCAACTGCTTCGGCTCCATCGCCTGATCAGTCAGGAGTTCAGCAGACCAGGTTGACGGACTAGCTATTTTGCAGATCTCTGTGTGCATGGTTTGACTTGCAGGGATCTGTTGGCAGGCGTGTGACTCAGGACCCAATTCGAATTGTGACAAATACAGTTCCCAAATATTTTGTAGCGGGGAATTTATTGAGGGAGCTGTGATCTTGGGAAATTCGAAGCAAAATTTCAGAAAAATAAAAACACATAAAAATAATAATGGAAAAATAGAAACTATAATTTTTTTCTTTTCATATTTAAAAGGGTCGACAAAGATATAAAGAGTAGGGCATCTTCGTGATTTGATTGGTTTTAGAATATACTTTTTAACTTAAATATCATGCATGTTACTGTTTGTAGTTCGAAATAGTAGTACCAATGAAAATCCAGCTTTTACATAGTAGCTATTACCCAAATGACAAACCTGCTAATCAAAATCCACTCGGTTCTATAAACCATGAAGTCCGATTTAAACAAACAAAAATATTATTTGACATGGATTTTCTTGGTTTTTTTTTTCACAAAAAATTACATCAACTGTTATTTTTACCACAAAATTTGAAACTTGAAAATATGAATTGTAAATATTAGTGACGAAAAGAAACCCACATTTGTGCAATAATTTCTATGAAGAGTATATTATTGGTTTCTCTATTAAGTGAACATCTTAGTTGGTGAAACCATGTTTTTGAGCCCAATATTTGATGTAGAGGCTCATTACTGTCATTAAGCGAGCTCGCGTTGCAACTCCTTGGGAGAGAGAGGAGGAGAAAGATTTGAGGCAAACACCAGTCCGGTTTGTAGGAACTATCATAGAAAAGATGCCTGGTTGGGTTTCACGTCCAAATAGCTATCCAGATCTGAACCTAGGGATGTAAATGGATTGGTAAGATTCGATAGACACCGACCTAACCTGAGACCAACTCAAATAATCAAACAGAATTAGATCTATTAGATTTACTGGTGGATCCAAGCCAGGGGAAGAGCCAATAAAATTTCATGAGATGGGCCGAATTAAAGTTACAAAATTTTGATAAGGGCCGTGATATCATTTTTCAAAATTTGTATGTAAAACAAATGAATTTTTTAAAATTTTATATGTAAATTTATGATTTTTTTTTGCAAAGGGGGGGCCAGGGCCCCTGTAGGCCCCCTTTGGCTCTACCCACGATCCAAGCTAATTAACCCAAGTCGAAACCCTCTAAATCTCTACTTGAACGACATGACATGCCCACATGTGCCTCACTAGGGTTACTAGGAAATGCACTGTTAACTGGGTACAGAAATCTACACAGAGTATTAGTTTTCATTATTTTTTTCGTATCAGAGTCAATAAAATGAAAACGAAAATGCACTTTTGAAAAGGCATGGAACCACGGTGCATATCAGAATCTGTACTGGTTCTCTGTTTGACAGGGACGCGTGTTTCCTGCGATGTGGCAGGATTGTACACAATTTACAGTTTACTGCACTTGCTCATACGCTACTCAATTATTAATAAAAAACCAAGTACAATAATCGACCATGGTCGACNGCCAGTCCATGAGAATGGTATAGCCGCCATAGTTGTAGCGGCTCTTGGTGTGATGGATCTTGTGGTATCCACCACCCATGACGGGCCAGACCTTCCCATGGATGCAGTCATGGGCGTTGGCGGCCAGAACACCTTTGCAAACGAAGAACAACTCGTGCGTAACGAAATGCATCGGAACCACGAAGAGCGCCATGGCTTGAGGTGCTGCCTGCACTATACCGTCTATGGGATCGAATGCGTACCCTGTAACAACATTCTCACATCAAAAACATCACGAAGCAATGCACACCTGTTTGAGGGGTTATTGCTTCATGTAAGTTCTCATTGAAAGCAAGGTTTGTATTTGTGTGCGCGCCTTTCTGTTTATGTATCGCTATGTATATCAACCAATATCAAGGCGTTTTTATATTATATTTATAAAGTTAAAAATAGTCGTTACTGGTGGTAGTTTGATTGTGTATCATCCTATATGGGGTCATGTCAGCCGCTACAACTTTGATGTTGGCCACTATCTTTAAGAGACCAAGCCCTTTTATAAAAAATACATGTAGATTTTAGAATACTCCACTTGTTGTATATAAAAAATTAAAAAAATGATATTTTGGTCATAGTCAGAATTTAGAAACTTTAAATTGGTCCGCTCATAAAAAATTTTTTTGGTTCTACATTTGTTTTTGGGGATCGTGATTTTTGAAACATTTGTTTTAAGGACAACCATTTTCTTGTTCTACAAAATATGGTTTATTTGTGGATGTTGTTTTAGAAGCATGTATTCTTAAATTATAGTCTTGTTTTAGGATGCTGTTCAGGAACAATAACATATGCATTTGCTTCAAAAAATGGGGTAGTTTTACACAACACTTTTTTTTTTAAAGTGTGCAGTAAGTCTAATTTATTTTTGGGTTGGATGTATGAGACAGTAACATAATAATGTTACTCTTCTTAAATTAAACTACCTCTCAATCTAAAAGGTTATTTAAACTTAAAGATAATTTCGGCAATGAAGGCATCGTTGCAAGAAATTTGCTGAAAAATATATGGCTCAAATTGCAGTCTTCTAAAATTATTTCAATCAACTGAAAATCATATGGCTAAAGTTGGAGTCTTCTGAAAATTATTTCAATCATTTCCATGAATAATTGGGGAAACAGAAGGTCCCCCTAAAACAAAACCCTAATTGTAAAACGTCATAAGGACTTGTGATTTCAACAACTCCATTGCCCTCTTTGGCCCCATTTTATCTTTAAGATGGTTGTGGCTTGAAGAAAACAAAGCTGATCCTTTCATTTGAGTGACATTTGATGCTATCTAAAGAATACTGCCAAACAAGATTAAGGGCATGACTGGCTTGCATAAGTTAATGACACGTAACTGGTGATCACTGGTTTGAGTGGCATGGGTGCTATCCCCGCTCTTATGCCGATAGAAGGAAAGTGATGCACAAGCTGAAGTGCAATATGGGCATCAACCCTAGCACAAATGTGACTTTGGACTCTGAGAGGCAGGGAAAGTAGATGACTCTTACCTCTCATTTTCCACGGCACTATGAAATACTCTTGCTGTACAAGAAGATAAGGCACCACTACCAGTTGGTGTGTGAGTTGCTGGCTTGCTGCTCCTTAGGA
The DNA here is from genome assembly GCA_011799765.1 of Nymphaea thermarum. Classification (NCBI taxonomy): domain Eukaryota; kingdom Viridiplantae; phylum Streptophyta; class Magnoliopsida; order Nymphaeales; family Nymphaeaceae; genus Nymphaea; species Nymphaea thermarum. Next base: position 158,387 of record JAANDH010000332.1, read on the forward strand.
GGGAGAGTAGGAGACAGATGTGAAACAATGGCATACACCAGTTAGTTTAGAAAATTGCAGGAACTATAGTAGAAAAGATATATAAACCACCAGTTTATGGGTCTTGATTCTTGAACAGAGTTCCACTCTTTAAGTTCAATGTTAAATCTCTTCCCCAAGAACTGGCGTGTTTCTTTTGAAAGCCTGCACCAATCAAGAGATGAACATTTGACTCCTCCAGACATCCCCATAAACAACTGCGATTTCCCAAGAATATGCCGAATCTTTGAATTATGTCCTCGGTCTGTGGCCTTCGCCTCAACGCTAGAAAGAGACGCCAACTCGGTGCATTTCTTCTGCCAACTTTTTACAGTTTGGATCAGGGGGATTTTATTCCTGATCTCATTAATGAATCCATTTTTGTGGATAAAGAATGCACCTGATTTTACTTTTCCACCGAATAGAGATTATCTTCTGTATCAGAAAGAGTGGAAGAAGATAGAACAAGAGATATGGCGGGCGAAGATAAATTAAGGCTAAGGTAGAACTGTTTATTTATTAAGGACGTGACAAACTGAAAATTGTCCAACGACGTCCTTACACACTTACCATTACCAAGCCGCCACACAAGAAATTGGCTAATCGCCCGCCATTTCCGTACACAACTTTCCCAAACCCAAGAGAGTGGGGATGTAAGCTGATCAGATTAGACTGGATATACCTTTAATCATATTTGTTTGTTTTTTGGTATATTCATATATTTAGACCTGAATCAGTGATCCGATTTTACAATTCGAATTTGATTTTTACATTCATATCCAAATCTGAATTTGAACCAGATTTTGCTAATTTTGAAAATGCAATGTTATTAGATATTTGATATTTGTCTGAAAATAAATCTGATCCAAATCTGATTGAATATGTATGTATATCCAAATCTGAATCTAAATCCGATCAGAAGTCCTTTCTTAAATCTAAATATCTGATTTCTTGATTGGGTATTCATTTTTTTTTTCATATTCGATTTTTTCAGTTCCATTTGATCGGATATATGATTCAAATCAAAATATATTGACATCCCTAAAAAAGAACGGAGCTATCTATCTATTTTCTATCTATTTTAAGGTTCAAAGGCTATTTCTTCAAATATTTGAACTTTACTAGTTTAGGCCCTTCTTTAGTTGGTGTCCAAACTGCATTCCAATTCAACAGACAACATCTTCTCAAACCATCATTATTGCCCAGTAAAAAATGACGAGTCTTCTCCTCGTTTACCTTAGTAACAGCATTCGGCAACAGTGAAGCCTAAGCTTAATAGAGAACTCAAGTTTTCTAAATGAGTTCAGTTCGAGTTACATGAACTCGATTTGATTAACTCAAGGCAGGTACGATTTTTGTAATTTTACATACGTAAAATGGACATAGGATAAAAGTGGGGAGATTTTCCACGTGAGGAAGGTTGATTAAAAAAAAATTATAAACCGTTGATTTCACAAGATGAAGGGTTTTATTTTGATCTATGATGTCAATAAAGAGTTATATATGTTTATATATATATATATATATATATATATATATATATATATATATATATATATATATATATATATATATATATATATATATATATATATATATATATATATATATATATATAATAAAATCAACTGTCAACGTCCATTGGCTTTTTTTAAGTGGTGACATTAGACGAATGTCATAAATAATGCATTCCATAGCCTGGTGGCTAATGAATTGTCGTTGTGGAATGCACCATTTAGGATAACTTTTAACATCACAAAAATGGCAAAAAACTCGTTCAATAATGAAGTTGGTCGGCTGATTGGAATTCATATATATATATATATATATATATATATATATATATATATATATATATATATATATATATATATATATATATATATATATATATATATATATATATATATATATATATATATATATATATAAAATTTGATAAGTTCGACCTACTTGACAAAGACTGGAGGGTGCGTCATGGTGGTGACGGCTGTTGATTGATGGACGGTCTTGACAATGAGGATCGTATATTTCCAATAGCCCAAATTTTCATATATGTTGACGGACACAACTATAGTTCTTCTATACTAATTAGGAAAATGCGAATATCATGTGTGTTATGTAGCAGCCATGGACCTCCAACCACGTTATATTCTAACCATTGAGAATGGTAAATGAAGAGCCCAAGTCCAAATCTTGCATATGGCTGTGGGAAAAATTATTTCACAAACTATTCAAGATAAACTTCAAGGTGTCGTGATTTAACATCTCTCCCATTCCATTGAAGATCATCACATCTCTCATCCGCATCCATTTGTTGATGATTCTCAGTCTCCAAATCTTCATCCAACCACGGCCACCGCCCAATATGTTGCATTGAGCAGACGTGATTATACACATCGCTTGGCCTTAAACCTGATACTAAATTAATCATTTTTTTAATGTTCTTGCAATAAAAAGAAATGAACAGCTCTTGTGACATCATAATTCATAAGCAACTAGAGTAAAATATGTTTTTATAACAGTGGTGTTTATAAACATATTGGGACATTTATATGAGCGTGTTGGTAACAGTTGTATGCATTAACTGAATGGCTAGTAGGCAAAAGACGTCAATTTTAAGGGCAGAATTAGGAACTTTTTGTTGCAAGGGCCGAACTATAGTTTCAAAAGATTAAAAAGGGACAAAATACAATTATTCATAATGTTTATATAGGTGATGCTAATTATTTTAAATTTGCAAAGAAAATTTTAGTTTTTAAAAATCTCACGAAAAGCCATGGCTGGTTAACTAGATGTCGTGGTGTTGAATACCATGCCAAATCGTTCCAAAAAGTCAATTAAGGAAAAAAAAAAATTAATGTATGATAAAAAAATCGGATCAGATTCAGATTTAAGAAATGACTCATATTTGAATTAGGATATCCATAAATTCCACCGGATTCGGATCAGATTTAGTTTTACATAAATATCTTATATCCAATGCTCTTATGTTTTGAAAATCAGTCAAATTTAGTTTAAAATTCAGTTTCGGATTGGAGTATGATTTTTCTTTGTCCGTATTCAATTACCAATAAGTGAATTATATATATATATATATATATATATATATATATATATATATATATATATATATATATATATATATATATATATATAAAGATACTTTTAAGGATATATCTCACACGCTCCACCTTCTCTTCCATTTGATTGTAATGAAGAAATGTAGCAACGTTTTCCCAAACACGCTCCATCCTATTTCCCTCTTTTAATCAAACCAAACAATAAACGTCAGTGTTATGGTCTCGACTGAAAATTCCAGAAACAAACCAACTACACTTTTTCTTTTTTTTGTTCTTAGGTTGATTTAGTTGTTATTTCCAAAAATGAGAATTTTAATTTTTAAAATTCAATAATTTTGACCGCATGAAACACCTCCAAAATTTAGAATGGTGGGAAAAAAATTTCTTTTCCGCCCATCGTAGACTTCTTTCCAGATACTGGTTTGGTCTTCTTTTCATTGCACGTCAAACGCGGATGATTTTTTCTCCGAATCCGGAAAGGAAAAAACTTCCAAGGATTTTTTTTTTTAAGAAAAAAATGGGGAAAAAAAACTAAACTTTTTGCAGCGAAAATTCTTTCTTCCAGGGCATAGGCGTCATCTGTCAACACTTCTAGATCGACTATTTGCAGGCTTACAGCGCCTCCTCTCCATCTGCCTCTCTCTCCCAGTCCCCGCGCTCCAAAGACTCGATGAGAAGAGTACCAACTGGTGTAGTTCCTTTTCAAGATCTGTCAGCGGGCTCCAAGAATCGGCCTCCATCTTCCACAGGTGTGGCACATTCATGTACTTCCTCGTCACTTTGTCATGAAATCATCATATTAATTCCAGTTACTTGTGATGTTCCTCTTCTTGCTACTTTAATTTTCCGTCTTCCCCCTCCCTCCCTCGTGTTGCACGGCTGAAATTCCTAGCTCTTTCAATTGTCCAGTCACTCCCCTGCTTACACGGACCATGCACATCAAGTGTTTGCTGCAATAACTGAGACGCATTTCATAGTGCCATAGCATGTTGTCTGACTGGCCTAAGCATTTGCCTTGACCCATTGAAGCAATGTGCCTCTTCCTACCAAGCTATCCGGTAATGCTGATGGCAAAATATCTGCTGGCCAAAGTGATTCAGGTTCATGTAGCCTTATGAATTTTGTTAATATCTGACTGCCAAAACTGATGCTCAATCGGATGCAGAAACCTCTGATTTTGAACCTTCATTATGGCAGCCTTCTATGATATTCCTGCCTACATTATCAAAGATATTCTCCTTCTAGAAATCTGCTCATTTTCGTTTACCTGCAAAAATACGATGAGTGTTTGAATGCCTCGAATCAATATTCAAATGGCTTTGCAATTGGTGATTGCAGGCTTCCCTGTATTGCTAAATGGGTGTCAAGTTGAAAACCCATGAGCAAGACTCCTATCATCTTCTTCCCTGAATTTTCCCATAATATCATCCTCATTGGTCTCGATGAACAAGGCTCATGGTATGTAGAGGAATATCTTGTAGTTTATGATTTTAATTTTCTTCAAGCATAATATGTCGGTGCATGCATCTGTTTCACATCTTAGGGGGTGTCTTAGAAGAAGATTTTGTTATTGGAACTCATGTTCCTATAACACAGCTTTCAGAAATCTTGTGTTCTTGTTAAAGAACATGCATGTAATTGTTATGAATGTTGTTTTCAAAATCCAAAAATCAAAGGTTGGACATATTAAATACATCATGTTTTCTAGAATAAGAACATGATGTTTTTAGAAGATATATTTCGGGAACATGTATTCAAGGAATGCAAATATTCTTCTTACCAAATGGCCTCGAGTGTGAGTATTGTTACTGCTTTATTGGACAACTCTGATTTATTTTAACGTTAACGCATGTTTCCTCGGTGAGTTCTTATTTGGTCATGAAAACTACTAGAAATGAGTTTGCTGAAGAAGGTTACAAATATAATCAAGAGGGAGAAACCTAAAATGTTTCGGCTGCTCATAAAATTATGCCGGCTGTTAATCTTTTCATATGCTAGATGCAGCCACTCTCATCGTTAAAGAAGAAGAAAGACAGATCCTCATTAGATTTTCATTACTAACAATCTAAACTCGCTTGGCTTTTCAAGTCTTGTTTTTCCATATCATTTTCCTCGTTAAATTTGTTAGGAATTGAACAACAAGAAATGCTTTTTATATATAAGCCTCAACTTCTTCGACCAAATATTTGTCCTTTTCAGCAATTTCACCACACAGATCTGAACATGTTCTCGAAATCTCCGTGTTTGGAAAAAAAAAAAATTGTCGAAGATCGATGTGTGGATACGGTTTTAAGACACCTTGAATCTTAATTGTTGGTTTTTTTCTATCATTTGATCAGACGCCTGGGAAATCTGATCTACAAAGTTTTTACATGGTATTAATTATTTAATTGTTGATTCCAAGAGCGTAAATCTACTCCCTCATCTTACTTAAGTAGCCTGAAATCGATGCAAAGCTTAGAATAAAACTCAAGATGCAAAGCTTAATACAAAATTTTCAAAATGTTCGTTTATAATATTGTTTTTATTATAATAGGCCCAATTGAGCTTGATTCGACTCGATAAAATTTTTAATATTGTTTGTATTAATATATATAATATATCATTACATATATTATTATAGCTCATAATATTTATGTATTATTTTATATTAAAAAATGTACAACAGCGCGGCACCAGCTGGGGTCAGCCTTGAGTTTCGGGTTTTGGGATAGGCTCCGACTATAGCCAAGTGCTATGGCTGGCCGGAACCTGACTCCTTAATCCTTTATTAAAAGAAAATCAGAACGCTGGGTTCACAGGGGTGCTATGTTCCATAACGTTCCTCCAAATTGGTGAAATAGCAAGGCAGACGTGTTCTTCCCCCTTTTGTGGAGTGCTCGTCGTCCCATGGGCCATGTACTGTTCGCCTCAACGCTAGAAAGTGAGACCAACTGGCCATGGGGATTTTGCATTTCCTCTTCCACACTCTTCTACAGTTTGGATCAGGGGGATTTTATTCCTGATCTCATTAATAAATCCATTTTTGTGGATAAAGAATGCACCTGGTTTTACTTTTCCACCGAATAGAGATTATCTTCAGTATCAAAAAGAGTGGAAGAAGATAGAACAGGAGATATGGCGGGCGAAGATAAATTAAGGCCAAGATAGAACCGTTTATTTATTAAGGACGTGACAAACTGAAAATTGTCCACCCACATCCTTACACACTTACCATTACCAAGCCGCCACACAGGAAATTGGCTAATCGCCTGCCATCTAGAAACACAACTTCCGCAAATCTAAGAGAGTAGGGATGTCGGCAGATCAGATTCGGATTTTATATGCCATTAATCAGCTTCATTTTTTGGATATTCATGTATTTGGATCTGAATCCAAAATCTAATTTTACAATCCAAATTTGATTTTTATATTCATATCCCAATCTGAATTTGAACCAGATTTTGCCAATCTTGAAAATGTAATGTTATTAGATATGTGATATTTGTCTGAAAATAAATCTGATCCAAATCCAATCAAATATTGATGCATATCCAAATCCAAATCTAAATCCAATTAGATGTCGTTTCTCAAATCTAAATCTGATCTGATTTCTTAATTGGATATTAATTTTTTTTCATGTTCCATTTTTTCAGATCCGTTCGATCGGATATCTGATTCAAATCAAAATATACTGACATCCCTAAAAAAGAGCCGAGCTATCTATCTATTTTAGGTCAAAAGGTTATTTGTCTTCAAATATTTGAACTTTACTAGTTTAGCCCCTTCTTTAGTTGGTGTCCAAACTGTATTCCAATTCAACAGATAACATCTTCTCAAACCATCAGAATTGCCCGGTAAAAAATGACTGAGTCTTCTCCTCGTTTACCTTAATAAGAGCATTCTGCAATAGTCAAGCCTAAGCTTAATAGAGAACTCAAGTTTTGTAAATGAGTTCAGTTCGAGTTACATGAACTCGATTTAAGCGAGCATCTTAGTTGGTGCAACCATGTTTTTGAGGTTTACATTTACCATGAGATTCGCAGGACAGGATTGTTGAAGCTGTGAATCAATTCACCTAATCTTTGAGGTAGAGGCTCGTTACTGTAATTAAGCCAGCTCGCATTGCAGCTCATTGGGAAAGAAAGAGGAGCAGAAAGATGTGAGGCAAACACCAGTTGGAAGTATAGCAGAAGATGCCTGGTTGGAGCTATTCAGATCTGAACCTAGGGATGTAAATGGGTCGGTAAGATTCAACAGCTACCGACCTGATCGAACCATATATATATATATATATATATATATATATATATATATATATATATATATATATATATATATATATATATATATATATATATATATATATATATATATATATATGTTTAGTTGGATTATTAAGGAAAGGAAAAAGAATCCTAGCTATAATCAGACTCAGATTTGGTAGCTTTGTTCAGGTATCTCAATCCAATTCCAAGTCTGAAATCTGATAACAATCTTACCCGGTTATACATCAAAGCAGCATCTTACATACCAACGTAAAATAATGCAAATTCGTAACTTTCAAAAGTTCAAGCTCGAACTTGAGTCCAACTCAGATAATCAAGGAGAATCTGATTAGATCGATTAGAGTAACTGGTGGATCGTCGCTAGGGGAGGAGTTAGAAAATTTTCATGAGTAAGGTTGAATTATAGTTTCAAAATTTTGATAGGGGTCGAAATATCAATTTTCAAAAATTTCTATATAAAATAAATGAATGATTACTATGTCGATCTAGATTCATCAGTCATCTAACTAAGGTCATTTAGGTTGAGAGAAAAACACAAAAAAATAGATCAAAAATAAATATTATGTGAAAGTGTAGATTTCAGTAAGGCACATGTGGGCATATTGTAAACATGCAAATTATGTCAGCTCGAGGAGTATTCCAACACGTCTCACCCATTAACTCAGAATAATCTCTATTGTTAATAAAAAGGAAAAGGTAGGCTTGTGAGAACATCATTTTTTCTAGAAAAACCTATTCCAAGCTTACCCATTGCAGAATGCTTGTGGACATAATTAACTTAAGTTGCTATTTGAGTTTACACTAGTCTTTCTTCAATTAAACCAAGCATATTTCTGTCTTGTACCGCCACATTCCCATTTTTACTCGGTCCTTATAACTATGATTTTCGTATCGCATCAAATAAAATAATCAAAAAAATGAAAACGAAAATGCACTTTTGAAAAGGCATGGAACCACGGTGCATATCAGAATCTGTACTGGTTCTCTGTTTGACAGGGACGCGTGTTTCCTGCGATGTGGCAGGATTGTACACAATTTACAGTTTACTGCACTTGCTCATACGCTACTCAATTATTAATAAAAAACCAAGTACAATAATCGACCATGGTCGACNGCCAGTCCATGAGAATGGTATAGCCGCCATAGTTGTAGCGGCTCTTGGTGTGATGGATCTTGTGGTATCCACCACCCATGACGGGCCAGACCTTCCCATGGATGCAGTCATGGGCGTTGGCGGCCAGAACACCTTTGCAAACGAAGAACAACTCGTGCGTAACGAAATGCATCGGAACCACGAAGAGCGCCATGGCTTGCGGTGCTGCCTGCACTATCCCGTCTATGGGATCGAATGCGTACCCTGTAACCACATTCTCACGTCATAAACATGAAGCAATGCGCACTTGTTTGAGGGGTTATTGCTTCATGTAAGTTCTCATTGAAAGCAATCTTTGTACATAGAACGTGCGCGTTTGTGTTCATGTGTCTCTTTGTATATCAACCAATATCAACGTGTTTTTATATTATATTTATGAAGTTAAAATACTGGTGGTAGTTTGATTGTTTATCATCCTATATGGGGTCAGGTCAGCCACTGTAACTTTTATATTGGCCACTATCTTCAAGAGCCATTTTAGGGATCTTAATTTTTGAAACATTTATTCTAAGAACACCATTTTCTTGTTCTATGAAATATGGTTTAATTGTGGATGTTGTTTTAGAAACATGCACTCTTAGAATATAGTCTTTTTGCAAGAGGCTGTTTAGGATCAATAACAGATGCATCTACCGCAAAAAGTGGGGCAGTCACGTAACACTTTCTAAAGTGTGAAGTGAGTTTCATTTTGTTTTTGGATTAGATGCATGGGACAGTAGCATTATTATGTTACTGTTACTAAATTAAACTGCCTATAAATTTGAAAGGTTATTTAAACATAAAATCAACATAAAAGCTCAAAACAGTTTCTAGATTTTTTTGTGTAAAGCACTAACAAAAATCATCAACCTGTACCTGCGAACGGGGAAATTGTATCTTCCTTGTTGAATTCGTGATGGGTTGCATGAAAGGACTTGTAGAGTGGCCGTATTTCATGCATTAATCTATGTGTCCAGTAAAGTCCGAACTCGGCGATGAGCAGATAAAGAGTCGTGTAGAGGATGTGCATGGGCCAACCAACTTCTTCTACTCTCACGAAGGTCTTTGTCCATCCCATCTCGATCACGTACTCTGCAACTGCTGGCAACAGAGTGAAGAGAGGCAGACCCTTCATGCTCACCCATACTTGCTTTAGCATGACCCTGTTTGTTGGTATCCGACCTGCATAATATTGGTTGCACTCAAAGATCATAATGTATGTAATGACAATATCAAGCACATCACTCGGTCGAACGTTTCACAAGTCACAGTATATGTAGAATATGGAACACGAGACTTTTTCTTTTTTTTGGTTGAAGGATTCCGATCAAAACCCCACCTAGAGCACTGTCCTTCAGTTAGAAGGGAGCCGAAATATTAGTTTTCAGATGTCCAAACATGTTACAGTTTGAGTCTAAGCTCTCTCTAGCAACTTTTCACAATTGAAAAGTTACCTCCAAACAAGAGAGAGAGAGAGAGAGAGAGTCTAAGCTCTTTTGGCACTTTACATAAATCAAAAGTTTCTTGAGGAGAGGGTGGAGGGGAAGCGGGGGACAAGAATTGGCTCACTTAGACTCGTAATGACACAAATAATGTCAAGGTCAATACTATTCATTAATACCATCAAGATAGAACCTTCCAAAAGTTGACAGAGAAAGAGAGAGATGAAAAGAAGAGAGAAGGACCACAACGGGGTTCACTTAGCTTTCATAAGAGCACCCTTCAAAATTTGAACTGAAAATGTGTCTATAACATGTTACTGAACCCAACCGTTTGCTCTATCCAACACAACCGGTTGGGCTACCCATCACTAAGGAGAGAGATGAAACGTAATTCCATTCAAATATTTAAAATGTACAACAAATTTGAACGAAGAATGATGAGTAAAATTAAAGATAAAATCAAAGCCCCCAAAAGCCTTAACGATGGAAGTGACTTTTGTTATGAGATTGAAAGGTAAAACTTGGAAGTAGAACGTTTGTTCTCTAAACTAAAGAAATCACTATTCTTTATCATCCGAATATGCCACAAGCCATAACGTCCAAAAAAAATCACCATCTCTTGGATTTCTACATCTCCCGCAGACCAAAAAAGAAAGTCACGCACAAACAACTTCTCGGGCACGAAGGGGTAAGTGATTCCACGATGCATGGACCTGATTTTGTGCTTGTGAAAAGAAACACATCGATTTGCTAAAGAAAAACCCCAAGAATGCAGGTTGACATGAAAAATCATTAAATAAAACTTAGTGACAGGAAGTTACCCAAATACAAATAAGAAAAGCTAATCAAAGAAGAAAACAAAACAACAAAAGCAGAGAAATAGGAGGAGGGGAGAGAGACCATTAGGGAAGTAGACATGTGGCTTTAGGTGGTAGATATAGAAGCACCAGATGGTGCTAGGAATGAGGAGCAAGAAGGTGGCGGTGATGAAGTTACGGAGCCACGACTGAGCAAAATGAGGCAACGCTGCCCGCCAAGCGTAGTCACCAAGAACCACATCGTTCCACGACTCCGTCATTCTCACGAACTGCCGCAGGTACGCCTCTTCCATCTCTCTCTGTGCTCGAGAACTGTTAGAGTTGGCAAAATTTAAGTAGCCAGAAGAAGAAGGCAGGGGAGAGCTCGCATTCTTCTTGGATGAAGAAGTATTGGGATAAGAGTTGCCCACACACCACCGTTGTGTGCAAGATATATACACTACAAAGGAGATGGGGCCATTTTTGAAATGTTTCATAAAGTAGAGGACATTTTAAACTTTGTTTAAAGCAATCATTATTTACCTTCATACAAAAATTAAATTTTTATTCTAATGAGACATTTTGGTAAAACTTCGTGCTTTTACATCACCTGCGTCCTCTATTATTAGTGGCTGAAAAGGTTACACTCTTGTGTCCTCTATAATTAGTGGCGGAAAAAAAGGTTACACTGAGGGCCGGTAGCTGATTTTTTTGTGGGACATTCATTCAATACCTTTAGATATGTAAACTTATATATATAACAATAAAAATATATCAAAACATTAACATATATATTAAACTAAACACCGGCCACCAAGTAATCACAAGAAATTAAATGAAAAAAATTGTTCTGGAACATGACTTTAATAATCCTAGTACTTCCCCATAGCCGCCTCGTTATTTGGTCATTCCAAAACTTAATATTAACTTCATAATGTTTTGGCTGCTTGAATGTTCGACCGAAAGGGACATTTACAAAGAAGTTGTCCTTGCACGAGAAGGTATTCTTGTTACCAACACTAAACTAAGCACATGGGCAGCCACACCTTCTTGGATCAAGTCTCTTGGATTTGATACACAAACATGTCCAAAATTAAAAAAAAAAAAAAATCATCAAGTTGATCATGTGTATCATCAAGTTTATCGCACGATGTTTCTTCCATGATTTTCCATTCTTCTTGCCTTTTATATTTATCAAAATAATGGATGCCACGTACACCAATTAGTTTAGAAAATGGCAGGAACTACTGTAGAAAAGATGTTTCGACGTCCAAATAGAAGCCAGATCTGAACTTAGGGATGTGAAATGGGTGGGAGATAAAGTAGGCAACCTCAAATTTCAACAGTAACTCACTTTGCCTTGGATTTTTGCCTCCATATATGAACCACCTGTTTATGGGTCTTGATTCATGAATAGAGTTCCACTCTTTAACTTCAATGTTAAATCTCTTCCCCAAGAACTGGCGTGTTTCTTTTGAAAGCCTGCACCCAATCAAAAGATGAACATTACACCCCTCCAGACATGAGACATCCCCATAAATAACAGCGATTTCCCAAGAATATGCCGAACCTTTGAGTTATGTCCTTGCTCTGTGGCCTTCTCCTCAACCAACGGGCCATGGCGATGGTGCATTTTTTTCTACAGTTTGGATCAGGGGACTTTTACTCCTGATCTCATTAATAAATCCATTTTTTGTGGATGAGGAATGCACCTGGTTTTACTTTATTCAGTATCAGAAAGAGGCAGAAGATCGAACAAGAGATATGGCGGGTGAAGATAAATTAAGGCCAAGGCCCATTGGTTTTTTATATGTGGCTACATTAGACAAATGTCATAAATAAAGCGTTCCATAGCCAAGTGATGAATTATTGTTGTGGAATGCACCATTTAGGACAACTTTTAACATCACAAAATGTCAAAAAACTATATATATATATATATATATATATATATATATATATATATATATATATAATATTTGATTAGTTCGACCTATTTGACAAAGATTGGAGGGTGCGTCATGGTGGTGACGAGTGTTGATTGACGGATGGCCATGACAAAGAGGATCGTATATTTCCAATAGGCCAAATTTTCAGATATGTTGACGGACACACCTATAAGGCCAAATCTTGAGACTAATCAAGAAAATGCGAACATCATGTGCGTTATGTAGCCGCCGTGGACCTCCAACCAGGTATTATTTTAACCATTGAGAATGGTAAATGAAGAGCCTTCCCTTTATGCACTGCTTCATTCCTCCAAGTCCAAATCTTTCCACAAACTATTCAAGATAAACTTCAAGATGTCGTGATTTAACATCTCTCCCATTCCGTTGAACAACATCGCATCTCTCATCCGCATCCGTTTGATGATTCTGGAAGCTTTCCTTGATGAGAACGTGTCGTTTAGTATCGTACTGCAATTGCATGTGGAATTTCAGTCGCTACTAAAATGCAGCAAAAAACGAGTTTAAACGTGTTAAGCTCGAGCTCGGCCCCGTCTATCTGGGTCCATCTTCAATTGACCTTATCAAGCTCGAGTTGAGTTTAAACTGGCCGATTTCGAGCTTGACTTGGTTCATGTACATCCCTAACAATAAGAACAAGGCCGTGTCCCGGGCACAACACAAACATTGGGCCACCCTGAGCCCGACGTCAAATCTGGCCATTTTCAGGTCACCTTAAAAGGTGCATGAGCACGCGTCCCGTGTTTGCATCAATAAGAGATCCACGAAGGATGATTGTAATACTATGCAATTCACACACCCCTTTCGTCGCCTACAAATTTAAGGATGTTGAGTGCTCATTAAAGCTGCTGCTGCAAACTAGTGAGATTTGAGATTTTCTTGTTTCTAATTGTCAGATGCATGGTTGGCTGAAAGATGGTAGTCGTTTAAAAGGGGCATTCATGTTGCCGATTCAGCTTGGTTATATGTTATTCACATTAATTTACATCGGCAAAGCTATCGTGAAGTGATCATCTAAGTAGAATATAACTCACTGAGTGGGAAACTATAAGTATTGAATGATGTCTACCACTTGATAAGAAAGTGTTCAAGCATAAACTTCGGTATCCAACACCAAACAAATATGACAAGAACTCTTCAAATGTAGGCGTATTTATTTTAGGATTGTTGCTCACCTTTTTTATTGGCAGAACAAACTTACAATCTACTATTCATTTATTAGAAGAGAACCTAGTTGAGGTTATGAGATTGGACTTTTCATGTGACTGATGTTGCATGAATATTCATATTAGTAGACATATTTTCAAGAAGCTTTAAATTGTTACAAGTTGAACATATGTAAGGTTTCCACATGCAATTTCAGAAAATACTGCCCTTACCTAGTTAACAACATATGCTGCTACTGACGTAACACCAACAAGTTCTGATAAGTATGGCAAATTGACATGTTATTTTCTGTTAATGATGAAGGGGTAGTAAAACTTATTCATAACTTGTAGGCAGCTGATGAACGGTTGCTCTTTGACAAATTTATCCTACCCAACTACTAATGCTTCGCATTAAGTCAAATTTGCCAATAAAATGTTTTTCTTAGTGTTTGACGACCATGAATTTTGATTCTAGAATTAAAATTTTAGAAGCAAAATTTCACCTCAAATTGGAACTGAAACGAAAATTTCAGTTTTAGTTTTCCTTAGTGTTTGATAGTTTGGAATTTTGCTTCCCACATTGAACATAATGTATTTGATAAAACAGCAACTAAAACTATATGATTGATAGAAATTGAAAACTCGTGATGCTCTAAAGAGACATATGAAAAAATTTTAAAATTCTGGAATCATAAATTCAGAGTCACCGTTCTGAAATTTGAATCAAGAATGAATCAATCTGTAATTCCATAAACAAAATTTTTTATTTGATATCACCAATTCTTATTTATCAAAAATGAGAATATTAATTTTTAAAACTCTACAATTTCGACCTCATGAAGTGATGAAACACCCCCTAAATTTAGAATGGTGGGAAAAAAAAAATTTTGTTCCACCCATCGTAGGCTTCTTTCCTGCTACTGGTTTGGTCTTCTTTTCATTGCACGTAAAACGCGGATGGATTCTTCTCCGAATCCAGAAAGTTAAAAACTTTCAAGGACCTAAAAAAAAAAAAAACTAAACTTTTCTGTAGCGAAGATCTTTCGGTCCGGGCATAGGCGTCATCTGTCGACCCTTCTCGATCGACTATTTGCAGGCTTACAGCGCCCCCTCTCCATCTGCCTCTCTTTCCCCGCGCACCAAAGGCTCGATCACAAGAATACCAACTGGTGCAGTTCCTTTTCAAGATCTGTCAGCGGGCTCCAAGAATCGGCCTCCATCTTCCACAGGTGTGGCACATTCATGTACTTCCTCGTCACTTTGTCATGAAATCATCATATTAATTC
This sequence comes from Nymphaea thermarum, assembly GCA_011799765.1. NCBI lineage: Eukaryota > Viridiplantae > Streptophyta > Magnoliopsida > Nymphaeales > Nymphaeaceae > Nymphaea > Nymphaea thermarum. The sequence goes on from JAANDH010000332.1 coordinate 173,528, forward strand.
CAATTACTTGTGATGTTCCTCTTCTTGCTACTTTAATTTTCCGTCTTCCCCCTCCCTCCCTCCTGTTGCACGGCTGAAATTCCTAGCTCTCTCAATTGTCCAGTCACTCCCGTGGTTAGACGGACCATGCACATCAAGTGTTTGCTGCAATAACTTAGACGCATTTCATAGTGCCATAGCATGTTGTCTGACTGGCCTAAGCGTTTGCCTTGACCCATTGAAGCAATGTGCTTCTTCCAACCAAGCTCTTCGGTAATGCTGATAGCAAAAAATCTGCTGGCAAAAGTGATGCAGGTTCGTGTAGCATTATGAATTTGTTAATGTCTGACTGCCAAAAGTGATGCTCAATCGGATGCAGAAACGTCTGATTTTGAACCTTCATTATGGCAGCCTTCTATGATCTTCCTGCCTACATTATCAAAGATATTCTCCTTCTAGAAATCTGCTCATTTTCGTTTACCTTCGAAAATGCAATAAGTGGTTTGAATGCCTCGTATCATTATTCAAATGACATTGCAATTGGTGATTTCAGGCTTCTCTTTATTGTTAAATAGGCGTCAAGTTGAAAACCCATGAGCAAGACTCTTATCATCTTGTTCCCTGAATTCTCCCATAATATCATCCTCATTTGTCTCGATGATCAGGGCTCATGGTATGTAGAGGACTGTCTTGTAGTCTATGAATTTAATTTTTTTCAAACATAATATGTTGGTGAATGCATCTCTTTCACACCTTAGGGAGCGTCTTTTAGAAGAAGATTTTGGTATTGGAACTCATGTTCCTGTAACACAGCTTTCAGAAATCTTGTATTCTTGTTAAGGAACATGCATGTAATTGTTATGAATGTTGTTTTTAAAATCCAAAAATCAAATGATGGACATATTGAGTACATCATGTTTTCTAGAATACGAACATGATGTTTTTTAGAAGATATATTTTCGGGAACATGTATTCAAGGAATGCAATATTCTTCTTACCAAGTGGCCTCGAGTGTGAGTATTGTGACTGGTTTATTGGACAACTATGATTTATTTTAGCGTTACGCATGTTTCCTCGGTGAGTTCTTATTTGGTCATGAAAACTACTAGAAATGAGTTTCTGAATAAGGTTACAAATATAGTCAAGAGGGAGAAACCTAAAATGTTTCGGCTGCTCATAAAATTATGCCGGCTGTTAGTCTTTTCATATGCCAGATGCAACCACTCTCATCATTAAAGAAGAAGAAGAAAGAAAGACAGATCCTCATTAGATTTTCATTTACTAACAATCTAAACTCCCTTGGCTTTTCTATCACGCCTGGGAAATCTGATTTGCAAAGTTTTTACATGGTATTAATTATTTAATTGTTGATATCAAGAGCGTAAGCAAGTGGCCTGAAATCGATGCAAAGCTTAGAAGGTGAACATGAACTAAATGCAAAGTACATGGTGACTTGATGCCCCAGGATCAATTCCTGTTGCTTACGAAAATATGTTGAATATGAACTTCTTTACTTCCATGCTAATCGTTTGGCCAGCAAAAAATGAATTGGCCAATGTTATGTATCATCGCGCTTTACTTGTGGAACTCTTTGGTTTTTTCTTTGTTCTAATGAAACTTGTGTAGTTATAGAAAAATATGCTTTAATAAATATCCGCTTCTGACTGACTGTAACTGTGAAGATCAAGATGCTGAACTAAACTCCACGACTGTAACTGTTATATTGATCGGTATATTTTTCCTAGTAGAATATTTATAGTAGTGGTAGAATATCACATGTAGCTACTTGACAAAATAAAAGGCATGAAGTGAAGGTGAAATCAAACAGCATAAGGTAATTAGTTATTAAGTGGAAGATAAAATAATTGCATTTCTCAGTTCACGGGAAATTATCTTCTTAGCTATATTTGGTAAGTTTCTCGTTGTTTATAGTTCTTAATTGAAGAATTCTTTTCTCTTTGACTATCCAAAGCATGTTTACGGACATCAAAAAAACTTTATTTATTGCACCCATTTATCTAATTACATCCTGAAATGTCACACCATTAAATAGCATAATTACTATCTATAGTTTTTTGTTATCTCCTCATGGTAGCAGTTTGATAAATATAATAATTCTTTATCTTATCTCCATACTGTAGCAGTTTTGTCAATACATATTGCTCTTTTATCACTTTAAGAAGTATAGTGCAAGCTGCTGGTGGTGGTAAAATGCGGTTCACATTAAAGAAGTCAGCATTTGGAATCCTATCAGCACTGTCATGATCCAGTACTCATGTGCTTTTACGCTGGAGGCGCTCCTCCTTTAGTTATGCCTGCACATAACCTGCTCTTCTCCGGTCTCTTAGCCCTGTTGTTTTCAAAAAGCTTTAAAAGAGAAGGTGAACAAGGAAAAATGATATCTGAATATGTAGAATTGTTTGCAAATTCTTGGTCCCACCTCTGCTTTGAAGGAACTTTGCTTTCCCGCTCGCCGAGGCACGAGATTCCCAGTTCGGTTCCCAAGAAAGCAGAAGACGACCAAGTTGGGGGTCCCAGCCTGACCGCCATGGGCCAAGGTTGGGTCCGGTCTCCGGTTCGGACTGGGCTGTTTGAGCGGCCGTTCCAAATACTTTCACCATTTGGCGGCACGCTGTCGGTCCAGATCGCAAACTTTGCAGAGGAAAAAGTTAAAAAGTTTTCTTGGGCATTGTAAGATCATTGAAAGATATTGCCAGATTCCGCACTATCAATAAATTGAAATCACCACGAGTCAAAGCCGGAACTCGCTCGTTCTTCATGCAGAAACAGTAACAGATGCCAAACGGCCTATTAATAAACTAAAGTTCAACTTTTTGTTGTCCAGAATTCCTGTTCTTCTTGAATTTTATGTTTTATAAGCACCATATGAAACATAACTGAGTTGACAAACGGCATCTTCAAAACGTAAAGTGATGTATGTCATTGTTAGTGATGACAACGGAACACTACTCAACTTGGATATAGCAAGTTCTTAGTTAATTGGCTTCACATAAGGTCGCCATAAAGTCTTTAACTAAACCGATCGGAATTAGCAGGAGGGGCGTAGAGAGAGTCTCCCGCTTCCTTCCCTTCTTCAATCCTTGCATTGTCCAAGCTGCTTAGATCTGTCCTTGTAAGCTGCACGGGTCATTGGGTGCCCCATCATTCGTCAAGACGCTCAAGCTTCTTGCTCATGGAGGATTGCTGCTCAATTTGTGCCATTCATTTGTGTACACTCTTGGATTCATGACATGGTTTCCGCTAGGGGCGGAGGGAGGGGGGGGCCGCCTAGGCCATGGCCCCACCCTGGTCAATTAAAAAAAATACATTGAAAAAAATAAAATTTTTTAATTGCACTATGTACTTTTTGGATTTGAATTCAATTTAGCTCTACCCGGACCCAGAGGTTGGACTGTCGGCTCGCCCCTCAACAAAATCCTAGCTCCGCCCCTCTTTTTTGTTTTGTCCAAGCTCGATGAGGCGACCAGACTCGATTGGTACTTCTGAAAAAGTTTCCTTGAACTCCCACACGTGGGCGCCAACACGAACCAAAAGATGGTATTTTTTCTACTTAGGATACATGCAAGTTACTGAACTCTACATTTCTTTGACAAAAAAGGTAAGTAGAGAGATCTGATCTGGATGTCTGATGCAAGCATGAAAACTTGATGTTTTAAGTTGCCTTCACTTTCTAAATTTACATTCTACTTCTCGGCTCTCTGTTCTACTTCTCGGTTATTTGGGAGCCGAGAGCTGAGAGCCGAAGCCTCCACCATTTCAGATCGCATACCCAAACCATTGTGATCAGATTAATAATCATCTCCTCTACCATATTTTTCTTCTCAATCGAGTTTTTGAGTTTAATTTTTTTACATCTAATGCGGACTCTGCATGGCTGTGTATGTATCAGATCCTAGTAAATACCAAATGCTATATCTTCAGGCCTCATATCTTCGCGACCTCATCTGATCGGAACATTGTGCAAACCAGCTTCAGTTCAGTTTGCATGGCTCCTGCTAATCATCAACGTCCAAAATTCCGGTCATTAACTTTCAACCTAGCTCTAAGTTCTTGAATCAATCAGCTCATTTCCAGAGAAATGTTACCAATTTTTTTCTTCATCCTATCCGAAGTTTACATTGACATAATTAAAACTACAGGGCGAGAGTCAGAGTGGCAGATGCCCTCAACGCATCACATCATGACATGAAGGGAAAATGGAGACAGCAGGTCCCAAGACTCTTCCCTCCCCTTGTGAAATTCAGAGCCCAATTCATGTCTCTGCTAGCTGCAGTACTCTGTCGCTGGGACCTGCAAATCTGGGGCAGGGGATGGCGCTCTACCATATTGAGTTCTTAATGTGTTTGATGTCATTGTGAAGTGAAAGAATATGGACAGGTATCAATAAATTTTAAAAACAAGAGGCCCTTCCCAGAAAGAAATCAAGAGCAAAATCGATGTATCTAAGTGGCAAAAGCAGAAGGGAAGAAGATGACAAAGGTGAAAGGTTAAAATAAAGCATTTGGTAGCAAGGCAAGGGAGCAAAAGATCTTGGGCACTCGATATTTAAAATATGAACTTGGTTACTATAATGTAGCAATTTACAAAGGAAAAGAGACAAGCAAACGCTTTTTCCCTCAGTGGACAAAGGCCTAGTGTACTGCAGGAACAAACATTAGCCCATCTGGCTTTTGTAGTTTTCTTGATTTCAAGAACCAGGCAAGTAGCAAAAGCTTTGGCTCCACATTGCTCTTCTCCTAAAATTAAAATAAGTCACTGTTCAGTATTCACGGACGGTCAAAGAAACAAAAGTGGAAGTGAAAAGACCAAAAAATGGGTCCACATAGATTTTTATTAAGTTAGTTTTTTTTGCCCCAATTGGCTCATTCGAATTGAATTGGTGGCAAACTGGTTTGATACTTTGTTGATTTGAGGATACATGCATTACATTTTGCGAGAGTTTAATCCTGCATCGAATTTTAGGAGGAATCTTTAGGAACATATAAGTTTGTCGGTTTTGATATTGATTGTCGTGGTTCTTAACCTTTCTGTAGAAGAACCAAAGTTTTCAGGAATGGTCTGGCGTGACATTTTACTATCAGAAACAATTCAATGCCCCGGTGCATACAGAGACCTTCTAATATATATATATATATATATATATATATATATATATATATATATATATATATATTTATTTATTTATTTATTTATATTTAATACAAATACAATAAATTGGGTAAATGATCTCCTTCAAAAGTTTGTAGAACAAGGATCGTAAATGCGCGCTGTAAGAAACGATCCTGATCCGATCGGTTAATGAATGCTACTGACCTATGCTACGAGTGTAGCTCGCTAACGTGCACCGATTATTCTCATCGTACAGTATTCTCTTAGTTGAGGGTGCGATTCAAACAGTTATGGCACCTGGATTTGGATATGGACCTTTATTCCTTTTGGCTGGTTCCATGAACCTCGGATCCACATAAGATTGGATCTCAAATGGTCCATGCGTCGTTCGACTTTGGGGATGTAGCAAGCCATGATCCAGGATTTGGATCCAATAAGGCAACTTTTAGTCGGCTGTTATTTGAATCCTGGTCCACTGGCGCTCACAAATATTCGGGTCCGGCAAGGACGAAAATTAAAATCCGAACGTCAATCAATAAAATTTTATGGCAAGACACAAGGCTGGCGTGATCATGATTCATGTCCTGCCAACATTCTTGATTGGATCGGTGAACCGACCCGGATCCATTTAATACAAAGCCAGTCGACCTCTCCAGTTTCGTACCATCGAGCTCAGATGCCGACCTCGTCCCATCCCCATCAAGCGGGGGCATTTTCGACTTCGCCTCGAGAAAGGAGCTTTGCACTGCTAGTGCTGCTCCCAAGCCAAAAGGCTAGAAAGAATTGCTGGCCACGTAATGGAAAGAGAGAAAATCGGTGTCCGGAAAAGAAATGGCTTGATTTCAGGATGATGTATTGGTTTAGCACCTTGTGGAGTAAAAAACAGGAACGCTCTCGATCGTGTCAGTAAAGAGGCGCCTGCGGTGAGATTTCTGCATGCACGGACGAGCCAGTGCTCGCATTTACTCCCTAAACACATCGCCTCCTTCGGTCGACAGATTTCCAGGAAAGGGCTTCACCCGGAGAAAATTTTGCAAAACAAATATTTAGAATTTATTGATAGAAAGTTCAGTCATCAATTCGATTTAATTGATTTTTTTATGTATTACTATTTTGAATGGAAAATAATTGACAGGTGCATTACATGTCTTTCGTATCCCTAAGCAACTCTACACAACATTTTAATTGGTATTTTTCGCAGGGGCAGAACGAGGATTTGTTTTTACGGTCAAGCCAAGACGATTTGCGGATCGAGTCAAGGTAGAGCCAAGATGAGTAACCAAGAGGGGCGGGTCGAACCAAACTAAAAAAAAAAAAAAAAAAAGATTTATGGATTTGTTAAGAATGAAAGTAAGTACGATAGATATAACTACACACTAAACGCATTAAGTGCGGTTGCGGTGAGACACAGAGTTTGAAATTCGAGTATTAAACTCCCTCTGGTGTTTATATATACTGGCTTTGGAATACGTGTAAGTTGTTAACAAACTTTGTTTTCCATTTTAGTATGTATAGGAACTCTAAACCATCATATTTTCAGAAGTTTAGCAAACCCATGTATCTTAATGGCGGGTTCGAGAGTTTTTTTTTTTTTTTTCCCTTCCAAAGGTCTGGCGTGATCAGAATTTAAAAATATACAGAAAACCTTACATAGCAATTAGCATGCATACCCGGTTCGATTTTATGAGGGGGAGCAAATAGCAATCTGCAACCGGGTCCGATCCGGACCCGGGATAGGGGGCAACAGTGTTAATTGACAACAAGCGGAGGGTCTTTCTCGCTTTTACTGCACCGATCTTCGCTCCACGTGAAATGTCAAAATAAACAAAAGAAAATGCCAAATGAATCCCACAATAAAACATTTATTAAAAATCCCGTTAGCCAACTTCCTCTCTCTCCCCCGCTCTGAGCAAATCAGCAAACTGTCGCTCACGCTGTCCCAGACTGTGCAGCAACCTCCCTTTCTCTTGCTCTTTCTCTTTCTCCCTCAAACGGGTGCTGAAGAAAAAGAGAAACAAGGGAAAAAAGAAGAGCAAGAAGAAGAAATGGGAGCTCCGAAAGCCTTCTTCCGCCACCACCATCACTGGCTTTCCCTCTTCTTTTTGCTTCTTCATGCCGTCAATGGCTTCTCTTCCTCTTCCCACTCTCTCGGCCCCGACCTTAGATCCCTCGTCTCTTTCAAGGCCACTGCTGACCCCTCCGGCAAGGGACTCCCTTCCTGGAACCTGGAGAAACACCCCTGCAACTGGACAGGCGTCACCTGCAATGCCCGCGGTGACCGCGTCTTCCGCTTGGTCCTCGAGGAGATGAACCTCACCGGAAGCATTCTCCCCCTGGCCTCCCTCTCCGGCCTCCGTGTCCTCAGCCTGAAGGGCAACGCTCTCGCCGGCCCCATCCCCGACCTCTCCAACCTCACCTCTCTCAAGCTCCTCTTCCTCTCCCACAACCGCTTGTCCGGTCCCCTTCCGTCATCCCTCTCTCTCCTCACCCGCCTTTTCCGTCTCGACCTCTCGTTTAACAGACTCTCCGGAAACGTCCCGCCGTCCCTCAATGCCCTCTCCCACCTCCTCACCCTCCGCCTCGAGGGCAACCTTTTATCCGGCACCATCTCCTCCCTCAACATTACCACCCTACGCGACCTCAACGTCTCCGGCAACCACCTCGCTGGTCCCATCCCGCAGTCCCTCTCCGGCTTCCTCCCCTCCGCTTTCGCCCTCAACTCCGCCCTCTGCGGGGCTCCGCTCCCTCGCTGCAAGGCCATCGTCAGCGACCCGCTCTCTCCCTCAGCAGCTGGCCAGATCCCGGCCATCGTCTCGTCCATGCCGAGCACGAAGCCTGCCGGTGCAGGTTCCGGGGCCGAGGCCGGGGCCACATCCGGTCAGGCGACACCGCCGAAGCGAAGTGGGCGTATGAGCCGAGCGGCATTGGCGGCGATTGTAGCGGCGGACCTGGTGGTGCTGCTGGCCGTCGCTGGCGGGGTTGTGTGCTTCATGTGGCGGAGTTACGCCGGGCGGCGGGCAGGCAGGAGGGTACGTGAAGGGGAGAAGATCGTGTACTCATCGTCAAGCCCGTGTGGCCGGCCGGGTCCAGCTGGAGCCGGCGGTGGGTTCGATAGGGGGAGGATGGTGTTCCTGGAAGGAGAGAGGCGTTTCGAGCTGGAGGACCTGCTGAGGGCCTCGGCGGAGATGCTTGGCAAGGGTGGTCTGGGAACGTCGTACAAGGCGGTGCTAGACGACGGCAGGGCGGTGGCGGTGAAGCGGCTCCGGGAGGTGCAGGTTGGGTCGAGGCGGGAGTTCGAGGAGCGGATGGAGGCCATCGGGCGCATCCACCACCCCAACCTTGTGGGACTCACTGCCTACTACTACGCTCGCGACGAGAAGTTGCTCGTTTCCGACTACCTCCCCAACGGTTCCCTCTTCTCCCTTCTGCACGGTAAAGCCACAAGTGGTTTTCCGGTAACCGGATAAATCTCTGCTCTCCGCCTCCTCTTTTCCGTTACCTTTTTCTCGTTGCTTGTGCTCTTTCTGGTCCAAGTCCAGAGAATTTTTTCCTGCACGGATTTGGACCAAAACAGCCTCGCTTGTGACATTTTTTTATGACGCAAATGTCCTCGTCACGTGTCCGCTCCCTGCGCTAGTCGTTCACCCTCTCAACAGTCCTCGTTTTATTGGCCGAGAGAGACAGGACACTACACTTTTAAAAATCCGCTATAGTCTAGTCGGGTAAATATCAGGTTATTAAATATCAGACTAGAAACACGACATGCGGATTAAAAAAGTTTAAAAACTAGTGTATTTAAAGTGTAATAGTTAATTGAATTTAAGTATAAGAAAATGTGTCTTAAACACATGTACTTCATCCTAGAAAATGAAATGAAATTTTCATAAGCTAAAAAGTGACGACGAGATTTTCTACATTGTAGCTGATAATTGTAATCCAGATATAGATGTAAAAAGTGTGTATGTAAAAGCTGATGTTCTGAGATAAATTATTTCAGTTTTGTTTATATGAGAAGTGCTTTTAACAAGCTAAGTCGTCTCGGTGACGGAGTTGCATGCAGGGTTATGTTGAATACGATGATTTTCTGCCGATATTTTGAACTTGTCAAGTATATTTGTTGTTGAACGATTCTGTAATGCCGATTTCCATTTTCCGGCAGGAAACCGAGGGCCTGGTCGGACGCCACTGGACTGGACGAGCCGGATGAAGATCGCTATCGGCGCCGCCCGCGGCCTAGCCTACCTCCACCACACCTGCCGCTCCCCCCGCATCTACCACGGCAACGTGAAGTCCACCAACGTCCTCCTCGACCGCTCCGGCAACGCCTGCATCGTGGACTTCGGCCTTGCCAGCCTCGCGTCGCCAGCGGTCGCATCTCGACCGACCGGATACCGCGCACCGGAGGTATCCGACGGCCGAAAGGCCTCCCACAAGGCGGACGTGTACAGCTTCGGCGTGCTTCTACTCGAGCTCCTCACCGGGAAGTCACCGGCCGCCCCGCCGGAGGAAGGCGGCGTCGACCTGCCGCGGTGGGTCCAGTCGGTCGTCCGGGAAGAGTGGACGTCGGAAGTGTTCGACCTCGAGCTCATGCGCTACAAGAACATCGAGGAGGAGATGGTGGGGATGCTGCAGATCGCCTTGTCATGTACGTCGATCTCCCCAGATCAACGGCCCAAAATGGCCCACGTCGTCCGAATGATAGAGGAGATCAGAGGAGGAGAGCAATCGCCGTCCCACGAATCCTTCGACTCCGTCTCGTACTCGCCCTCCGTATCGGAAGATAACACGAGTCAGGAGTGATCAATTGGGCCGGCTCGACTCGGCATGTCTTGTTTTCCTCCGTTTTGGTAGTGAAGAGCTAATGCTGTATGATACTGCAGAATCAGATTATGGGTTTCTTGTGGAATTTCTGGTCTTGTTTTTTCTTTTTTCTTTTTTGGGGTTTTTAGGTTTTTCTTTTTATTGTGTAAATTTCTTTCGTTCTATGATTTAAAAGTGAAAATGTATGAAGATCATCCTGAAGTTTGACAATTAATAGCGATGAAAACATTAAGGCATTTATCATTTTCTATTTTATCCCCGAATTGTTCTCCGGATTTGAGTCTGACCCAATTTCATGTACATCTGGGATCTGAATTTGTTTCCAAAATCCCGCCAGTTCAAACCTTCAGGGAATATCCAATTGATTCGGACGCAGTAAAACTTTGCAGCTTCCGAGGCATTTTCATCAGGGTTGTAGATCCGCCGGCACCCGCCGGAATAACAACCGGCGTCTCCCTCCCACGCCGTTTTCCTTTTCAAGAAGGCGTGACCAGACAATAGTTAAGTCATGTCTGTGAGTTTAATGAGTAGCGTTCTTTGTGCGTGCGATTAGAAAACAAGAAAAAGATAAAAGGTTCTAGCAGTGCTGTTCAACTGCTGCAGTGCTGCATGAATAAACAATTTGACCTTAAAGAAAGCGTTAGAAATGAAAGCGTGATATTTTCAAATCATCTCCCTCTTTCTGCAACCACATGCATTCTTTGGAACTATTTAGATGGAATACTTATCTTGCGGTCCCGCCTGGCTTGCTTTGGAGGTAAAAGAAGGAAAAGTGAAACAGCTAGACGGAAGTATCTTTGTTTGTTGTCATTTACTAAGCAATTGAATTGTAATGGGACATTTATAAGACGTTCATAAACCACAGTAGCCATTCTTTAGAGGGTTCTATTTTTTTACACTTTTTCCGACAAGTTGAGGTTTGGCTGATCCCCACAACATTTATGAAGAAAGATGCACGATGAACTATTCTTCTTGCTTTTCTTCAACATGGAGGACATAATGTCTATTCCCTTTAACCAGTCTACAGAAAATCTTTGGAAACCTAGACCTAATCCTTTGAAGTGGACCCCTTTCTTCCCGCCCAAAAAGAAAATCCTAACATAATAATTTGGCTGATGGGTAAAAGGTAGTTTTTTAATCAAGCAATAGTAACTTATTATTACTGTCTCATGAATCTGTCTGATGAAAAAAAAAAATGAAGCAGCTGTGCACTTGTTACGACGAATCTGTCTACTTGTTTAGGCAATATTATGAAACTGTAACATAATGTTACTATTACAAAACAACTCTTAAGAGTGTGATGGACAACCTCAATAGTGATCTACAATCCATTTTATATGAATCCCACAATATAAATTAATCAAGTTCAAACCTTTATGTGTTGTTTGGCAATAGTAACTTATTATTACTGTCTCATGAATCTGTCAAATGAAAAAAAAGATTGGAACAGTGTTACGGTATTTGATGAATCTATCTATTTTATGAAGCAATTTTATGAGACTGTAACATAATCTTACTATTACAAATCAACTCTTAAGAGTAATCTACAATCCATTTTATATGAATCCACAATATAAACAAACACCGGGTTCTTTGGCCATGTGAAAAATAAAGTTGTGAGATCTTGAGTTTATGGTTAAAACCTCATATTTATTTGAGATTCCCTATTATCTCAAATCACCTTGAATCTCATATACCAGATAAATAAAGCCCCCTAAGAGTAATGTTGCTACTATTAGTTTGCTTGGGAATACAAAAATGTTGACCGATATATATCAAGTATTTATAGCAGGCCGTATCGGATTTTTCTAATTTTAAAAAGAAATTTAGAATATTTTAAATTGATTTTTAAGACATTAAAAATGGTAGATCACGAATAAAATCAGCAAGGGGTCAACACCCTCCCATTTTAATGACATTGTTTAAGAGACAAGAAGCTCTATTTAATAGTTGCAAGTACAAGGGGGAGGAGCTTCTCACCAACTCTAGAACCCATAAATTTTTTCAATTCAAGCCTCATGAACTAGGAGAAACCACGTGGTTTTCATCAAATAGTTTAGCCAGGCTTCTTCCTTCACATCAGGGGCCGTCACATGTCCCTTATTAGACATGAAGAATATGTGCTTCCATAAATTAATTCATCGTGCTTCGGCCGATGCATCGGGAAGTGGATCCATAGCCTCAGTAGGTCGTGGCTCGAATTGGTTCACCTCTCATACCATACCAACCAGTGGCGGAGCCAGGGTGGGGCTGACGTGGGCGCTTGCCCACGCCAGCCCAAGATAGCTCCATACAGTAGCGAATTGTTTGGCGATCTGAATCGCGCTTCAACGTTTGTTTATTTTTACATTAGTGCCCCTTCGTATGTGAAAATGCCCCCTCCAGAAAACTTTTCTGGCTCCGCCACTGATACCAACCAACCTTGTCTATAAAACTATTGATCTACCCACGATCTAACTAAGCTAGTAGGCAACATTGACTCGCGGATTAACATTCTTGTTGGTGGCAGCTTAGTTGGTTTCTAGCTTTTTTTATGTACCATGTGTTGATATTAATCAAGCTGCATCGAAATCATGATTTTATTCATAAATCATTAGCTCATATTAATCGGTGATGAATTAATTTTATAGGTAAGGGATGTCAATGGGTTGGATTCTTGGATTCCAACCAGATGTACCGGTTACCGTATTTGATTTGTTAGGTCTTCCACATATTAGGTTTGGAATATTAATAAAAGAAGTCCACACCATATATCCACATCCAATTTTTAGATTCATAATAAAAATCCAACTTTGGGATTCATATCTAAATCTGAAAATGACTTGTAAATACATAATTGAATCGGAAGTACTTTATGATATGCAAAAGATTGCCTCTCTCAAAATATAGTGGTATTGGATATAGGGTATTTATTTAACATAGAAAATCAAATCCAAATCGAAATTTGTTTGTGGTTAGATATTCATTTACAAGCGGATTTGTCAGATGTCAGTTTTTAAATCCAAATCCAATCCTATTCTTTAATTGGATGTGAAATTTTTGTTCTTCTCCATTGTTTGTTTACTCTTTGGGTTCTAAATAAAAGGGATCATAAATCTACATCTTATCTTAAATACAAGGCTGCACAAATAACCCACGCACCTAGGGCTGCATATGGGTTGAGTTGAGCTCCATAGAACAAGTTCGAGCTCAACTCGATGATATAACATCAAGTTCGAGCTCCACTCGTTTGAATAGTTTACTTTTATTTAATTGACCAGTCTTGTTTCTTCTAATTCATTTAACTCGTTAACACGTTCCATTAATCAACTATGGATGACCATCTAAGAGACTAATGCAATGAAATAATGCCATCCAAATATCTCTTAAACAAAAGTTTAGCAACGAAAAATCTTTCATTTTCATAACACATTTTTGTAGTCGGCATGAGAATCCTGTAAGCGGCTTCGGCCATCATACATAAGTAAAGTTGAGTTTATTCTCCTTGCTTATCTCTCTCGTGATGTTTTAATTTTCCAAACGAATACATTGCGAGATTTCTTTATTCACAAACATTCTTTATACACTCATTTTCTCAAACTCCCTTTCCACCCTTCGGTGATAACTCTCGTTTTACAAGCATTTACAAGCGAATTTGAGGCCAATCCCAATTGGCTTTTTTTTTTTTTAATATAGAATTTACTAGGTGAGAGTACGCTGCCTCATAAGAACTGCTTTTCTTTTTTTTTTTTCTCGAATGACATGAAAAAAATTACTTGCCTCCTATACTTATAGAGAAGTAAGATGATTGTCCCTTTGGATTCTTGCTGTTGTCTCATGCATGAGACAAAATGTACCACGTCCGATCGGCGAGATCCAACGGCTGTGGACTGCAGCATCACTGCCCTTGCTGCCTTCTAGCGCCCCTCGGTTTGCCCGCCATGTACGGGCAGCCAGCAAGTGCAGAAACCCGACCCTGTCCAGCTCCAACTGGACATAGCATGTGTGGGTCCCACCCCACCCCAAGTGGGTCCCACGATCCCGTGGCCTTGGACATGTGAAACTTTTTTTTCCTTTTTCTTTTTTTAATCCCATAACGAAACTGTTTGTTTTAGAAAATATGATCTGATTATCTCTAGAGTTTGTTTATTATATTTACCAAGAATATTCATAATCAATATGATTTCTGAAAAGAAGCACTAGATCTTGTAGTCTTAAAACATGTGTTTGAAAATTTTATTTTGAATGCCCTTTATGAAGTTTAATTTGATATTGGGTTTTAAATGATCTAGACGTTAACAACTCACCCTTGAAAAAAAAGAAAAGAGGCATGAAGACCCCCTAATTCTTTTGTCTACGGCGTCCTTGTTTAAATCGTCATCAGTGGTGACAACAATGCACCATTTTCTCTAGATTAAGACACGAGACATAGCATCCACATGAATCAAACTAGAAATATGTCATTTCATATACTTTGCTCATGAGACAATTTGTTCTTGTGCTATAAATAAAAAGAAAAGGCTCATAAAGTTCAGTTAATATAGGGCTAAATGTCGCTCATGAAATTTATTTCACGAGAGGAGACAATCCATGTGTTGCCAGTGCAAAGGGCACCACTGCAGCCTGCATCATGTTGGACCCGAATTTAATAAAAACGCTACATTGAATCTTAAATCCAGAATCCGTACTTGATCTGAAAAGACTGAGTTGAGTCTTGAGTGTAGAACATGCAGTACAGTGTCGACTCCATTAAAATGAGTTTAAATAATTCAGCTTTCTTCGCTCTTCAAAGTAAATCCGAAAAAGTTACAGGATATGGACAAAACAAATCGACATTCAACTTGAATATACTTTTGCTTTTTATCATGCAAGGCAGAATCCGTCAATGAACTTTTCTGATAAGCATGAAAACTTACACCAAGAAACAGCCGGAGAAAAGCTTGATAAGAATTTTTCACCCCCTTCTGTCAGTAAGTCCAACACATTAGGAAAAGCTTGGTGGTTTTCCGTCGTCATCCATGGGAAAATGACACAGCTCTGGACCACTGTCCTACACATGTCTGAGGTTTCTTAGATCCAAACAAGTGGAAGGGACATTTCCTCTGTGCAAGGGGAAGTGCAGTTGAGCGTTTTACACCAAGAAACAACTGAAGCAAGAGCATGGGAGGCTTATTCACCTCCTAAGTTAGCAATCTGACACCTTCTAAGTTCGCAATCTGACACCTTCAAAGGGCTTGGCTGTTTCTCATCATCTAACAAAAGAAGACGGACAACTAAACATGAACCGCCTTCTCTTCTGTCTCCTATTTGGATCGACGTGAAATGTAATTGGCAACTTATGGTTAGCAGAGTTCACAGTTCAGATCTTACCCTTGTGGAAGACAAAGTACCCATGTTCTCAAATGCCCTAAAAGATGTTCTTCAACTTAAGTAGCCCCTTTGTGGGACCTATGTGCAGTCCTCTGGCCATGTGGTGCTGCTGTGTAGGGCACTGCTACTTGCTTCCATTTCCATCTTCTCATTTATTAGGTTTGGTGCCTTTGTCTGTACCAAAGGAAGGAACATGCTTTCTGTCTTGGTGTTGTCCATGGCCTTAGTTGACAAAATTCTTTGCCCTTGCAATACAACCATTTTAGAGGATGTGAAAGACCCAAGATCCACCTGAGTATAGAAAAGTCCTAATCTTTGGAAAAATTAAATTTGGAAGGCAAGAACAATATCCTTTGAGGAAGATGTTTCCTTTCCAGGGCCATTTCGATTATTGAATGCTTAGAGAAAATGCTCATTGGAACTTCATTGGGACTGTCAAAAGAAAATCAATGACAAATAGAAAATATGTTTCTTCATTATGTAAACCATGTTTCTACAGCTAGCACTTGCAGTACTCAAAGTTGACGAATCACTTTCCTTCATTATAGCAGAAGGATTTAGGTAAGTTAATTATCAAAACAGTCCAGGTCTTGGGTTAATCAACAGCACTATTAGTTAGACATTGTTTAGTCAGACATTCTTGAGTTAGGCATCAACATGATCATCGTCCATCAACAACAGCTGAATTACCAACTAAAAGGGTTGAGAGTGAAAACGGCAAAAGATGAAGCAATTTTGAAGCAGGTCTATCCCCCTTCATGGTGTAGAAGTCGACCAATGGTTCAAACAAGTTGCATTCAATTAGGTGAAGAACAACACGCAACAATTTGTCCTTCATGGCCTACATGTCCGGTTGATCTTTTGCAAGTCACGTCCAATTAATTCAAGCAACAGCTGGACTGACAGTTGAATCCGGTAGCAAAGAAATGGTAAAAAACCATAGCGAACTTACAGAAATGAGCTGGAAACGAAAGATGGTAGGATTTAGATGTTAGTCCTTTGTTCTCATCTTACTGCAACGAAAATATATTGATATAGAAAGTAGGATCTGTTTCACCTGCCAGAATGAAACTTATCTTCATAAAAATTTTAATGATTACATAAGCCTGGGTTTCCAGACTGACAGTCAAAATCACAATCTCTCTCTCTCTCTTTGATCTTAGGTAATTTCTTTATGTACAATCCTTACTGCAACGAATGCGGTAAGTCATAAATCAATCTTCTGTTAGCTTTCTTCAGATCAATAAAAAAAGAATCAATCTCTCTCTAAAATCCAAGGACCTTGTGTCCCAACTTCATCAGTCTATCCAAAGCATCAGGGTGGAACTTCCTAGCAAACAAGTAGCAGACAGATGTCAATTCCCCATTATACATGCACTGGCTTCCACCTCTCAGTCTCTTCATCAAGTCAGCAGTCACGTCCCACGGCCTAAACGTGGCTGGGTGAGCCTTGCGCGCAGACCAGTCCACATAGGTCACGCTCCTGTTCGAATTCCAGGCCCCGAACTCTATGTTCACCATCGTCTGGATGTAATGCTCGTCCGGGCAACGAAGCCGGCGCCCCTTGGTCTTAACAAACTCCCTGAAATACTTCCTGTCTCCGACGATCTCCACGGCGAGCTTCCGATCCATCTCGAACCACTGCGACCCTTTTCGCCATTGCCGGCGCTTGATGACCGGGTACATTCGATGACTGTACCGGCTGCGGCCGGACAGACTCGGGTCATCGTATATCTCAACAAAGGACTGGCTCGAGTTGATGAGGTAGTCGTAGACAACGAAGAACGGGAAGATGGGGATGCACGACTCGGACACGAGCACGAACCTCTGGTTCGAGAAGTCAAGCAGGGCGTTCGCGAGTAGGCGGCGCTCCGCTTCTACCATGTTGAGATTTCCCCACCTGACTTTCTGCGTCGCCACATGAAATTGATCTCGATCAAGACCACTAGGGAAGAGGTTGAGTCACAACAGTATTATCATGTGAAATTCAAATGTTAATGCCTAAGAACAAAAAATTGGCAGCGAAAGTGTGACTTAAATGGTCCGGAATCCAGAAGCTGGCGTGTAAATTCTCTCATTAAATTAGTGAGACATAAAATAGAATCTACCAAAAAAATCAAATTAAACTCATAAAATACGAAAACCATTGTTTCATCGTGAACATACTTCAATTTTTAAGATAAATTAATGAGACACTTACAAAGCTTTCCTGCTGCTAAGAAGTTGAAGTTGAAGTGAAAAGAAAGACGTGCGTCCAATTGAGAGGGATGAGGACATATGCATGATCATGGACGCACGTAGCATGTAGCCAGAGAACATGGTCTACCTCTCTTGGGACCTCATCTTTTGAAACGTAAGTAAGCCTAATTTACGTGCCAAAACGTAGGGATATATACTATCAATATAATATCCTTTCATATTTTTGAGAGTATTACTGTTAGACGGTCAAGTGAAGCAGATTATATGTTCGGTCCCCTCGTCGTGTGTTCGGTAATCTTTACTGACCCTTAGGTAATCTTTCCGAGCACCCAATTACTTCATTCATCTGGAGCAATCCTAACACAGAATCTGCTTGACAATAAAGTCCTAGAACAGGAATGAAACATTACAGCAATTGGTGTTTTTTCATGTTACCTCACGAGGGAGCCGAAGCATTACGAATACAAAAAAGGTCATGATAAAAGAGGTGATGCCTAGGTTTTTATGAGCCACATATACTTAGCTCATTACAAATTATTGATCAACAAGAGAAGTACTTTTTTGTCCCATTTAAATTATTTGATGTGTTACTTTGTCGTATACCTATGCTCATCGAAACAAGCCTATTTAACAATAGTAATGGAATTTCATTCCCTGGTTTTCAAGAAAATATGGTGCGTACCTTGCTTGGTATTCTTCTTCCATGGAAAACCGATTGCTCAGAGGCTGATCCATTGTAGGAGGGTCTGGTATGAACATAAATTGAGTACTTACCATCATTTCCCTTGAAGAATCTCTCCCACAGAGGTGCTAAGGGAAGAGGTCCCCTTGTCAAGAAGAGGAAGGCAACCTTGGGGACCCTCTTAAACGGATACTCTTCAACCTTGGGAACCATGGACGCCCTCCACAAAAGTTGCTCATCACTCATGCCATGCATCACAGAAGGAGGTCGTATCCATTCCTTGAGTCCACCTGCGCCCACTTCTCTGTTCATGCTATCCGAATGCCACGAAGAATTCGTGTGCTCTGAATCATTAACACAGGCGGTGTGATCAAGTCTGGTTCGAGAAGATCTGCACTGTTGTACATCTAACGTCGGCTGTGATCTTGTGGTGCTGCAATTGGGTCTGCTACTTGTGACGTTACAAACAAGACAGGGAGGAGAAGGTGAAGAGTTTTTGCCGTGAATCTGATCGCAGAGGGGGCAATTATTTGCAGAAACGTTGAGAGGAAAGAGGTTAGAAGCGGTCACTGCTCGATTCAGAATGGGAAGGTTGGTAGGGATCTGAAAGCTGGCAAGGACACCAAGAGTGACGCCAAAGGCGAAGAGAAGAAAGTGGGAGATGAGATTAGACGGGTAGCACCTGAATTTCAAGAAATGAATCAGCTCACCCGGCCGAGGAAGTTGCTGATCAAGCTTCCGCTCCATGGTTACTGTGCTGGTTTCTGGGGCAATTCAAGCTTCTTCTTTATCTGGTTGGTGGTGCAATTCCGTAGTCTGAAGACGACAAGTTGGAATTTTAGTAGCAGGGAAAGGAAGACCAGGCCAATTAATTTGTTCTACCTCGAAATTAAGCAGCCACAGGAGATCTGGTCGTCGTGAAGACACCACCTTTGCGTATCTATTCCATCAACATTCGAAGTTTCTATCTTCGTTTGGCACAATTGAGAGCGAGAGAAACAGAGATTACAAGGCGTGGACTGCAAATTGACTAAATAAAATTTGTGAACATTTTGGACAGGGACAACGGTATTTATGTTCAAATTATTATCTTTTTAAATTTTATTTTATCAAAATCTGGTGGCTCCGCTCTCGGAACTACATAACTCAGGTGCACAAGTATGGATCATATATGACGTTCATTACAAGGCATTGATGGGAAAGTTGGTAGGATTTTTTCTCTCATGTGAGGACCAAAGGCTTATTCAAATAAAGTATGCAGTTTTTGATAGGGACAATTAAACTGATCTTATTGAAAATTTTAACATGTAAAATGTCAAGGTCAGCCCAAGGATATAAATAACAAAGTATTAGGTTCTTGGGAGTGGCCTCAAATCAAATCCAAGGGCATTTATAAGAGGCTCATGCGTAGCTCAGCAATCTCTTTCTTAACTTGTCAAAGGAGAGAAAAAAAATGCAGGAAGATAACATTGTTTGTAGTCATTCTTCTTCCAGGAAGCTCAGCTGAAACTGAAAGGTCAAATATGGCAGCAAGTCCTATGTCGTTACACTTAAAAAGGCAATACATGGCCCCTTGATATGGTTATATGCCAAGGAGGAGAGTGCCACGTGTTGAATCAATCGCACGCCGATCATAGAACCGAGTTGCGTGCACGCAATAAGTATACACTATTTCAAACATTTTTAAAGAAAAATAAATGGTTTGGGAATTTTTACTTTTTTTCCGCTTTCTTTATTTTATTTTTTAATGTTTACTTAGCGGAAACTGCCTTCCCTTACCCTTGTTTCTTTATTTCCATGTAAAAGAGGGCTTTTCCATTTCACAGAGCAGTGCCAATCTAGTCATTTGACACCCCAGTGCTGTTTTGATTGAAAAAATTTACACAAGAGTTTAACTTTTAGACCAACAATAAATCAGCGCTCAACTTTTAAGAATAAACAAATGGGCATTCAGCTTTCCAGATAAAATTTCAAAGAGCTTCTTCTATATGGAAAATGGTAAAGTAGTAGAGAGATCATTTAGAAAGTTACGTCTGAGTCAAAATTATAGTTGAAAAAGGGAAAGTGTAAGAGATGGCAATTTTTAAAATTGTCTCTCTACTTTAACATCTTCCATCCAAGATTGCCCTTTTGAAAAATTCTCTCCAAAGTTGAGTTTTTATATGTGTACTAACCCTTGAAAGTTGAACGCTGATTTATTGTGCAGTTTTTTGTAATTTCTTCTTTTGCATTTATTGATGGTTTCAAATAAGACTAGTTAAGTTTGTCAATAACTTGGCTTTGGTTTGATTATACAAGATTCCATTGTTTTAAGTAGGAAAGGCGCTTATTTATTATCTCGTTTAATTTGACTATTTTTATTTGTTCAGCAGACTTGCTAATGCTAATAAAAAGGTACCATAGCATATATCATGAAATAAAAGAATCCGATCAATAACAATTTTTCATATTGTAGCCAAAAGTTGGGCATCTCTCTGAAAAATTCAGTATATGTTACTCTTAGAGTTAAAAAATGTAAAGTTATGAGGTCCAAAGCAGGCGGAATTTATAAAGCCTCATTTCAGACCTGGTCCAACTGCTCTTTAATTAAGATCCACAATTCTTTAATATATATAAAAGCACTGAAAGCTACATTTTGCCAGTTAGGGGTTGGGTTTACTTCAAAACGACTTTGCGTATGAAATATGATTTGATTAAAGCTAGATCCAACCCGTTTAGGTTGAATTTGCCCAAAGTCTACATTTAATTACAGAGGAAAACAAGCAAAGAATTGGTCTCTATATCCTTTGTTACATATCATACGCAAGGTGTCCAAGATCTCCATTAATCAGATTCGAAAAAGATAATCCAGCCATTTCTTTTGAAGAGTGATTCATAATACACTTACATATTGGGAAGAATAGAGAAACAGAGTTACCAAACCCATAACACCGACAAGACGGGACACAAAGAACGGAACGGAACAAACACAACGATCGATCCACCACGCACGACTTATCATTCAAGTTGATGACCGGCGTTTGCAACTTGATGTTGCTCTCTCTCCCCCCTCTTTCTCAGCTTTCTAGAATCCTAAAGCTTGGGATGCCATGTCTAGCAATGTATCCAATGAATCAGGGAAAAATTTTCTAGCAAACAGGGTGCAAAGAGATGTCTCATGCCCATCATACACGCACCTATTTCCATTCCTCATTTTCCACAGCAAGTCGTATGTGACATCTTGCCTACCAAAGCCAGCAGGGTGAGGCCCGCCTTTAGACCAATCAACATACGTTAAGCTCCTATTGGCGCCCCATGGGCCGAACCTTATGTTCATGAGAGTGGGAAAATAGTGCTCATCGGGAACTGGAACCGGGAACTTGTCAAACAGAGGAAAGTAAGTATTATCTGAAACTATCTCCACTGCAATTCTTCTATCCACCTCGAACCATGCCAGCCCTTTCCTCCATTGCTCGAGCCTGATGAGAGGAGCCATGCGACTGTCGTATCGGCCGCGGCCGAAAGGCCGTGGATCATCGTATACATCTACAAAAGACTGCGTGGAGTTGATCAGGTAGTTGTAGATGATGGTGAAGCGGAAGAGAGGGATGCAAGATTCTGACAAGATCATGAACCTCTGGTTCGATGGATCGAGTAGCGCATTCGCGAGAAGCCGGCGCTCAGCTTGCACTAGGCTAATATGTCCCCATTTAACTTCCTGCTCCATCAGCAAAAGATTTCTGTTAGCGATGATGTTCATGCATTTGGGTGCAACATAAATACATTCGGCTGCACAAGTTAGTGCTGCTATCAAAACATAGCCACATAAAGATGCATAATACAATCACTACATGTGATTTAGCGCCTGTAAACAATTTTATGCTTAGATTTTGGTTGGATGCAGGTGTTCAACATAGTGAAACTATGGTCGTCCAGTTTTCTTGATTTCAATTCAATTTCTGTCGTAATGTTCACGGAGGTGATAAGATAAGGTTATTAACATCTTTGTATATATAAAGAGCAATCCCCAAGTAAGAGGACATTGGCCTGGATACTGTATTTGAAAAGGATGTTCTAGATCACATGCCATGGTTGAAGGCAGGAAAGGGGTGCATGTCTTGGTGACCAGTTGAAATGACGCTACCAAGTATAATAAAACATGTAGGACGTGCCATTTTTATGCCTCAAGGCATGGCTGGGTATAATTTATTGCATGATGTATGCACCAGCTGGCTCATGGGATTATCTTATCTTGACCTTGACCTAGCCAATACCATACAACAAAAAAGAAAAGAATATGCCTTGAGGATGGCTCTCATGCAATTGCGTGGGACTCACTAAATTTAGAACAGAGGGGAGTTGATGTGAAAGCCAGTTCGCTATCAAATGGTAATAACCCTGTAAATGATGTGTATACAATATTGGTTGATGATTTGACCTTTGATATGGAGTGCAAGAGAATTTTCAAGAAAATAGTAGAAGTTTTAATTAAAAGAAATGCAACATGTAGAAAGTTTGGAATCTATGAAAGTCAAAGTACAATTCCTTTTTTTTTTTCTTACTTCATTATGAAATAGAGTTATTGGCTTCTTAAATATTTCCAAGGTCAGGTTAGATGAAGCAGGGCCAAACATAGAGCATCTGGTAGTTATTAGCTTGGCATTCATTTCCAACACCACTTTCCAAACTTGATTACAGATTTCCAAATTTTGGAAAATTTGCAGGCTCGGATGAAATTCCAAAAGCAAAGAGACAAAAAAAAAAAGGTCAATCGTCGACATTGTTGCCCTGTGCTACATGACTTTAGACCATAACTTCATCGCATCCTTGAAAATACTGTGGTCTTGTTACAAGATCTATCAAGGACAACTTAATAAGAGAAAAGAGCAACATGGTTGAAGCTTCTCTTAATTTGAAAATTCCATGCTTTTAACGAGTTAGTATATATATAACAAGATAGACAAAGAATCCTTGTTCATATTTATTTTACGTATCTTATAATGTGCCGAACTTTTCCCAAGAAAGGGCGAGCTTTCAACGATTTCACGAAATTCTCCAACTAGTACAAGATTAATTGTGATCATTCAACAATACCAGTTGCCAAACATGTTGTGAGTAAGTTCATTCCCAGAAATTAAAGTATGAAAAAGAGAGTTTGATTCCTTCACTTACCCTGCTTGGTATTCGTCTTCCAATAAAGACTGATTGCATTGGAACAGCAACTTTGTAGGAGGGATCGGTGTGGACATAAATCGAGTACTTATCATCATGTCCCTTGAAGAACCTCTCCCACAAGGGTGCCAAGGGAAGGGATCCCCTTGCTAGGAAGAGGAAGGCCACCTTGGGGACTCGCTTGTGGGACTGCCTGCTGTGGACCTTCGAAACCATGGCTGCCCTCCAAAATAAGTCATCGTCTTCCATGCCATGATTGACAGTGTGATGCTCTGTATCTCCCTCCGTCTCAGTTCCGGCCTTCTCCCTTGTCGAATGGCTGCTTCGGACAGGTAGAGGGGAAATGCTAGCCGAATTCTTTTGTTGACGGTGAACGGCTGGAGATGATGTTTCCTGTGTGCTGTTTTTAGATACTCCAACGGGGACGACCTCAGATGAATTCCACTTGGGCTGCGAGCTGCTGTTAACAAGAACGGATGTACCAAGGGAAGAACCGTCACCGTGACTCGGATTGAGGCCGGCGGAAGCATTTGCTGCATTCTGAAGTGGAAGGAGGAAGAAACTGAATCCTGAGGGATTGAATATGGAGAGGTGTCTGCTGATATGGAAGCTGGCAATGAAACCGAAGGTGACTCCAAGGGCAAAGAGAAGACAGTTGGGAATGAGGTTGGTGGTGTAAAACTGAGACCTAAAGGGATGAATACCAGCTTGGACATGTTGGTGATCATCAGGTTTCTTCTTGTTCTCCATAACAATGGCGACTCTGTTATAAAGTTCTTAGCGATGTTTCTGCATCTGATCTTCCTTGTTCAATACAGGGGCGGGGGGAAGCACCAGGTCTGATGCCATATCAGACGCCTTTCTGAAAATCAGTTTCCAAAGGACCTTGAATTTAAAACCACAAATTACTAACTCTTGGATTGATGTAGTAGCTAGTACCGTTTAATATCTATGGCTGGGTACAGAGATGAGCATATTAAAATGCTCATCGTGCTCGGATGACCTTGTTCTGGATCAACAAAATGAATATTGGACCTTCCAACTCATTTTAGTTTTATATTGTTTATGAGAATTTTCTGTTTGGACCGTATTTCCTATGATAGTTTCAAGAAAGGGCCTCCAAGCAAGTCTTAAAACTTCCTGGTATGAGATTCAGTATCTAGCAACTGTTACTATTTCTAAGGATGGGTCTGATTAATATAATGTCCTGGGCCCCGGCCCACTCTCAAGGCAAGCTTGGGCTCTTATTCCAACAGCTTCCAATGGCGCCCTAGCAAATTTTGTTTGAGACCCAAAAAAAGATAGGAACGAAAACAACCAATCACTTGACAACCCTCTTTATAAGTCCCATAATATTTTTTTTCAATCTTAATACAAGATTAAATTTTTTGGATGCTCTAATCCAGCTCTTTAAGGCATATGCATCCACACTTGTGGAACCAAAAGTTCAAGTGTTGAACCGACTCTGGTAACACTATAACAACTCAGTTTACTCCCATACTTGACTGGAGCCTCTGGTCCGATGTATTCCAACCTAGCCCCTAGTAATTTTGGTTTCAAACGTAAAAATGCTTTGAATCAAGACAACCTATTACTTAATAACTCCCTTTTATATGTTCCTTAAGAACTTTCATAACTTAGATACATGTCACAACTAAAAAGAAATTAAAAAAAAAGGGCCTCACTTGTCCGAGGTGTGTGTGCTTATGATGCTCCTCCCAATGGAGCTAGGTGCTGGGGCTCCCACCATGGTTGTTATGATTTGCATCGCATTTGATTTAGTCTTATAACAGAGGAAAAATGAAGGTAAGACCGTGTGATTATTAATCGCTACCCTGTCCACATTTCTTTTATACAATCCATATATTTGTTTAAAGGGTTCGAAATACCAATAACTGTATAAAAGAGAGGATGGCCTCCTCCTCTGGATTGCCCAACGAAACCAATATTGCAGCCAATTTCTTTTGTCTTAAGAAGACAAATGCTGCTGCTTCGAAAAATAAGAAAACCCTTTTCATTAATGGAAAAGGAAAACCGTAGAGATTGGTGTTCGTGAAATTGCATAAACTGAAGTCTCTCCCATGCAAGAGCTTCTTTCTTAGCTTGATGCAAATGTCAAAGGAAGTTATGATGCTAACTATAATCATGCTGTAGATGAGGGTACGACAGAAGGATATCAATCTCACCACAATTTGTGAGATTCTTCACAATAGCAAGTGTGATGTTGTAGATTGGTGACGTTCACAATAAGAACAGAGAAAATCAAGATCAGGTAAAAGAGCAAATAGGAAACAAGACCCGGTTGATGATCACTTGAGAAACAGTTAAAAGGAGAGCTGTTACAAGGAAGGCACAGTCACCAAGATGAATTCAATTATAAATTTATAATGTAACTGAAAGCAATAAAGCTGGACATTCGAATTTGAATTCTTCCCTTGTAAAAGATGTAGTTTTAACGAACCTCTATATGTTTCGGTGGCTATCCTCTTTAAACTCTTAACTAAATTTCCCTATTCCATTTAGTTTTCTAAACTTAATAGCAAAAAACTGGTAAAATTTTTCTGCACGATGAGGATTGAGACCGCAGAATAAATGAGCCTGATCGTGAGAAGAAGTTTCATTTTTCTAATAAAAAATAAATTGATGCATGACTGTTCAACTCATCGTTTCGCGTAGTTGTGAAGGTAATTCATTTCGATCAATTATATCGAATAAATTTTCCTAAAAAGAAGCTCATCTAAGGAACTAGTTTCGTGTATGTACAACTAAGCTGCGTTTCAAGCAAAATACATTTGCTGCAATCCCACTGAAGATCAACACAATATGACATCATTCTCTCTGTCTCTGTCTCTGTCTCTGTCTCTCTCTCTTTCTCACTCAAAATCCTACAGCTTCAGGTCCCCATTTGAGCAACACATCTAAGGCATCAGGAACAAATTTCCTAGCAAATAAGTTGCAGAGAGTAGTCACCCTCCCATTGTATTTGCACCCATCTCCTCCCCCCCTTTTCCCCATCAACTCCAGTGTGAGATTTGACTTGCCAAATCTATTTGGGTGAACAGGGCGTGCCAATCCACATATGTCAAGCTCCTGTTTGCACACCAAGCCCCGAATTTCATGGATACAAGCGTTTGAAAGTAGTGCTTATCAGAACATGCAATCCCTCCAAACAGAGGAAGGTAGGTCTGGTCTGAGATCATCCCCACCGCTGTTTTCCTGTTCACCAGAAACCACAAGGACCCTTTTCACCATTGATCGATTTTGATGTATGGCACCATGTGATCCTTGTACCTTATCCTCGAATTGGCACTCGGTTCCTCTATATCTAGGAACGACAAGTTGGATTTCATGAGGTAGTCGTATACTGTGCTGAAGGGGACTAGAGGAACGCAAGCTTCTGACAGAATCACGAACCATTCGTTTGAGAAATCGAGCAGTGCATTCGCGAGGAGGCATCGCTCTGCATGTACCACGCTGATCGCTCCCCACCTCACATCCTGCCTCAGTTCAGAAACAAGTGTTTGAATAAAATGAAAACAATTTTGTCCTTGGTTGATAGCTGAGAAGTAATTAAAAGAAAATAAGATCCAAAGTGGATAATGATCTTTGAGGTTATTAAGAGTAATTCTTCGAGCATTAATCATATATTATTGCATATGATGAGAGTAAAACTCTCTTAAATAGAGGGCCCCGAAGATCAGTGGATATCAGGCAACACAAACTGAGACTACTCTATAGCATTATCTACTGCTTCTCTATCTGATAAGAAGTTTTGAGCTTTAGGACATCGCTTTTCTTTTCCCCTTAATTTTTACGGTTCATGTTTGAAGGCAAAATCCTTGGGTTCCTATAGTCTGCAGTATGCACCTCTCTGATGAAATCAATGCCACAAGACTGTTGACAGCTTTAAATTGCTAGGAACCTGCTATATAAATTCAGGGTCCCAGCACTCTTTCGTCGGTAATCTCAAGAGGCTGTAAATTAGACCTTGACCTTCATGATGCTGGTGATCAGGCTTTTTCCTTTCCATGTTGCTGGCACAGTAGTGAACTGGGGATGGTGTTGATCACGCAATTGTAGTCTTCTTCTTTATAAATAAGGGGAGGAGGGAAGCAGGAACGCGGAAGTAGTTTTTCAAATTGTTTGTTTTTTTCCAAAGTGAACCCAGCAGATGATAGATACTTCAATCGCTGCCTATTTCCACCTAATTTTACCAATTAGCCTCTGTTTTCTCCGAAAAAGGGCAACGGCCATCGAGATATTCTAACCCCATGTAAATGGTATATATATCTTTCTCAATGGGCAATTGGAAAATAATAATAAAACCTCCGCTATTCCATAAGCTTGTTAATTCTTGACTGCTGATAATTAAACAAAGCCTTCGGAAAGGGATCAGTCTTTCTACAACACAATCTAAAACGAGAAGGTTGTCGTCATTTTCAAAAACCCACAAAACAGAGAACTTCTTTTGCAATTCAGTTCAAGCAACATGCACAATTCTGCGAAAGAAGAAAGGGGGAAAGTAACGTAGTCTCACAACTTAGATACAAGCTAAGGAAACATGTGTTGTAATCAGGGACTTCACTTAGAAGCCATCTCGATCCTACGACTCCATGAAAGTTGAAGATACCAACTGAAGAAACAGGTTGGAAAGCCAATCAACGCGCTTCCGCAAGCCTTCATCGGCCAGCCAAAGTTAAAGCAGTGGATAAGTTTCATTCACTTACATAGTGTTGCTTTTACGTTTCTATTGATTCTTTTCATGAAAATGAAATTAATATATATATATATATATATATTCTTGTTAGTGCTGGTTACTCAACTCACTCACGGCTATTTGATTCATCATGATGGATAGTTAACGGAATAAAACAAAAAGAAAAAAGTGAGGTTTTTTCATCATCAAATATTACTTCATATTTTTTTTCATTGTTTCTCTTTCAACGGTCATCACAATGGATAAGACAACCCTCATAAGTGAAAGGTCAAGGCCTTTTATTCAGGCTTCTTTTCATGAACGTTTGATACACTAACAAACTGTGATATGAAGTATAGGAAGTGGTGACCTTAAGTGGTAACCTTGAGCACTCCAATACCACCAAATTTAGAAATCTACTTATCATTCACAAAATACCAGTCTAACTTATATAGAACGGTTTATCCTGCGATTAGGCCATGTAAATTTTTTGGAGAGATCATCCACTTCTGACAAGTGGCAAGAGGTAATGAAACGATTGAAGGCTAAAGAATATCTTACCAAAAGATGTCTCTCATTTTGTTTCAGCTACCCATCATCGCATTGAAGTCTCTGGTAACCATACATGTTTTGTTGATCCTAGAGACCACTACCTCAAGCCTAATGAAGCTCCCCAGCCTATCCACAAGTATCGTAGGCAAGTAAATGTCAAAAATCACAATTTCTCTGTCATTTGATCCTAGAGACCACTACCTCAAGCCTAATGAGGCTCCCCAGCCTATCCACAAGTATCGTAGGCAAGTAAATGTCAAAAATCACAATTTCTCTGTCATCACGAAGATCCTTCACACACCAACCCAATATGGGTCCACAACAAAGCTAAGGACCTCTAAGACATTCTTTTTCCAAAAAGATATGATTCTATCCCTACCATTAAGCACAGTATCATTAGACATGAAATCATGTTTTGTAAAATTACTCATACTAGCATGTAATTTTTGAGAATCTGCCATAAAATCATAGACAAACTCAATCTCACGCGTTGCTTGAAACACGAGGTCTCTCAGCTCTTTCTGAGCCTCCATCCTAGTGAGGCCTGGATCTTCCAGTAAATCACTTTCATTGGAAAGTAATAGAGTCATTTTCATGATGCATATTATCACAATGAAAGCCCTTCCCTTCTATAGAAATGGCATCCTCGATATTCCCCAGTTCAACAACCTCACCCTGTGGCCTGACCGCCATCTTCCTCGTTTTGGTGTCAGGAGAGTGGGCCATAACGAGACTAGTAGGCTTCAAGGGGATCCTCCCCTACCCCTATATCGGAGGCCCTTCTTAGGGCTGTCGAGTTCGACTGAAGGAACCTCTATATGATTCGATGCCTGTTCTCTTTGATTTTTAACTCAATCTCCCAACTCCATTTAGTTTTCTACACTTGATAGCAAAAAACTGGTGAAATTTTTAAGCACAATGAGGATTGAGACTTATACGCAGAATAAATAAGACTGGCCATGAGAGGAAGTTTCATTTTTCTATTAGAAAATAAATTGATGCATGACTGCTCAAGTCGTCGTTTTGCGTAGTTGTGAAGGTACTTCACTTCGATCAATTATATCGAATAGATTTTCATAAAAGAAGCTCATCTAAGGAACCAGTTTCGTGTATGCGCAACAAGCTGCGTTTCAAGCAAAATACATTTGCTGCAATCCCACTGAAGTTCAACACAATATGACATCATTCTCTCTGTCTCTCTCTTTTATCGGCTCTTTGTCTCTCTCTCTCTCTCTCACACACTTAAAATCCTACACCTTCACGCCCCCATTTGAGCAACACATCTAAGGCATCAGGAACAAATTTCCGAGCAAATAAGTTGCAGAGAGTAGTCTCCTTCCCATTGTACTTGCACCCATTTCCTCCCCTCATTTTCCCCAACAACTCCAGTGTGAGATTTGACTTGCCAAATCTATTTGGGTAAACAGGGCCGTGCCAATCCACATATGTCAAGCTCCTGTTTGCACACCAAGCGCCGAATTTCATGGATACAAGCGTTTGAAAGTAGTGCTCATCAGAACAGCAGATCCCTCCAAACAGAGGAAGGAAGGTCTGGTCTGAGATCATCGCCACCGCGGTTTTCCTGTTCACCTGAAACCACAAGGACCCTTTTCGCCATTGATCGATTTTGATGTGCGGCAGCATGTTATCCTTGTACCTTATCCTCGAATTGGCACTCGGTTCTTCTATATCTAGGAACGACAAGTTGGATTTCATGAGGTAGTCGTATACTGTGCTGAAGGGGACCAGAGGGACGCAAGCTTCTGACAGAATCACGAACCATTCGTTCGAGAAATCGAGCAGTGCATTCGCGAGGAGGCGCCGCTCTGCATGTACCACGCTAATCGCTCCCCACCCCACACCCTGTCTCAGATCAGAAACAAGTGTTTGAATAAAATTGAAATAATTATGTCCTCGGTTGATAGCTGAGAACTAATTAAAAGAAAATGAGATCCTAATTAACTTCGAGGTTATTTAGAGTAATTTTTAGAGTATTAACCATCAATTATTGCATATGATGAGAGCAAAACTCTCTTAAATAGAGAGCCCTGAAGATCAGTGGATATCAGGCAACAGAAACTGAAACTACTCTATAGCATTATCTACTGCTTCTCTGTCTGCTAAGAAGTTTGGAGTTTTAGGACATCGCTTTTCTTTTCCCCTTAATTTTCACGGTTCATGTTTGAAGGCACAATCCTTGGGTTCCTAATTTCCTATAGTCTGCAGCATGCACCTCTCTGATGAAATCAATGCCACAAGACTCTTGACAGCTTTAAATTGCTAGGAACCTGCTATATAAATTCAGGGTCCCAGCACTCTTTCGTCGGTAATCTCAAAAACGAGTCTTCTGCCTTTGCTTTAGCATTATTTGTCTCAGTTTTGCTAATAACTGCCAAATGGAGGATCTCACATTAAAATTTATCAGCATGGGCCAAATTTTCCACCTTTTTATCTTTTGACATTGAAAAATCCTTTTTCTTTGACTGTTGTAATTTTCTGAACTATAAAACAATACTATACGCAAACTCTCATTTGGCAGTTGTCAACAAAAGTAAAGCCTCTATTAGGAACTTTCACACGTACAAAGACAAGGCTTTGTGACACAAACATGAGGACTAGGATCAGTATGTATATTATGTGAGTGATCTGCCATATTTGAAGCAATACCTTCGAAGCTGTTGGCGTATCAAAATGATTTCTTAAAATGAAGCAACGTGAGGCATGGCAAATCATATATGAATTCTGTAGTCATAATGCACCAAAGTACCTTGCTTGGTATCCGTCTCCCATAAAAGACTGACTGTTCGGGGACCGATTCATTGTAAGTGGGGTGAGGATGCACGTAGATTGAGAAGTTGCCATCATATCCCCTGAAGAACTTCTCCCACAAGGGCGCGAAGGGAAGGGGTCCTCTTACCATGAAGAGGAAGGCGATTTTGGGGACCCTTTTGTTGGGGTATTTCTCAATGTTGGGGGTCATGGAAGCCTTCCACAGCAATTCTTCATCCGTCATGTTATGATATGCAGCGCTCGCCCTGGCGCCTTTCTGCTCCTGTAATCCCAAGTTCATGGCCTCTGGATTGAGTATGAAGGTCAGGTTGCCGGAGGCATGGAATCCGGCGATGAGACCGATCGTGATGCCGAAGGCAAAGAGAAGAAAGTGGGAGGAAAGTTGGTAGAAATGAAACTTCAAGAAGCTGTTAATTAGCCCTTGAGCTTCATGATGCTGGTGATCAGGCTTTTTCCTTTCCATGTTGCTGGCAGCAGCAGTGAACTGGGGATGGTGTTGATCAAGGCATTGTAGTCTTCTTTATAAATAAGGGGAGGAGGGAAGCAGGGACACGGAAGTAGTTTTTCAATTTTTTTTTTTTTGTTTTCCAAAGTGATCCCAGGTGGTGACAGATACTTCAAACGCTGCCTATTTTCACCAAATTTTGCCAATTAGCCTCTGTTTTCTCCAAAAAAGGGCAACGGCCATCGACATATTCTAACCCCATGTAATTGGTATATATATCTTTATCATAAGCCAATTGGAAAATACTAATAAGAACTCTGATATTCCAATGACTATTGAACTCGTGAATTGGTATAATAATCTAAGGTATAATAATCTAAGGATAAACACTAAACTTTGTTAATTTCTTGACTGCTGATAATTAAACGAAGCCCTCAGAGGAGGATCAGTCCTTCTACAACACAATCTAAAACCCGAAGGTTGTCGTCATTTTCAAGAACCCACAAAACAAAGACGTTTTTTTGCAATTTAGTTCAAGCCATAGACACAATTCTCGTCAATGAAGAAAGGGGGGAAGTAACGTAGTCTCACAACTTAGTTGCAAGCTATGGAAACATGTATCGTAATCAATCTTGCAATCATGGACTTCATTTAGAAGCCATCTCGATCCTACGACTATGAAAGTTGAAGATACCAATTGAAGAAACAGGTTGGAACTTGGAAAGCTCAATTAACGCGCTTCCACATGCTTTCATCGCCCAGCCAAATCTAAAGCAGTGGCTACGTTTCTGGTACATCGTGTAGCTTTTACGTTTCTATTGATTCTTTTCATGAAAATGACATTAATATATATATATATATATATATATATATATATATATATATATATATATATATATATATATGTGTGTGTGTGTGTGTGTGTGTGTGTGTGTGTGTGTGTGTGAAGAATAAAATAATAAGAAAAATGTGATAAGTATTTTCATTATCAAATATTACTTCATACTTTTCCTCATTTTTTTTCTTTTAACCGTCATCATAATGGATCAGTACGACCCTTATAAGTGAGCTGATTCGCCATCCATTCACTTATATATATATATATATATATATATATATATATATATATATATATATATATATATATATATATATATATATATATATATATATAATATATAGCATGATTGGTTGAAAAAAAATGAAAACTATACCCATTAATTGTCACATAAAATGGCCTCATTATGCTTTGCAGTCATATTCCCGCGGTTCTCTTTAGGAGATTTGGTGATAAATACAAGACTTTGTTCTTGTATATAATGACTATGTTGAGATGGGGAAAATCATGGAAGTTTTTTGTTTTTGTACGTTTAGTTTTGACAGTTTACAAAGAAAAATGGAGAGACTATTTACATTAAAAGTCAAGAAACGGAAACGCTGAACATCTTTTCATTAATTTTCTAACGGAAGACCTTTCTTTACACGCCGAACTTTTGACTCTTATTTAAAAAATGAGGTCCACTATTATTCTTTGTTGAGGCAAATTGGGTGCCAGTTGCACAAAGTTTTCATAGCTTTCGTTTTTTTAGATTCTTTCCAAATTCATTAAATTTGCAGATAAATTCACAATTTCACATGATATCCAATTTTGAAGAACTGAGTAATGAACTTGAATAAAAAAAAATAAGGGTAATTTTTCGTTTTTTGATCAGCTAATTTATTTACTATTTGCATCCGTTAGGTTGTCTTTTTATTGTATTTTTCTTCATTTTTGTATTTACGGATTTGAAGCATCGATGTTTTCATCACGTAATTATCAAATCTATTTAAGACGCTGGTATCTTTATTTCAACAAAGTTTAATTTTCTGGACACGTGTCAAATCCCCAAGTCACTCTCCCCATCCAAATCAATACTCGATGAAAGAGCAACGATTTTAAGGCGCCAAAGCAGATTCGGGGTAAGAAAGAGATAGATGCAAATAATATCATGGATCAAAGCCCATGAGAAGTGGCCCGACCCGCATCAAAGGTGCGAGTGCAGTGGGAGAAAATTTCCTAGCGAAGAGAAAGCAAACGGATCTGCTGTTGAGATTGTACCCGCACCGACCCGTGGACCTCATCCGCCTCAGCAACCTGACCGTCGTATCCCTGCGCCCGAACGTCGCCGGGTGCGACCCGCCCCTGGACCAGTCAACGAAAGTCAGGCTCCGGTTGGCGTTGACCGAGCCATAGTGTTTGCTCACGAGTGTGGGCAGGTAGTGCTCGTCGACGTAACAGGGCGGTGTACAATGGTCTCTAAACAGGGCGTAGTATTTCCGGTCGGAGACGATCTCTACGGCCAGTTTCCGGTCGACTTCGAACCACTGCGAGCCCTTCCGCCAGTCGGAAAGCCTGACGTCCGGCCACATTCGTTGGCTGTAGCGCCCGCGGCCGGCTTTGGTTGGGTCGTCAAGGACACCGACGAAGGAGTGGTTCGAGCCCATAAGGTAGTCGTAGATCGTCGAGAAATTGAACAGAGGGATGCACGATTCGGACACCAGCACGAACCGTTGGTTGGAGAAGTCGAGCAGCGCGTTGGCTAGCAGGCGCCGCTCCGCGTCGAGCATCGATGACCGTCCCCAGTGCACGGCCTGCAAGTTAGCCACCGGTCAGCACGACCCGATGCATTTCAAATATCGAAACATGCATGGTTATAAGAAATTTGGAAAAATTAATGGAACTTTGGAACCCAAAAATGTTATGAATGACATCTATATGCTTCCATTATGTGCCAGTCAAGTTCTGAATTGGTTTTCTCTTTTGTTGTAAATGTGCTTCTCAAGTCACCAATTTTTCTTTTCATGTTGATTGTGATTCTTGATCTTTAAGTAGAAGTGTCTAATTGCTTAGGGGCTTGGCTTCATGGATTCGACATGGGAGGCTTTCACAAGCAAAAGCAAAAGATCCACACTCAAATCCATGGTTTATCAAACCTAAAATGCACGCTTTAAATCTTCATCTTAATTTTTCAATTGAGAAAATGTCTCAAGGCCCAAAATATATACATCTCAAACCCTGAGAATCCTAGATCAGCATACACAAGGGGAATCAAACGCCTCTTGAATGCCATGAAAACTTGTATCTTACATGCATGTCTACTTTCTACTTTTGAAGATATACTTCATTCACTTGAAACATAAAAATGAATTGGTTGCACCATTTTGAGGTTAAATGAAGAATGCAAACCTGGCTAGGGATCCTCCTCCGGCAAAAAACCGAGCAATCAGAAGCCTCCACATCATACAAGGGCGGGCCGTGAACGTAAATGGAGTAAAGACCATCATGTCCCTTGAAGAACTTCTCCCAAAATGGCCCCAGTGGAATGGAGCCTCTTGTCAAGAACAAAAATGCAACCTTTGGAACTCTTTTGTGTGGGTAGTCCGCAACACGTGGCACCATCGAAGCGCGCCACATCAGCTCTTCATCGGTCATTGAGTGCATCAGCAGTGAGGGAGCAATCCACTCTTTGAGTAGGGCTGGTGATGAACTTGAAGAAGCAGGACAAGGAGGAGGAATGGCTGGTGTTAGGGCCAAATGTGTTGTGGGCAGATACTCATAATCAGCAGGCCTAACATATGGCTTCATATAGAAGCCAATGATCATCCCTACTGTCATCCCTGATCCACATAGTAAGCAGCACAGCATGATGGTCCCTACCTGGAAGTTCCGTTCCTTCCCTTGCTTCATTTCTTCTGTAGATGGCATCAAAGATCACAGATCTATCGACACATGTTCAAAAACATTCAAAATCTCATATCTTAGCAGTAGAATTGTGCATCCCCATGAAGTTTTGGACATCCAAAATCAATGATCTTACTTTTCCCATTCTTTTTCCACAAACTTTGCCTGCACAAGTGTTTACGTTTGGTATCTATACGCCAAAAGATTTGTAATATAACGATCTGTAAGAAGAAGCACGCGTCGACCCCACTTTCTGCATGTTATGCTACTCCTTAACACATGGTCAAAAGTGTAACTCACGAGCTCATAGCTCACTGAGAACTAGTAGTCCCAAAGGGGTGCCTGTAATTGTTTACAGGCTTTCAGTTTGCCATGCCAAGATCAGAAAAAAGTGTCCATTTAATGACACTACTGAAACAAAGTAGGAATGGAAGTAGAAAAGGTCAAGCCGAGCATTAATGATAAAGTCGTCTGTGTAGGCCGAAGGTTTTTTCAAAATGTTTTCAGTTACTTTTCTTTTTTAAGGACAGGCACATATTCAGTCCTTACACCTTATTCCCTAATTTGTTATCATGTGACAGGAACTCCGACTCTCATTTAGCGACATTTTTCTGTCGTAAAATTTATACGTGCAGATGCCCAGTAAAACATGGGAATGAACAAATAGTACATAATGTTTATAACTTCGTGGAATCCAATTTATAATTCTGGAACTATTTTGTGTTGATCGATTATTAGGTCTGATAGACGTGTTGATCATGATCTTGATCACTAGTCAGATTTGTGGGAGAAAAATATACAGTAAAGGTAGATGCCGTAAGTAACACAGAATGCATATTTTCACACATGACATATATTATTATTATTATTACTATATGGTTTTCTCGTATTCTATATATGGTACATTAAGCGGTTTACCTATGTAAAAATGTTCCTGGCGCGTCCCTACTTCTAGAAAACTGTCATGCATTTGCATGTAGTTTCCCTGCAGAATCGGGGGGGAAGCTAAGGAGTCATTTGAAGGGCAATATGAGTTTGGAGGCACGAAGTGTTCTGCATGACAGTTTAAAGTTGCCCTCTTCGGAATTCGAGAGTTTCAGTCGACGGTGAACCTAGTTAAAATGGTATTCCTTCCGAGACATGCAGTTGCGCGTAAATGTGTTTTATCAGTTGATCAAACGAGTGACCGGAGAACTGATCGGCCGGTGACATCGTCCTCCGACCGATTCCATTCACGCTGCTGGTCCCGTATTCTATGGCTCCGTCGACACTGGACGGAAGCCAAACTTCTTCGCCGGCCACGTTTAACCGCCGGAAACTGCACTAAAAGAAATGGAAACAGGGCAGCGGGGGTGGGGAGGGAGGAAAGGGGAGGAATTCTTACCAGCTCCGTTCCGATTATTTTCCAGTTCAAGAAAGAAATCAAGCTCCCATGGAAAACCAAGTTTGTTTGATCTTCTCCAACCTGAAGAGGGAGGAAAAACTTCGTTAGATGCTTTTCACGAAAAGAAAAGGGAGAGAAAGTGTGTGCTATGTGTGTTTTCGTGTTTCTGTGTCAAATTGAAAAGACGCCATCATCAACCTCGGTAAGTTTATATTCCCACAAGATCACACGTAATTATCTTCATTTCCATCTCCTCGATCAAGGGGAAATTTAACCCCTCTCTCTTTCTTGATCCCTCCGCTTTGGTACCACCAACCATTTAAAGCAAGAGACAGCTAAAATGATGAAAATAATCTTCTAATAATGATAAACTCAACCAGCACCTCTGCACTAGTGTCTGCAAGGATTTGAGTCTTCGAGCAGAGTAGGAATATCAGATAGATGGTGGTGTGCAGATGGGGAGGAGGACGACGAAGAGGGCCTTCCTTAAAATGTGAAGGGCTGGGCGAAAGAAGGGTGGCAGGAAAAAGATCTTCCTCCATGGCACACACCACACCCGTCCTCCCGCTTTCCCCTTCCATTAAAAGCATGAAACTGCTGTGGTCTCTCACTCTCTCATTAATTATCCAGTAGCCTTGGTTTCACTTCTTTCTTTTTCCTTGTTTCCTCTCCTGCTTTTTTACTTTAACCCCTTCCTCCTTTTGGCCTTTTTGTGCGCTTGAGTTTCGTGGTATGCCTTGCATGGAGGACGGCCTGATGGAATATGTTGGTTTGATAGAGTAACGCAGCCTTGGCAAAGCCGGAAAACGATGGCACTTTCATGCTCGTTTGTTATTATATATCTCTTTTTACTAAGTTGTAAGAGATCTGTTACCTTAAAATTAGGCTTTTTGAAAACCTGGTCTCTTTTAACCGGTTTTTGGAACCTGATTTGTCAGTGAGTGAGAAAAACAATATTTTATATGAAAATTAGTTGCACCCTTTTCAGAGTGTCATCCAAACACTCTAAGGCCCTGTTTGGTAGGAGTGAAAAAAACTACTGATCTTCCTTTATACTCAATATATACACTGGAAAGTGGACACCATTCTTTTAGGATTGTGGATCTGGACCCATCTCAGTTCTCTCTTCCCAGCATCTGATCCAAAACCAATAGCTTGTCAATTTGGGTGGGTCTAGTTCCACCGCATTGATCATGTCCGAGATACCTGATTCATTTGATGATCCTGGTCATTTGTAGTCATGTCCTTACCTCTTACTCGTTGTGGAAGATGGGATTCCAAGTGGTTGAAGGTCTTCACCAAACCCAGCTGCGATTGCAGGGCTGAAAGCGGCCTATCTCCAGCTGCTTCATCTCCTAATTAAGGCATCAAGTCGCCCCAAATAACCAAACACGAGAAGGCCCTACTTAACTGAGCCCGGTCTGCACACTTCTTTTCTCGGAAAAGACATTAGTACAAGATGCAAAAAAGACGAACATTATTCTCCAACCCACTTCCTTTACCATCTTAAAGGATTATTAGGTCGCATCATGAGTCAACCAGTTCTAAGTGGTTGCCAGTTTTACAGATAAATCGGGAAATGCAGAAACTAGGCTAGCGTGACAAATGAGAACATTTTCGGGTGATTCATGAGCATGAAATGGGAAAATTATTGCAGGTAACATTTTCGGGGATTTTACCGTCGCTCCAGGCACAGGCAGAGCCGCGGTCATTGATGTATTTTTCTTCTAACGCAAATACGCCCCATGACATATTATCAGTTCGACACCATGGTGCCCTCTTTCCGTATTCAACCTAAGTTAAAAGAGGACACTCTCGTTCATCACAATAAGAAAAGATTTACATAAAATTATAAAAAGCATTTAACCACAACTATTACATCCTCAGATTGTTGAAAAGTCTGCCCGTCGAACATTTTCCATTGAGTATTTAAGATTCCAAATCTTCAAGGACTCAATACTTACACTTCCTTCGGCAAGCGACTGCAGATTAGTGGCGAGCAACGAGCATTGCGATTCCGACCACCGCAATTGCCATCGAAATCGCGGCAACGTGTTTTACCTTTATCTCTCTTCTCACGATCCTCCAAATACATGGAACCAGAAACATCAGCCCGCAAGTTGCCCGGAATTTTGCCACAGAGAACCCCTGAGCACGTACAGAAAATTTAAGGAACATTTTCTTGGGAGTTTTTCAAACGCAAATGAAGACATGCACTG
This sequence comes from Nymphaea thermarum, assembly GCA_011799765.1. Lineage (NCBI taxonomy): Eukaryota > Viridiplantae > Streptophyta > Magnoliopsida > Nymphaeales > Nymphaeaceae > Nymphaea > Nymphaea thermarum. The sequence continues at coordinate 212,646 of JAANDH010000332.1, forward strand.
AGATGGCTCCGATTCATAGAGAAAACACGATGCACAAGCTTCATAATCGTTCACGAAAAGAGAAGTTTAAGGCGTTTGATATACCTAGAACCGTGGGATTTTAAAATCAGAATGCTCAATTTTTCAAATTTGGAATTATTAAACAAACAAGGTATTTTGTTTCCATAATTAAGAAACTCAAACTTGGAATTTTGATTTCATTCCAGCTTAAGCAGGAATTATGATTCTGGAATCTTCATTCTTCAATCAAAATTCTAAACCATCAAGCGCCCCTATTCCAGTGGTGTAATCAGGAATTTTGAGCTAAGGGTCATTAGTTCAATAACTTTCACAGTTTTAGGGGCACCACTATTTCTAAATGAGTAAATCAATTTTAAGGCAACAATATATGAAACCAAAATATGTTTGTGGGGCACGTGTGGGCAAATCACCGCTACTGTCTTATTAATGCATCGAAAGGAGAAGCAAGGTTGCGAATAGCTGGTATATGGTTCACTGAATAGTGAATACACTAATATACCTTTACCATATCCAATCCACTTTTAATGCTAATGAAACGTCCCATTATCCAATTTTTCAAATAACATATTTTGTTATCAGCCGAGCAGGGTGAGTATTTGATTGCACTACTAAAAGATGAGAGCCGAAGTCTCCCCCTCGCTCCCAATACCTCTCTCCTGCAACAAAATTTAGAGATGGACCGGTGCGTCAGTTGGAGACTGCACTGCAACCACCTCACATCGCTTCCACGAATTTGACATCTCCAGTCATTCGTACCAATGACCAACCACTAAATGGTTATTGACCGGAGCCAATTCTGCAAATTCCCGGGGGGCAAATAACATGCTTGGTTTCTTCCCCAGTTTCAAAGGCTATGGATACAAAGACCACTTAGGGCCACTTGGGGTAGTTTGGCAGGAAGGATTGCCAAACGCCTTTGGTAACACTCAAAAAGAACTGGGTCATATCTTAGTCCAAGCATATTAATAAAACGAGATTTTGATACTCATACTGGAAAGGATTATCCACATCTATCTGAGATTAAGAGCACACAGTACTGAGAGAATATGATAACCGCTTGTCCATGCACTTACTCACCCTTATGGACGTACTTTGTTGATGGAAAAGAAGACGAGAATGAAGACCGGCCTTGAAAATGGTGGCACATCTCCATTATGTGGCCTCATCCGGAAACAACTAAAAGGAACTCGGATTGTTGACGGTTATAATTTTAATAGGATGCTCAAAAATCATCTCTACCTATATATTTCTTACAGGTTAATGCAGATGCTCAGAGAGAGAGAGAGTATGTGCGGCCATTTTGCGCTTGATGGTGAGGAAGAAATCACATCCTCCCTGAATTCGTCTCTACTGAATGTAGCAAGTTGTGTGGCTTGCCAAATCAAACCCAACCATCAAGTTTGATCTTTCAACTGCCCCGACTCCTAACGAGGACATGCTCATCTGGCTACTCTGAAAGAGACAAGCCACTGACCCTGCTTGAGGACAGGGGCCAGTCAGTAAACCCATTAGTTAGCAGATCTACCTGCTTAGATAATATACTGAGTGAGCCAAAATGATGAGAAATTACTACGGATTTTCAGCTGGACCAGAATGCCGCTGGCGAAATTACTTCTAGAAGTTCCTATACGAACACAATTTTGGACAGAGAACTGCAGTCACTTCACCTTTTGAGACCACCAATCAAAATATCTTCTCCCAGACACTATTTTTCATGAAAAGATGAAAGTAAGATGGAGTTTTCTTGCCACTGGTAAATAGAAGGACGCAAGAAAGTGGAAAGATTCTGCATCTAAATCCATGTATGGGCGAAACAACACAAATAGTCTGTTCTAGTAGAATTAAAACTTAGACGACAATAGCAGACGCTACGTAATCATAGGTCCTTCTCACGTGTGACCCTCAACTACACTCATCTTCAGGAGAAAAGATTGGTAGCTGGAATGGAATCTTTCCAAGGAAAAACCCTGCATCACATAGGATCAAGTCCATGTTCAGATAAATTCAGTTAAATAAATATAGTGGGAAAATTGGTCATTTCCTTCCTGATCCCCAGTAAACGTAACTCTATTTTCCTAAAACAACTCAAATGGTCTTCAAGATCTGGAGTTTCCACATGATAAGTAATTCCTAGGTTCAAGCATTTGGTAGACAAACAGGTAGTATGTGCAGCAATAATAGCACCGCCCACATGGCTAGGGCTCAAAGTTGGAGAACAAGAAAACAGCATCCCCGTCGGGTCTCTTCCATGATCTGGTACGTTCTGCAAACCTCCAGCTTACCCACACTCACCAACATCCTAAACTCCTCCCACCACCTTTTCTTTTTCCTTCATGAAATTATTTTGCCCTTAAAAGGCATCCATTAGCTGCTCCATTGTACATTGTAACACTTTCAACAGCTAGTAAGCCCTCCTTTGTGCATGTATATGAGGACCAGCCCTATTCCGTATAGTTTTTCATAGTGAATTAACACAAGCCTCACTATTTGTGTGTGGCCTTTGAGAGATTACTCCTCATTATGAGAGTGACCTTCGTTAACTGTGAGGGTTTCTTTGCTTTCTCGTGAGAGCGTCTTTGATATCTTAATACAGAAGGTCTCCAGCCTTATTGTACCCCAGCAGAGAAAATTTTAAAGAACCTCAGAACATAAAAGTAAATTAATGCAGCATGTTCAAAACTTAAAATACCTTGGGCAGCTTCCCTTGAAGTGCTAGGTGATCAACGTGCAGTCTTACATTTGAGGAGGCATGCACCCATAAGATTGGATCTACATCGGCATAACATTTTGCCACGATGTCATATAGTGTTTCTGCTCCATCCTCAACTACTTTCAAGATACTGTTTTCTCGGTCTCTGCGATGCCTGTAAGACAATGCATTGTCATTATTAACAAATCTAGTTCAAAAGGAAAGTTGGGAAAGTTCATCACCCTCTTGTCCTCACAAACACGTGTTTGAGTGTGCATACATTTTGCACGGACTATTTGAAACGATCTTGATATTATCAAAATTTTAGGCATGGATGTTCACAAATATGTGGTCACTTTTGCAAATCGAGTGGGGCCGGCCCAACCCGGGCCTGGACCTCGATGGTTGAGTCTGGGCCTGGGCTGCGGGCATGCCCCAGACCGGCCCAGCCCAGCCTGACCTGATTGCCCCAGCCCTACTGTCAATTGTGCACTTGTGTGTGTGCGTGTGGTGGGGGTTGGAAGGCATAGTTAATAGGTTGCCTTCAAAAGTTCCTTTCATTCAAGATAACTCTCAACGGATCTCAAGGGGCTCTAACATGTAACTAACTCATACCACCACAATGACAGCATCAAGAGTCAAGACCAATGGATATAGGAGGAAATGCCAAACATAGGACAAATCTTCTATTTGAAATTTGGAAAATCCGAATATATAAAGCTTGGCACCAAGAAAAAAGGATGTGACTCTAAGCTTATCAATGATGGCTGGAAAAAAATGAGACAACAGGTGACGTGACATAACATCATTGTAATCCAAAAGTAAATCATGATAGATTGTTTACGTTTTCTCATTTAAACTCAAAAATTGAAAGAAGGCAGCAAAAACAAGGTTCATCTCACTTGAGATAACTGCAAAGCTTCTGCATAGGCCAAACATTAATCCTTCCATGCATAGGGAGAAGTGCATGTGGTTGAATCCCTAAGAATTTGTATGTCGTCTGGAAATAATCCTGCAGATATTTAATCCTCCAACACTAAATTAAATGAAACTAGAAATTGGAACATCTGGCACACTTTAGTCAAAGCTTTTCAAAGATTGAAATCGTGAACAGAAACAAATATGATTATTCCTTTAACTAAATGACTTCAGAATGGGAAGCCCATAGCCCAGGATGTTATTCATGCATATATCGAGAAAAATTTGTGTAGCGACAGTAACTTTATATTCACTAATGCATGAAGGACAGAATAATAACAAGATAAAGCCCTATTTCAACTAGTTATGAGAATTGTTTTCCATGTGAGTTCCAAATTGGTGGTTCCATGTACTTAAAAAATTATAATATTTAATATAAAAGCATTGTCAAAAATATCATTACAGGTTTTTATCGCCAAGAATTCTTTGCCATTGGCTCAGAAGCTTGTTTTTTCCATGGAAAGATCTTGAACATTAGAAATAAAAAAAATATAAGAAGATTTTGATCAAAATATACTCATTAAAATATCAAAATAAACATCAGATTGATAACATTTGTTTGAAAAGACAAGGCAATAAAAGTGCGAAACTATATCATATTCTTTTCCTTTTTTAGTTTTTTTTTTTTTATTTTCCCATTTTTTGCCTTTTTTAAAAAAAAGAAGGTAACACTTTGTTTCAATGATGCAAAGAAAGGGCCATTTAAATTGATTCCTACTTAGATTGTAAAAATGGCACCTCTGATGCTTATATCTTTATGAACTGTGTTGCTAATTGCTATCAAAGTTTCGGCAGCTTAAAACGGGAAGTAGCGCAGCCCATTCAAGGTACGTCCATCATGAACCCCACCCAGAAACACCCTTTCACGTCTATGGACCGTCAAGGAAACTATTGTAAGTTAAGAACTTGCATGTGTAAGAACTCGCTCCTAGTATAGTTTTGCAGCTATCACAAAATAGCTGTGCAATGGAATTCTGTCTTTAAAGAATTTGGTGATAATAATGACAAGGTCCTAGAAAATTGTAGCCTATGGTGAGGCATTTTTTCAAAATAACATGGATAGGGGTATGGCAAGGATATCCGCATATATGTAGTTCCCAAACAACAAAAAGTAATAACTAGCAATTAACAAACTATGACTCTAGCAGTGATTTAACCAAAAAAAAAGCAGATCCCCCCCCAAAACCTGCACCCGAGTCTTGTCGATTCGGGTGCAGCACTCTTCCAAAGAGTTCACGTTACTTAGGTTATAGGAAAGGGGAACAGCAAAAATTGAGCCCCAAGTGATACTTACCCTCATGTTTCCACCAGATCGTATATCAAGAACTGCACTCCCATGTCTAAAGGCAAAAATGACTGATTACAACCAATTGAAGCACACAATATTTCAAAAGTTAAGCAAAATGTTCATAACAAAATTTCATGGTATCACCATACAGATGCAATAGTTCATTCTAACCTATTGGTTGAAGCTGCAAAAAGTGAACAAGAATTACACAGACAGAGTTGCAATTTGCTTTTGACCAATATTTTTAAGACAACAAACGCCTTGCAGAGTACAATGCTGCTTTGAGTACACATGCGCAAACATGTCCTCGTGTGATATTTATGCTTATTAGAAGCCCGCAAATTAATAAGTCAAAACGAACACGCCAAAAGAGAGAAAAAACTAAGATCACAATAACTTCAAAAGTAACAGCTCCTTGAAAAGAATGGTGAATGCCTTTCCATTGAATAAATGCAAAATACACTGACATTGACTTCTCAGGCATCAAGGAAAATTACTTAAATCACACGAAAAATGTAGATAGTGCAACCTTCCGTACGAACTTCACCAAAACAACAGAAGATTAAAAACCTTGAGCTAGAGAAGAATTTAGATTTTTATAGAATACAGATTTTCCTGTGGACCAAAAAAGAATGAAAAAACAGAAGCCACAAGGCACTAGGTGTGCATGGTGAACTGCATTTTAAACGTCTAACTGACCATTGGCTTACTTGAAGTTACTGTAGACTACGTAATGGCCTGAGAGAAAAGAAACTCACCCAACACAATGGTCACCAACAATTAGTAAGCGTGTATTTGTGTGCAAGAGTGCCATGTGGCCATCAGTATGCCCCTGCAAAGTGGAAAACCCACTGAGAACTGAATGTAGGACATGTAAAACATCAGAACATTATAAATAGTAGATGAAAATTAAAATAGTGTCAAGCCAACGCTTCTTGCATAATGCAACAGATTTTTGTCGTTAGACACTGATGAAGCCAAAATGTTTACAAGACTAAACCTTATAGAAACATGATTTTTTCAAGTATACTTCTCAGACAATCAGCAAAACTAAATTGCAAGCAATCAGCAACAGAAGAACCATTATGGAAAATCAGGCATTCAAGGATCGAAAGGTATAAGGAAAGGAATTTGTATATGCACCATTCTACATTACAGGAAGTCTAGAACATGTGCTTAAAGGTATAAAAACTAAAAAGTACATTCTCTGTGCTATCGATTTTTTTTTGCACTTAATGAACTTCTACATTTTCCTAATGCCCTTCACAACTATATTATAATTAATAATTACCTCTAGGACCATAAAAGCAGCTAGTATTTCTCTGACTGTTTCAAGAAGGTAACACAGGAAGTCTAGAACACGTGCATAGAACCTTTAAGCTGGGAGCCCTTCAGCGTATAGAAACTGAAGGTTAAGTGGACATGACAGGCCACAGAAATGAAACAGAACCATGACACTACCAAATTTAGATAAAATCCAAATGAATCAATGGAAGGTGAATCAAGTGGTAAAGAACTTAATTGAATAAACAGGAAATGCACTTCTTCCTCAAATAGGACGGCAGGTGCAAAAACAAGTGCAGGGCCATATATATATATATATATATATATATACAGAGAGAGAGAGAGAGAGAGAGAGAGAGAATGGAGGGGAAGGAAGGGAGTAGGGAGAGAGAGAATTGACGATGAAGACTACTGGAATCATTGTGAACAAATAGTCAATACAGCCATAAGACTCATAACAATAAGTTAGTTTCTTTTCATTTTTATTAATCAATATAAGCAAAAAAATTAGCATATTCAATCAAATTAAGAAAATTACCATTATTCGTGTTTTATAACCATAACAAATTTACAAAAAGTAATCATGAAACAAGAAACAAATCAAATAAAAAAGATTTATACTTGATGTATTATCTTTATAAGCTAATAATGTGTACTAAAATGGCTTAACAGTTAAAAACTTTTTACTTCATTTTCTTGATATACGTCGACTTCATCCAATCTGGCAGATCCTCCTTAAAATGAACACTCAAACATACAAGATGGTAACATATGGACCAAGACACTTGGAGATATGAAAATCTTTTATGACAAAGATAATAAAATATTTTTTGTGTGGCAGAAGTTTTTGCTGGACAACAGTGCATATCAGCTAAAGGAAGCCACAGATACTGCTAGTTATGCATGCAAAGCCAACCGCCTTTGCTACACCAAAACTCTATATGCATGTTCAACAAGTTCAATCTACAGTAAAATGTTCAGAGTGCACTGTAATTACTGGAGCAGCAATAACTTCCAGTTCATGTCCAGCAATGCATATCCTTTCATCACCACATACTGGAGTATAAGGTAGATGCCACAGATCTGCCAAACAGTTAAGAAAAATATGAGAGAGAGAGGCAGAGAATACCAAAGAGAGAAAGCAATCTCGATTACAGGGAAGGACAGTATGTTGGAGCAACATCATCCTAGCTCTGAGAGAAGTGGATTTTGTAATGAGAACACAGAATAGTGGAAAAAACTCTCCACCAAAAGTACTCTTAAATATCCAAAATCAGAATCTTACTGATGATACATTTGATGTTTCCTTCTCATGCTGAGACCTAGATGGAACAGCAATTTCTTACCACTTACCAGTATTGACAACATCCAGGTGTGGCCAACGCCATATTTAGCTTATTAATCACTGATATTTTCCTGATTCTTCTGCTTTATTGGCTTTTATGCTAGAGAAGTTAAACTTCAAATCATTGACTCATCTATAAAGCTTAAGCATATGAAAAGCACATCTTTCAATGTCCATGAACTATAACTGCATGTTCATTGTGCAGACATTGATCAATCAAGATATTGACAAATCATGACATGGAACTAGAGACAAGTTTGAACCATTTAATACATCCCATTTCTACTGCCAAACTATGAACAAATTGCAGATTACTGTGCCCCTCTTTTTCATCCTTGGAAGGAGCATTATCATGACATCAAGAAAAATATTCATTGCTCTGGAATCAGCAAAATATCAGAGAAGCGACTTTTTAACTAAAACTAAGATCCAACATAGTGTTCTGTACAGTTAATTAAGATCCAACATAGTCTTCTGTACAGGCACATGTTCAAGTACCTCTAAAGTAAATTGTCTCAAATTTGATCATATTTATGAATTACATGTTTGATTTAATATGAAAGATCTTTGATTCGACAAAATTTTGCTTGTATACAGGATTACCTAGCATTTCAACAACAGAAAAGATAAAGAAAGCCATTATGAGAACTCCAAACTTGTGGTTTAAAAACATATATCTGTCCACGTCGGATAAACACAATTTGGAACAATGTTTATCAAATAAACCATGCAGATGACATCCACAGCCAAATTAGGGGGCCAGTAGAAATTAAAAATTAAGATAAAAAAGGCAGTTGACAATCTTTGTGAATCGCTTTGTTGCAAATTAGCTCGTTAGATTCTCACGTAATATTTCTGCTGTGGAACTGCTCAGGTCATCACATCCTTTATAAAGCCTTAGTGTATCAATGGGTCAGACAAGTGCCTGAAGAGGTTTAACTGATGAAAAGTGTCGAGGATTACAGTTATGCTACTTCTCCAGTTTTTGCTCTGAAATTCAAGGCTGTATGTTGGTCAGCTTTCTTTTTTGTATCTAGTGTCAAGTGTCACAACTATATCATTCAGACCATCAGCATGAAATCCTTCAGCAATGGATCAACTCAGATACCTGAGATAATGAAACCCACTGATAGCTCCACAAGAAATGTTCTTAACGCTTCATCATATGTCTCAAAGCATATGTCAAGTCAGATACTTGAGATAATCAAACGCACTGGTAGTTCCACAAGAAAGGTTCTGGATGCTTCATCATATGTTTGAATATTGCAGGCCTATCACGATGGAGGTACAAGGAGACCATTTGCCTATCTGGCTCATCCAGCAATTTCCCCCATCTAACATTCTTATCTATCCAGCACAATTGAAAACACTCCAAGTGGTTATATGTTCACAATGATATCTACCTGCTTTTTTGCTTCATGTACGACTATACATAAATGGCATATGAACAAGAGCCAAAGAACACATATATCAGTACAATGGTCTGCAATATAATTATTGAAAAACAAAATCGAGTGAATGAAAATTGGAAAGAAGACAATGCATCCACATTATTAACACAGATAACAGTACAATTTTCATTTCAATAACCAAATTGTTAAAACGCTTTCTTTGTGTACTTGTATAGACATCATACTTGGATGTCTTTAGGATGATGAAAAACCCTTCGAAATAACTTGACTTGCATGTAAATTCTAGCATATTAACTATAAACTATCAAATAAATGAACCTTTTCCAATCCGAGACATAGTTCTTTCATGTGCAATAAGAACAGCATCAGGGTTGCACTGCTGAATGACTGATAGACCTGAAAGCAAATTCAGCACATGGACTTGATACTTCAAGAAACATCAATATGTCATATTCAAGAACATGTCAAAGAGGAAACTATATCTTATCCTGACATTCATCAACTTTTTCAAGATTTTGGTGAGAGGCTGGTTACTTGTTCATCCTATCTAGAAAATTACCAATCAAAGTTTGTGCAAAATTGACATTTATAATCATGATTTCCATGTAAATTTTTTGTTTTTATTTTTTCATAAAAAGCATGCCGGCTCGCATCTACCACGCGTTGACTCATGGACCTAATCAGTGAAAATCACATATGAAAACATGAAAAAAAAAAAACATTGTCAGATGTAGATGTAACCTTACTGTCATAATTTAGTGTAAAACAATATACATGCAATCATAAACATGGCCCAGATGTTAGTCTTGGTTTTTCTTGATTGAGCATGAAATAGGACAAGAATATCTGGATCTAAGATACCACCATTCAATATCAATAGATACGTCAACATTCAGCTTGCAACTGACCAACCAACATAAGAAGCAAATTTAACCGGATCTCTCTAACAACTGACCCATTGTAAAGTTATAGCATATCACATACAAGTGAACTGCATCTTGGCTTCTTTGAATGTTATCTTCAAAATTCACAATATTATCATTCCTTAAATCATTATGTTCAACTGTATGGTCAAGTTCAATGTCCACCAGCAGCTGGGTTCATGCTCCTGTTGTGGCTTTTTGCTGATTGATGCTAAGCATTTCCTGGTCTTTTTGTAAATCCTTTGTACATATTATGTCTTGTTTTCATGATAAGTTTGGAGTCTAACTCCTGCAGGGTTTGATTGAAAGGTCAATGTCTGCCACTAAGAGAATAAGAATGCATTCAAGAGCTTCATGAAGTGATCATAGAAAAGCATCGCAGAAGAGGCCATTTGTCTACCCACTGACATCAAGTCTCTTGGGTTCACTATTGAAAAAGCACTATATGTACAGTAATTATTTTAAACAAAAAGAATTGCAATTTGACCATGAGTATAAGAAGTTTGCACTTATAAACAATGGACAACAGCATTGACAATTGCAAAGTCAAACGTGAAGAACAAGAAGCCAAGCACGTCTCTCATCACATCAGACCTCGAACACTTTAATGTAACAGCAACAATTTTAAAGTTATATATTTAAGAATACAGATCCAAAGGAACTAGAGAAGCTTAGGAACAGCTAAGGTAAACGTTACCGTCAACATGATCATGATGATGATGAGTAACAAAAACCACTAATTTTCTTGGCAATGCAGTCACGATCTCCTTCAGCTGTTCCACAAGATCATGTGTTAATGAATACATCACACATTAAACTATCTATAGATAAAAAAATTCAAGGTGAAAATACACATAATTTACCATAGGATGCAGTGCTGAATGGCAACCAGGATCAACTATAAGAGCATCTCCATAGGCAGAAAAGCCTGAATTTGCACAATTATGGGCACAAGTATCTGGTGCAATAACAACTAGGTTTGTGGTACGAAATGGCCGTCCTGTTCTACTGCCCATAGGTAAAGCAATAACTCCTAGAGGATATTCCTGAATACAGCCAAGAAACATGCATTTAAGTAATGGTGAGGCCTTGTTTCTGCCAAACAAGAAGAACATTGCAAAAGCATTTTTCATGGTATTTTTTGTGCCAAATGACTAATCTAATCCCAAACATGTAGAGGCCTTTCTGGTTCAAGACATGTCAGACGAGGGTCAAAAAGCAATGAGCAACTTACAACCCACTGCCAGGATAAATATTTTAGAAACAATCACAATGCCATCAAAGAAAGAGCACATTGTCTCAAGAGCATATTGTCTCTCTCTCAAATATAGAGTCCCATTTATGATTTATGGTTCTTATTATTACAGAAGTTTGTTGAAATATTTACTACACATCAAAGGGCACTTCAAGTATCATCCCATATGTATTTAATACAATAGACAGGGGAAGCCTTCCAACACAGAGTTATATCTTGCACTTCTCTCAAAGAAGGAAACAAGTAATGACTAACTTGAACATCAGCATAGGCAAATCTGTATCAACAATATGGGACATGCTTTCAGATATAAAAAACAACCTATGCAGCTAAGGCTTGTGAATATACTAAATAATGAGAGAAAAACAAAAAATAGTAGAAGATTTTATGACAAAAAACAAGAAGACTAGATAACTGCATCCACAGCTCCAAATGTTGAACCGTACTTATTGATCTGTCATACCAGATCATAAACCATCGAGTGCCCAAATACCAGGAAAGGAACTTAAACAGTATGCACGAAATATTATTGCAATCAGAAAAATATTTCTTTCCTGAAATTTTTTTGATGCGTTATCTAGTTTTGTTCCTGAACATAAATATTTTCAGTTAACCAACTTACTTGGTAAAGAAACTTCTTGTTGATTTTGAATTTCGAGAAAATGGATGAATCATCTAAAAGACCAGAAACCACCAGAGGCCCCAACCGCCCATTTTTCCGTTCCACTTGAACAAGCATGGTTTTCAAGCTCAAGATACTCATCCATTTGAGCCCTACAGTACCGAAGCTTGAGAAAATTAGATGCCTATAACAAAAAAGGCTCATTAAGTTCATGCACGACCAAAAAATGGAATAGTTACGGCTGAACAAGCTTAAAATAGAGCCATAAACCCATGGCATTACAATCAGAAGCCCAAAAACGATCATAGACCAGTTTATTTTCCCAAACAGAAGTCAAGGAATCATGATTTCAATGGCTGGGAATCAGGCTCGTGCTCGGTAATCGGTTGCCTAACGGATTTCCACTACCAGATTAGGAGTCAAGATTTTTTTTTCTTACTCTAAGTGATTCCAGTAACTATGTCTATTATCACAAACTTGCCCTTTGTTTTCATAGTTAATTAACACGGGAACCTTGGAAGTAACTGCAGATGGTCTCACAGACTTTCATTGGGTGCAGCTCTATCAACCCAACTACTGTGTCAGCTTAGTCACTGCATATTGTTATTTTTCTTAATTTTGTAGCATCCATCTATGCTTCATAACATCAAATTGGCAGTTTAGCAGCTTTAAAATCACATAAATTTATACTAAAGGACCTTGACGGTGAATGCCACTACTAACTTTTACCGATTACTGACTATATCTGAAAAGCTGTATCTTAACAAAATTTGTAGCCACATTTACGAAGTCCAACCTGATGAAACTGTGCAGTTGTGCGCTAAGCTTCCATGTACAAACAGAGTATGAACACAATGATCTGGTCCAAATTCAGGTTCTTCAACATGCTTCAGAAATTTCCAATGCTGGAAACTTGATTTTTCCATGCCTGCTGCAGCAAGAACCTAGAAGAACACTTGTATAATCATTACAGAAATGCAAGAGCAATAAATTTTTATCACAATCATTTATAATAATATAGTCTTGGACCAGGTAGTCAAAAGCTAAGTTATCAAAATAGGTACTAGTGGTCGGACTAGTCACCCATTCTGGCTAGGCGCTGGTCAGCAGTCTATAGAGCCCGCTTTCAGTCTGCTAGGCTGACATAGCGGACTAGCCAATAGTCATGGACTTGACGAACTAATCAATGACGAGTCATCCACCGCCGCTATTGTACTTTCTTTCCTTTTTCCTTTTTAAATAGATTACCTAGATCAACTTAGAAATAACATTAAAACATTAACTTAGAAAAAGTAACATTAAACAAGTGAAAGCCATTAAAAACGAAAAATAAACAGCGTCTAATAGCAAGAAAAATTTCCTCCCATAGGAAGGTGAATATTGTTGAAATTTAGCCTTCTCAAACAGAAATCCTAAATTGCTAACGTAATTATTTCCTCGTTAAGGTGTTATAAACACGTTCCTGCATTCGCACTGTTTCTCAATGTAACAAAGAACATTCAACTTCGTCTATGTTCCCTGTTCAGCAAAATCACAATCCGCACAGTCGAAATTAGAAAATCTAGGTTCAAAAGATACCTGAGCGACCGCTGATTCAACATTGAATTTTCGGAGATCGATGCTATCCACGCAAGCATCCCAGCTTTCAACAAGGAAACTCGACTCTGACTCTCCTTCCATAAAGTTGAGTGCAGCAGAAGGCAGATCCCAGAGGTCGGAGTCAAGGTAACTCTGGTATTCTTCTCCGACCGGCATGTCCGGTGGTAGCTGCTTGGCGACGAGAAACTCTTCATCCGAAGGAGACCTGATTGCCACGGCGAGCCTGTGAACCACCGGAAAGGCAGCCATGGAGACGGCCGAGTGAGTCAAGTGAGGGGGCGCGCGAGAGAGAGAGGGGGGGGGAGATGGTTGTCGTCCCTTTGGTCCCTTCAGTCTCTCCCTTCGTGGATCATCTACCATTCTACCTGCCGCTTCGGTCTGAACTTTATAAGTGTTGGTGGGACCCGCGCGTTTCCGTTCCTACCCAATAGAACCTGAGGAATTCGTGGGCCCGCCTTGGTCCATGTCTTCAACATCCCCCTCGTGTCACATTTTTTATTTCTACATTTTATTTTTTTTATTTTTCACATTTTTATTTTTAGAATTTTTTTAATTGTTTAAAAAATTGCCTAAATTTTTTCTGGCATTTTCAACTTTATATTATTATGTTTTTAAAAAATGTCACCATTTAAAACTATAAATGATATTCGTGACAATCCAACATGGACGGCATCTTTCACGCTCCTTCCTCTCATGCCCATCATATTTTATCCTCCTCTGGTTTTAATGGCGGAGGAATCGAAGTATAGCCACACAAACAGAAACTTGTAGCGGGACGGAGCAACCAAGATACCAAAAGAACATACACAATATGTGATAGATGCCAAGTTGAATTCCCTTTGTCAAATCTCAATCCCGTCATTCTGTTGTTTGAGTTTTTCAACGGGGTTGTCTTCCCTACTAAGAAAGAAGAAGAAGAAGAAGTAGAGTTTTATACTCTATGCTAAAGCATATTCTTCTTTCAGCCAGTGCACTAACCCGTTTGTTAGAGAGTTGAACACATAGAACCTCCAAATTGAAGAAACTAGGTTTTTTTTTATTGTCATGCGTCTCTGTTGGCATAGACCCGGGAGATCCTCCAAACCCAGCTCGCCTATCAAGAGAACAACTTCTTCAGGAGCTTTAATTTAAAGAAACTTTTCAAAATGAAGTAATAAAAAATGTAAACAAATCAATAAATGCAAAAGAAACGTGTATAACATATATCATATTAAATATGTAATCCATATTACTGTATATACTTTACATATAGAATTGCCTAACTGACGTTATGCATACATGAAAAATATAAGTTTATATGTCGCATCTACATAGCATGTTTTAACATGCCTAGTTCAGCTGTGACAGATTGATTATCATGCTTCTATATTAACAAAAGATTACTATATTCGAAAAATGCAAAGGCGATTAAGAAACTAAGAATAATATTATTGCAGAGGATGATTACTTAAGACCTCCCTGCTGTGCCATATTGGTCATGAGCTGGACCTCCTCCCAGGGCATGTTAAATATTTCCAGATCTTTGAGATCCGACTGATATCCACGTAGAAATCTTAACATGAATCCCTGACGAAGAAAAGGTTGTCTGCTTAAGCAGATTCGATCCGACAATCCATCGGATTGAACTCAATCAGCAGGTCAAAAAAGCCCCCAAATAAGGAAACCGTAAAAGCGTTAAAAAAATCCAAATGACAAATTTACCTTGATAAAAATGAAGGATATCTAAACTAATATATATATATATATATATATATATATATATATATATATATATATATATATAAAGTTTGACAAGGTCGTGATTGGTTTGGCCTACCAATTTGATTCTTGCAATTTATTTTCAGATGCAAAATCTGATTTTAAAATGATTGAGCTTTGCCTAGCTATCTAAAATACCGTTAGCTTTGATTTAGAACTAAACAATCAAAATTGATTAGACATAATCCATTTTTTTGCAGTTCTTACTTGGAAATACTCCGATTTTGTTATTGGCTTTACTCAGACTCCGTTCCGTTGGATTAGTCCGTATTCATAATTAGATTTGGTTTTTAGTGCATCGAATTTGGATTGGGATCAAGGATTCAAGCAGATTAAACTACTCAGATCGTATCTCTTTTAACTTTCACTTGGGGTCAACATATTGGGCACAAAGACGAATCACTTGGAAAAAATTTCAGATTCCTGATTTTCCTCAGGAATCTTGTAAACTTCATTTTCTCAGGACCATTCCCCCATAGCCTCAGAAACCTCTCTCTTAAAAACTCCAAGGGCGGATTATTAAAAGCGTGATTGGCAAATTTCCTTTCGTTCTCATGTTTTCTCCTGAATTTTGAGCTTCCAGACGTATGCACTGAAAAAATATGGTTCACTTTTGGCGGCAAAAGAAAATTGTATTATGCTCCTTTTACAAATGAATTACTAAAAATGCATTCACATTGCAGATCTCCTAGCAAAGGTACATTTTCAGTTTTTAGTTTCCGTGCCTGCTTACGGGATTTTTGAGAAAAGAAACAAAGATTGAACGAAACGAAGCTGGTTATATGCCCGGTGCATAGATTAATGGAGTGGCTGTGCGTTCTAAATTCATCACGTTCAGCTAACTTTGTAGAATTCCAGAGCATCCCTTCTGCTCCATTCAAAGGATGTGCATGTGAGGAGGAGGCTGGCCATTCTGGCCCATTACTAGAACACAGAAGACCGAGAGAACAGGTTGTTTTACAGTTCGGGAACAGAACCGAACACCCTCTTGGTTTTTAGCGAATTAACTATCAGCAAAAGGCATGGCGAACGTAGATGGTTGCATGAAGACGTAGGCCGATGCCTGATGTTATCATGTTAACCATGTCAATGCCTATGATCACAGCTTGATCAGTACGTACGTTGACAAGGTGATAGCTTGGTCAGCGATATTAATACCAACATGGTGGATAATAGATGATCATGACGATGTTAATGTTGATGATGTGAATGAACCAGATGCTGATCCTGATGAAGACGGTGTTGCTCTTAAATAAATCAAACGGCTATATTACATAGTGTCAATGTATAGTCCTGCGGCTTTGAAGATACAGGCCGAAAACCAGTACACATTTCTTGACAATGGTAATATTGTTGATGATGATTATGATGACGATGATAGACATGATGGCGACGCATTTGGTGATGATTTTTAAAAACCAAGCGAAGCTATTATATAAACAAGTACTTAGGGCCGATCATTGGCATCAGATTCTTCTTGAGGTCATTATTTGACGCATTGAATGATGTTCTGTGTTGTAAGACAACAAAACAATAATATCTATATATTCACAATGTATGCTATTGTAACATCAAACAATTCTCACCATCTTTATTATTTCAATCGTTTTTCGTGATTGCAAACTCATTTCACCGTTCCGTTTGGTGGAATGGTGGAACAGAACGTTGCATCCTGTGAATTCGGCCTTCTGCTCCGTGCATCAAAGCAACTCTAAGAGAATGTTTGTTCTGCTGTTAGCAGAACCCACAGAATGCACGCTTTTCACGGATAGCAAAGCGTCGCAAACGTCGAACATGCAGAATGCACCCGCACCGCACATTCTGCAAAAGCAAATATGGCGTTCCACTGTGTTCCGAGACCAGGACGGCCTACTCATGGCGTCCCAAGAACGTGTAATCAAGCATCTTCTAATGTCCCTCTCTTGTAATAATTCAGCCAAGAAACCAACTTATCGGACTAATTCAGGAATCAGGAGGATCAAGTTATAGATGTAATGATGGATTGCCATAATATATGTACAGTATGTCGTCGTTCAGTTCACATAGGCACCACTATTTTTTATGAGCTAAAGCCAGAGTTCTGTTATAACTTGAAGCCGACGAGGTATACTCAAGCATTTCTGTTAGGGGACGTTTGATGTCTGAGAGTCATAATTATGGAATCAAAATTCTATGATCAAATTTCTACCTCAACCTGGAATTGCAATGATAAATCCTGCTCCAATTTTCCTTTGAGTTAACAGTATGGAATTGTGATTCTAGAATAAAAATGACTTGTTTGATCCAAAGGGAATTAAAATTCTGGAACTCATGAACTAAAGCCTTAAGAGAGATGAAAATATTTCTAAATTCCATAATAATAATTTCACCTCCTATGGTGGGATCATAATTCGGTAATTTTGATTGTGGAATGAGCCTATGATTCCAGAATCAAAACTCTTTGTTTGATAACTCAATTCCCATTTTTGAAGAATGAGAATAATCATTCTAAAATTCCATCGGTTCCAAGTGAATCAAATGCCCCCTAATGTTCTTAAATGAGTTTCAGGTCTAACCTTCCAGGTTCTTTTCTGAATTCAATCAGAAGAGAAAAGAAGGGTTCTGCTTCAGTGTGACTGCTAGTTTTGCTGCTCTTGAAATGTTGAGAATAGAACCTTATGACGATAACAAATTGCCAAGAAAGTAGACAAGAAATTTGATGAAGAAAGGACGACAGGACACTGCGACAGCCTACTAAAGCATCTTCATCACACTCGGATAGCACCAGTTCTCCAACCTAAAACAAAATAGTACTGTTTGTGAATGGACCTAAAAGCATCGATGGTGGCCTCTGCTTGCCACTCAAGACGCAATGGCTCATCCACCACTCTGGCTGTGCTTTGTTTTTATTCCACCAACAAATTCCCCTCCTCCACTTCTTCTGCGTTTTGAGATGTTCCTCATGAGTCATGACCTCTTGTTGCTGGGCTACAACTTCCATCTTTTCTTTGTGTGCTTCTTTCCACTATTATCTGTAGCTGTGCTCTATATTTCTTCCCATGGCTAAGCTGGCGTTAGTTTACAGTGTTCCTGTTGGTCTATTTGTGTTCCTGTTGGTCTATTTGTTCTTGAACACTGAACGACATCTTCTTTTATCCCTAAGGGAGTTAGTCTAACAGAATTGAATAGGGCTGGCAGCCTACCAGTCTTCACGTCGATCTCCAAAGGCCAACTCTCTATGCTGCAAACAAGGGGCCACGGACATGGGCAGCATCTCGAGCCACCCAGGTAAACCCTATACCTTGAGAGATGAAGGGTTGGGTGGAAGTTATGGCCTTGTTCAAACGGTGGGTTAAACCACGCTCACCCGATTGACATATTCTTTTGAAACTCATAGCTAATTCACAACATTACTTAGCCCAAATTCATAAAAACAACTTGTTATTGATGTTTTAAGGGCACTCTTATATAAGCTGGTACATAAATCTTGCATTGAATCATCATGCCTCATACTTTTTGCGTGAACTAATTATCATATTGTTACATTTTTTGGACAAAAAACTCAACATTTCATGAATGAAAAAAGCATAACCTTTTCTCTAATATAACTTGTGTATGTGGGTCCCTTGCTCCAATGAAGTAGAGCTCATCCCTTTGCTAAATCAATCAACTGTTATTGACCGCCATTATGATCCCACAACTATTGATCAAATGGGCTTTTGGCTCTTAGAAAAGGCATACCAAATTGAGGATCAGATATGGATCATAAACGTAAGGTGTGTTGGCTTTTGAAGCTCCTTTTTCTACTTTGTACGATTTTCATGAGGGAAATCTAAAAGCTAAAGTTTGTTGCGGTTGATAACCAAGTATGACAAGGAAAAGGAAAGTGAATTGTTAAAGCTTTAGAATGTGGAATCTACGTATAGAATAATAGATGAACCTCTATATTTAATGTTATGAAGAATAATGCTTTCCATCATATCTTCAATATATAGTGTCATCTCCTACGGGAAACGGAAAAGCTGAACTAAGCTTCCTTTTCTTAACTTTGACTTTAATTGGTACAGAAGAATAAGAAATGAAATCAAAAGCAGATGCTGGCTTTAGAAATTTATCAATTTCAAATCGCATGCTTTGTATCCACACACTAATATAATTGCCCTAGTGCTTAAACTTTCAGTAAAAAATAGAAATGTTCGGTAATATACATCCTTAGATCCAAGCATAAAGAACAAATATAAAAGTATATCCTGTATGTCATACACATTGCCTCGATTCTCATCATCCTTCACTTAAAAACATGAAAAGACTTGTCCACTTACCATCTTTCACATCAAACACGAAAAACTTTGTAAATAGTTTTTGAAACTTCCACCTTACAATTACAATAAGTTGGTGGGATGACTAATGGCTTTTTTTTTTTCTGCGAATAGTGTTTTAAATATCTTAATCAAGCATTTGCCATGCTCCCCAATCTGTTGTTAACTAAAAATGTTCCATATGCTGTTTACTCCAATGCCCATTAACATATGAATTTTTTTAGTTATTATTACAGAAAAATAAAATAATGCTGAAAAATCTCAACATAAAGCTGCGGTGTGCCACTGGAACGCAACTTTCCATTATTGCCAAAGCTACCTCCGACTCAAAAGGAGATGAGATGCTCCTCTCTCTCTCTCTCTCTCTCTCTCAAAAGACAGGCACAGAAGGTGTAGTGTCAAATTTAATAATCGTATGATTCCTGACTTTAATGGAACAATCAACAACATTCATGTTGGAGTTTTTTTACATTTAGTTGTGTTGTGTGAACTGGACAATAGAAAGCAATTAAATAAACGTTTTTCAAATTTATCTTTCTGTTGAATAATCTTCTGTAAACTTTTTCCTTAATATAATGAACTATGATAGCTTCTCCCACCATCTGTCCAAAAGGAAACAGAAAAGAAAAATTATCCAGTATATAAGGATAGTCAACTAAACATAAGATATCATAAGCACAAGAAGGATGACTCTAAATTAACTATGCTGCATTTGCATTAATAGATCTTTCCACTTATTGCGCTTACATTATGTACGTTCCTGTCAAAGAACAAAAACAAAGAAATTAAGCTCATACAAAAAAAGAAAAAATTGAGACGCGCAGATGGCACTTCAGGTATGCATTGAGTTCTTATATTTCTGCAATTGACTCCTACTTCGATCATCTTGCCGAATGGGCAAAGCTCTTGTCAGCACACAACAAAACGATTTGTTATATGAATGTAACTTCTTTTGGGTGGCGTTGAAATGGGAAATCACCTCATAATTGAGACTGAGGTTTCAACTTAGTGGTAAAAAATTTGCCTCGTTCATTTGTTAAACTGAGGGAAGGAAAATTAGAATTTTCATTATTGTTGCTGTTCTTATCACTTGTCATTGAGCTGAAACCAAACTTTTTCTTTCAATAATAGCGGGACAAGGGACCTTGCCACATAATTGATATATTTAACCAACTTCTTATCCCCTCTCCAAGAAATTCACAAACTATCGATTACAATGTGATGTATGAGCAATGTGATAAGAAGAAAGTGTGGCAACTAGGCAAAAGTTGAGGACCTTCCTTTACTGATTCAGGCAGCTAGCATATAGTACCCGAAAAGGTTAAAACCACATACAGTTGTCCCCAATAGAGTGCGCAGCCAAAAAAGGAGGTGTGCCATGACAATAAATAAAGGCTTTCGAAGTTGGTGGGCTACAACGTTGCAACCAATTGGGTCGCTCATGGCAAAGCACTAGCGCGTGTGATTGTTAGATGCGATTATCTGAATCTTATTTCAATGTTCTACCGTCGTTTCACAGATGAAGACACAGTGAAGGTTCTGTTTCTTTAATTTGGCGTTGCATGTACTGCTCTGAGGAAAAATTGATCCCTTGGGACATTGTTTGAGCAGGCTTTTGTGTTTGCTTCGGCAGAATCTGATCAATCGCACTGGTACAGAAGAGACAGAAAAGAAACAGTTCAAGTTCTCAATCAAGCACCTGAACGAAAGAAAGAAGAATTAATTTGTTCATGTCCTGTTCATCGAAAAAGAAAGGCACGAGAGCAAATCAGTATTGTATTTGGGGAGTGGCTGTGGCTGGTTCTTGACTGGAGGAGACACCAAGGAGAGACGCTCTGCCTCTTCATGACTTGAAGAATGGTATTAATTGGGCAATAAAGAATGTACTTGTGGCTGCCCTTTACATCTTTGTGGCGGCTAGTGTGGTTAAGATTGGAAGGAATCAGCTTTACTTGAATCACTGGCCGACTTAAAGGTGTTAAGTGTAATGCACTATTTATTCTTATTATTATTTTTTATATTTTTTAATGTTCTTTTTTTATTTTTGCTTTTTTTTTTTCTAATACGTGCAATAACATCTTTTACGATTCACACTTGATTGAATTAAATCACTCGATCAGAGAATTTATGAATCTACAGTTTGGCTGACTCAATTCAATTTCTTTTGTTGATAACACTGTTCACAATCCAAGACTGCAACTTTGCCATGGAAAAATAAATTATCTTTTTATTCTTCTTTTGCTGGTAGACTTATTCCACTTGGTTGTCCTAGTTTGACTTAATTTTGAAGGATGTCAACACCTAAACCCAGAAAAGAAGGAAAAAAACCCATTTGTGTAGATATTCTTCATACAAGAGAGAGAGAGAGAGATTCCAAATTTATTAGCTATAGTCTAAAACCAACGAAATTTTGAAATTCTATGGGCATGTTTGGATGACATTCATAAACAGTATTTTAGAGTTACCTATACATTGATATAGACAAGGGAGCCGGTCCCCCCGCCGGACCCGCTAGTGATAGAAAGGGCCAAATTATTGCTCCAAATGTTGGCTCCCAGCACACAGTTCTCAAACAGAAGAGCCACAAGTAAGAATCATAAGAAGAACATGTATACTCTTAAAACTCATGTTCCTACAATAAATATATCTAAAGCACAATATTTTATAATAGAAAACATTGTATGATTATATCAGCATTTTATCGTTAGACAAGACCATCTCTATGTGTCTTGCCCAGTGCTGGGTTCTAGATTAACATGGACAAGCTTATCTTTTCCACTAAATTGTGAGCCTTATAGAAGTGGACCCGCCTAAGATTTGGTTTGACCTAATTATCAAAATGATCTCGGATGATGACCAATGTCACTATACAAACCATTATTCAAAGAACGGTAGGTTCAACTTTCAATTATGCGGATAACGACGACCAGTCCTTGGTTTTCGAAAGGTTCAACTCTTTCCATGGAGCCCAAAGAATTTTTACGACTTTCAATACGTTCTACATATGTCGCACGCAGCACAAAGTTGACCAAGGCGAAGTACGTCAAGGGGTTGTTGCTACGTGTTAATTTCAAAATACTTTAAGAAAATTGTTGTTTTCAATTAACTCCCCTATTTAATTCGATTTGATTTATTACTTAATGGAGAATTGTTCTAGTATCAGCGAGTTGATTATTACACGGGCTGAAAGAAAACAAAAATTTATGAGCAAGCTCATAAGTCCGATATCGTAGACGTGTTATTCAAGCCCAGCTAGACGAACTTTTAAATTCAAAAACAATTAAAGTTTTTCTGCTCGACCTTAGCACCGCCAGCCCACAGAAAGACATTAGAAATTCAAGTGAATTCAATCCGAACACTTGGGGTGACCCCAGGGGCGAAACCAGAATTTTTTTAGGAGTGGGCCAAACGATCCGCTGGTCAGGCCAAGAGAAGCAAGGGGTCAGGCCAACAAGAGCGACGGGTTAGGCCAAACTAAAAAATTGTGGCCTAGGCAGCCCCTCCCTCCCTCCGCCCCTGGGTGACCCACCGACAGGATCGTAAGTCTAACAAGTTGTGATTTTGAAAAACTTGAATCTAACATCTCTATCTGCATTATGCCTCAAATCTATAGATCTCAATAAGAAGTAGGGTCTGACTTGGGATCCATGCGTTCAATATTCAAGGCTTGTAGGTCCATATCGTACCTTTGCATCTTTCAAATAAAGTATTAAGATCGAACTGAAATCCTATTATCTGAGATCTTAAAATCCCATTCACCTCAAATTTGTGATTTGAGGCAATCAAATGCTCTCTCAAATCATGTTTGATTACCTGGATATATCGTCTACGAAGCTAAGATACGTGGTCCTTACAACACCCATTTAAACACCAGAAGAAAGAACAAAAGCAAAAAATGTAAACGAAATGGATATGTTCTCCTGGTTAACCCGTTTTGTTGCCGGAGTCCGACTGAAAATCCTCAACTTTTTCCTTAAATGTATGCACCTAACAAGATTGATTGAGCAATCTAACACAAGCTAAATAAAGTTCCCCGCTCCTGCATTTAATGAATTGACGAATGAATGCCACCAGTGGCTTTCCAGCATGCAAATGCTTCTCCTGAGTGCGTGTTTCGTGTTAAAGGCTTGACGTGTGACAGGGAGAAACAATTTGATGGCCTAGTACAGAGCGCGTAGGGTCGAGCGTGAATAACTTCTTGAAATTTTTCCGGCAGACCCGCCGGCCTGAAAATTTGGAAAAATTGTACTCTTTCAGTTTGAAAGAGGCAACGTCGCTTAGGATACGTTGAGAAACATCGCCCCTAGTATTTGTCTCTCCACTTGAGATGTGAAGTTCAAAAGGTCACTTTGGTTGCGCTTCAAAAGCGAGATGTTGGATCACAAAAAAGCCACGAAAGAGCATCGTTTTTTCACAGAACGACAACACTAATATTATATCAACGCACTGTTTCGATTCCCACTTGAAAGATTTCTGTCGTTCGTAGTGGCAACTGGAAAGCCAAAATGAAAGTCATGTTGGTTTCCACCAATTCTAAATATCGGACACGAAGTTTCAATGAATCAATTGAATCGGATCACAACCGAAATTGGCTTTGGACCAATAAATCGGACCACAATCGTTGGTGCACCTATAAATTCAAGCAGATTTAGATAACATTGAACCGTCCAGTGGCCAGCCTAGGTGTGGCTTTGTGTAGGCAGTTGCCCCCACAGCTTGTTAGAATTTCATATATGACAACTAGAATTTTCCTCCTGCTTTGTACAAATGGCCAGTGGCCACCACGGAGACCTCACCAAACACGATGCATAACAAAAGCAACGTGACTTCTATTCATCTTCGTTGCTTTTCCGTCGCGCAGTCAAACGCCAAATAATCGTATTTCATATCACAGCATACTTAAATCGCATGGTTCCTCTTCCGATTTGCACCGCTAGCGATTTTTCTTACTCCCTACGCTAGAAGAAAAAAATAATAATAATTTGATCGTGGATGTGACGCGGAACCCCATAAAATCCGGATTTTTTATCCATTCGAACACCACGAGTCCACGAGCGAACGGAACCGACCAAATGGGAACCGATTTCTTAACGAGGAGCGTCTTAGCCGAGGCCATGTGGCCGGTCTGAGGTCTCTTGACGATCTCGGGATGGTCCCCGGCGAATCAGACAAAGCAACTCTCTCCTTTCACCGAAGGGAATCTCGGGGGCCTGTGACTCGTAAGCGCTCGGCACGTGCCCGTCCGAGCCCGGCACACACCCACCAGCGATCGGCGGTTACCGCCTTACCAGTTACTTACGGTTAGGGTGCGGTTAGGGTGCGGAACCAACATTTTTTCTATGCTCGGACCAAGACAATTTGCTGGTTGGAACAAGAGGAGCAACGAAGAGCGATGGAGCGAGACAAACTAAAAAAATTTGAATTTTTCAATGTAAAATTTTTTTTTTCCCGCGCTCACCCGAGAGCCATGGCCCAAGCGCCCCCCCCCTCCCTCCGCCCCTACTTACGGCCGGCTCCAGGCTCCTGACCCAGATCGACGGCTCTGGCTTCTTGCCAGCCCACCCCCACCGCGATGGTGCAGAACAATATCGGTCCGGGTCTTGAAGTTCAATTGTCTAAAAATATAAATAATAAGAACATTAATTTATTTACAATAAATTAACTTTAAAATGAGATAAGCAGGTACTATAGCATGCACAAGACACATAAAATGAGTCTAGACAAGACGGTATTGCTGGCTCCAATGTTAGTGTTACTTCCAGTTTATCTTAGTATCTAAACATAGAGAGGCCGTTGACACGCTCCCATGCGGATTATATGGACATTTTTCTTGACATTAGTTGAAAGTCTCCTATGTTTTTATATTATTTATTTGTGTATGTAATAAGGAATATATGGAGTTTTTAATACCGGATAATGTTTTTTTATTCTCACGCTGCCCACAATTTTTAGTAGAAAATCATTTGTTGTACAAGGGCCTGAATAAAGGTCAAAAGTCAACAAGGACGGGGCTTCAAAAATTTTATTTATCATCCATGACTCGCCGAAAAGAAAAAAAAAAGATTAAAAATAGTTAAATCATATAACGGCAAAATAAAAATACGAAAATCATAGGCTAATATTGGGCAGATGCCTTGCCAGATTCTGCCAATTACATCAATGTGCGCAATTAATTGTTGAACTCATCGTATATTTACCAAAGGAAGCAACGAAATGAATTTAAAAAGCCAGGTCTGATTTTTTGGCGCTTTATTTTTGTGCTAAAATAATTTGCACAGGTAGCTAGGCTTCGCAACTTAATCCACCCTGAAATTAACTTGATCAATTCCAAGGTCGTTATAGAAAACAACTATTTGCTTGAGTTCATCATTAATTGATACATAATTAACAGAGTGTGAGGTAGTAAGATTACAGTTGTAAACAGCACCGATGTGGTTAATTGGTAAAGTGAGTTGGGTTTGATGAGCACTACCTTTTTCAAAGCCTAACTAAGTAGGCGTGGGTCCGGAAAGTGAAGGCATTAGCCGTAAGATCTTCACCCAACCAAGAGAGCGACTAAGTGTCATGTCAAGAAAAGAAGTTGAAATTGATACTTCGAACCAAACTTAATAGTGTCACATTGCACCCTCAGCTTTCTTCCATGGTATTCAGAAACATCTAAGTTTATCACTTTGGGGGGCATTTGTCCACCTTTGATTTGATATCCAAAGTGATGGCGTTAGCTTGTCTCTATCTAAAATCTTCAAGATTTAAGAACCATAGATTTAAGATCCGAACCTAGAGTGAGTCAAACTTTTCTCGAGGCAAAAAGTAAAATAAGGATTTTAAGTATGAATCTTAAGTCAAATATTAATTCTAGCATGTTGTATCCATGTCAGATGTATGAATTTCAAATATGAAGCAATCAAACACATCAAATGCCCCCTAAGGATCTTGTATGAAATGAGACTTCATATCTGAGGTCTTGGCCACATACTGAGAATGTCAAATCTGGATGGATGCGCCAGTAATCTGGATGTCTATCAAACTTGATCATAATGCAACCTATATAAATATTACAATGGGAATCACATTTCAATTGGTATTAAAAACGTAAAATCTTGTTAGTTCAAAAAGTGCGTTTGCATCTAAAGGTTCAGTTCAACGATGTAGATTATTACGTCTTCCGAAGTCGATTAAAACAATTTAGAATTGCAAAAATTCGAGGAACTGTGGTATTGGAACAGGAAGTTCTACTGGATCCGGACCAAATTCAAGATCCAGCAGCTCCCATGAAGTCGTCGATATTGGATATATTCCTATCAAGTCCGTAATGTATCAGATCTATATTTTTCTGTTGAAAATCACGTGGGAACTGCAGCAATATAAGCAGTTTGGATTCGGGCCGAATCCAGACTATAGGAAATCCAACCTCAACAAATTTGCCGTAATAATAATAACACAAATCTCATGATACCTCTCTCCTTCTTTCTCTCTCCTCAGACGATTCCTTGACCCGCCCGAGGCCCCGAGGACGTGGCAGCTTCTTTCTGACGTGGCAAATATAAGCCACGTCAGCAGATGTACCCTCCGCACCGCATATAAATTTCCAGTCTCATCAACCAACCCGCAGTGAAAGAAACGCGGCACACACACACGCACGCACCCACACACACACACACACAATCTCTCTCTCTCTCTCTCTCCTTCTCTCCTCTAATTTTTTCGCGTCTCTAGTTCCAATTTTAACGACAAAGACGAAAATATAAAAAAAAAATCACAAAGGAAGGAAACCGAGAGAGAGAGGGAGTCCTCTCCCTTCCGTGGAACAAGAGAGGGAGGAAGAACGAGAGAGGAGAGCGAGAGTTCCCTCTCTTCTGTGAAACAGGAACAGAGAGAGAGAGATCTGCAGAATTTTTTTTGCGTAATTCTGGGGGTGCTTATCGCGTTTGCATTCAGCTGCTGATTCCTGTGGGTGATGGCGACGCCGTTGGCGGGGCTACAACACAGCGAAAGAGTGCTCTCCGCTCAGATGGTCTGCCCCGCAAACAACCCGGGGACCGTCGATCCTTCTTCATCACCGTCCTCGTCTTCGCCTGCCTCGTCTCAAGGGACTGCGGCTGCGAAGGAGAACCTGCTTAAGTCGTCGCACCGATCGCCGATCCTCATGTTCCTGTTTTTCCACAAGGCCATAAAGACGGAGCTCGATCGACTCCACCGGGCCGCGCTCGACTTCGCCACCGGCGGCGACATCGACGCCCTGCTCGGCCGTTACCATTTCCTCCGAATGATCTACAAGAACCACGTCATTGCCGAGGACGAGGTGCGCTCATTTCATCCCCCCGTTGTACTCTTTGTTTTGATGACCGCCTGAGCCTGCATGCAGATCGCGAATATACGTATCTAATTCGTAAGAATTTTGTGGATTTCAGTCCGTATAATTGTAGAAATTATTCGCATTCGGTCCAATTTTGCCTTAAGACGCCTTATTAGCGTTCTTATGGTTTTAAATTTGTTGCGGGCGCTTAAGATTAGGGGATTCATTTTCGACTTGTGAGTTTTCTGTTCATTACTGGTTCATAAGTTTGGGAGTTCATCTTCAGTGTCTTGTTCGTTGATTTCTTCCTTAACCAGATGTCGATAACCATGTCGGAACTTCATGCCTCCCAATTTTAGTGCGAATTCATTGTTTTAGATGACTGGAAGTTGCTACCTGGGAATTTTGACATGAATGGGCCATGTGATACCGTTTTCTAAACGGGAAGTGTAGATAATATGTGTGTGTGTGTTTTTTTTTTTTAACTAAAGGACACAATAAATTCTTGTTTTCCCGCGTCTCCAACTCTTGTTTATTTCTCTTTTGTCTCTCTGCTTGTTGCAAGTGCCTTTGAATTAGTAGATGCATATATGTTGGAAATTTATATTTGTTGCTTAACAATTTATT
Source organism: Nymphaea thermarum (assembly GCA_011799765.1). Lineage (NCBI taxonomy): Eukaryota > Viridiplantae > Streptophyta > Magnoliopsida > Nymphaeales > Nymphaeaceae > Nymphaea > Nymphaea thermarum. Next base: position 241,041 of record JAANDH010000332.1, read on the forward strand.
GGACGTGAAGTCGTTTGATCTATGTACTTTGTATGATTGTCGTTTTGGATTTTGTTTCTTCAATTTATGAGTTGGGTGTTATCGTCATTTAGATCGGTTTACGATATGTATGTATGTCTATGTGTTTAAGAGACTAGTAAAACCATGCTTGCATGCATTTGATCGACATATTTCTACCTCAAAATAGGCGTTCTTGGTATCATTTCTTTCATATAATGGTTATCTAACTCTATCTACGCAGTTGAACCTTTGTACGGTGAATGATGCATGTCATAATGATCAAAAGCTGTTACACGTTCTTCTTCCTTTTTGGTTTGGAATTCCGTTGGTCCATCTATTTGATAAAAAAACATTACAGTCTTTAACGTTATTCATCTGCTTGTGTTGGTTGGAAATTTTCTTGGACGCAGGTCATCTTCCCAGCACTGGATATTCGTGTGAAGAATGTAGCACGAGCATATTCTCTGGAGCATAAAGGGGAAACTGACCTTTTTGATCACTTGTTTGAGGTATTAAACTCCAACTTGCATGATGATGACAGTTTCCGGCGAGAACTGGCTGGATGCACGAGTGCAATCCAGACATCTCTGACTCAGCACATGTCCAAGGAAGAAGAACAGGTACCATGCAGTAAGACTAGATGCCAGGATATTTTGTTAAGCATATTTGATCTCTCAGCTTAGTCTTTTTGGTCACTTGAAAATAGTTTATGACAATTTCTTGCAACAATCAGGAAAATGCAGTTTAACAACTGGTTATTAAATGGCCAAAGGATGTATCCGTATTACAGTTTGTTTGTACTGGATATTGTTAATTTCCTCTATAGCTGCAATTTTACTAAAGGAAGTGATTGGATTGAGAATGCATATGCATTGTGATTGCCAAATGTGTTTCTTTTTAAGGTGTTGAGTTGAGTGCCGTAAAATTCTGTCCCTGGAAGTGTATAAAGCTCAAGAAGCATTGTGCTTCATCCATGCATGAATACTTGATGAACTTTCAGGAGATTAACCAAAAGCTGAGGTGTCTTCCGTCCTTGGGTGAAGGGAACAATTACAAACTTTCAGCAACTACTTTTTATTTGTTTCCTGGTCCACCACTTATATTTCCTCTACCAACTCATACAACAAGACTGAAACAGGAAAGGGTTTTGTAAAGCTCAAACTTCCCCTTAGTGATTGAGAGAACAATGAAGTTCTGGAGTTTTCTGGCCTGAGGTGTCTTCTATTCTTGGATGAAGGGAACAAATACAAAATTTCAGCAACATTTTCGTTTTAACTTGCTTCCTGGTCTTCCACTTATATTTCCTCTCCCACACATAAAACAACTTCCTTCTTGCTCTTTATTTATTTATTTTTTTCTGTGTTTCTTAATATCTGAACCCACGGAATTCACTCCAACATTTTTTTTTTGGTTTCTTATATCAGATATAAGATTTCCTTGGTGCTGTCATTTTTTCTTGTCCCGGATGACTGAGAAAAGAAAAGGTTTCTAGACCTCAAACTTCTCTAAAAGCAACTTGAGAGAACAGCATAGTTTTGGAGTTGTCTAGTTGCATGATCCAAATGTGTCTTCATGTCCTTAGTTATTCCTTTTATTTTTTAACAGTTAAAATATTGCAGAAATGCCACCAATTAATACTCAGATATCGAAAGACAAAAATGATTTTATGTTTATTGGTTAGAAGATTTTAAAATGAAAATTAACTGCTTCATGTTTTGTTTCTTTCCTGATGTTCGTGTTTTAAATGTTTTACTGTATGTTGGATCCTTCTAAGATGAAGAACTTTTTTGTTTGATACATTACAGAGAGAAATTTCACTTGATTATTGACCCACTAGGTCAATTCTTCTTGTATACTATGGTGGATAATATACAGAAGGGCATTATGTATATCAGTATATGTATGGTCATCTGATTTTAATAGGTACTTCCAATGTTGGATGAGATTCTCTTACCTTATAAAGCACAATGCTGTACAGACGAAAAGATCTTTTCTTATTTTGTTCACTTAAAGCATGCTCAGATGTCATGGCTAGCATCGGCCTGTACTTCACTGCAGTCCATCTCCCTAGTAATCAATAAATTGTGTTCATGTACTTACATCCTGTTTTGTCAAGTTATAATTGTCCATTTTGAACATAACGACATGCAAGCTGTCTCATTAACAATCAATGCATTGTGTTCTTTTTCTTGTATTTAATACGACAGCCTCTTTCTAGAATTCAAATTAAGGCATTGAAATATTGACATGCTTCTGTGATGGTCTGCAGACTGAAATATAAGTATCATAATGAGATCAAGGTTTTATTAAATGATAATGTCATAATACCTGAATTATTTTCCAACATTAAGCTTTAACATGATGACAAAAGATTAATATTTAAATTATAAAGTCATGTGTTCTGTCTTTTTATACCACCACTGTCCTTTTGTAGTTATGATGAATTAGTTTGATCATTTGATCTGATTCTTGTTTTTGTATATCTGAAATAAATCGCACCCAAATTATGCCACTTGAATCTGGACTCAAATAGGGGCATTTATTTTTGGATGGTTATCCATGTTGCTCTCATTAATTTTGTAATCAGCTGCAAATTTTGCTGATATCTTGGAAGACCACAAGTTTTAGGAACAAGTACCCATGCTACATTAAAGAATAAATATGATAGTCATTTCAAAATATTAGTTGCAACTTGCAAGACAAATATTTTAAAATTGTTGTTGTATTTACAAAAAAGTATCATGCACACACATATATACATGTTTTTTTTCCTTAGTTTGTTTCCAATTTTTTTAGTACATCCTTTTATTTTCTGTAAAGCTTGTGTATGTTATTCCTTATCCTTCTAGCTTTTTTCCTGCAATTTTTAGTTTTATTTGTTTGACATTTTCTGATACTTCCAGATAAAAACTGTTTTCTGAAAAAGGTCCAGAAGATGGCTTGTCAAGAAAGTAGATATTCTTTTGACTGACCTGATAAACGTACTCTATGCATTGGTTTGACTTTGACATCAGCAGTCAGATCAAACTAGATTATATTACAATTTAGTATGACAGCCAGCTGTATCATTATATAAAACGTTAAGTTTTATCTTACTTTTTACATGTGACTCAGGTCTTCCCTTTGCTAATTGAGAAGTTCTCTTTCAAAGAACAAGCTGCACTAGTCTGGCAGTTTCTATGTAGCATTCCAGTTAGCATGATGGCTGAATTCCTGCCATGGATATCGTCTTCTCTTTCAACAGATGAAAAGCATGATATGCGCAGGTGCTTGTCCAAGATAGTTCCTGAAGAAAAGCTTCTTCAACAAGTAACACTTCCTCTGGGAGGTCCTCTTCATTTTTTGGTTATTCTTGTAGACAAAGATACTTATTTTTGTAGCGTTTTTACAAACATAGGTTGTATTTGCATGGATGGATGGTACAAATTCAATCAGGTCATGCAAGTCTTGTGAAGTTCTTCAGATTGAGGGTGTCATGGATAAGTATCCAAAAACTGGCAAAAGGAAACAACATGATGATCCTGATGCTGGCGGCCCATGTCCAATAAATGAAATTTTGCACTGGCATAATGCCATAAACAGAGAACTAAAGGCTATTGCAGAAGAGGCAAGAAAGATTCAGCTTTCAGGAGATTTTTCCGACCTTTCATCATTCAACGAGAAAATGCATTTTATCGCTGAAGTCTGCATTTTCCACAGGTTTATTGTCTTTTTCTGGTGGATTTTGATTCCCTTTATCTATCGTCACTACTGTGCTTCCTTTGTTAATGTAAAATTTCTGTAACTCTATATTTCTTACCATCGAGATTGAATGGATGCACAAGTATCTGTGTTAGGCATGAGAACAAACTATTTTGTATTTAAGACACTAAACGCGTAAACAATGTGGCATCATGTGTCCATTTTGTGGTAGTTATATGTGGAAAAAGAAAAAGATACTGTCCATGGAGTGTCAGTGTTTATGTCCAAATTTCTTGGGTTCCTCTATGCATTTCCAGGTAATGAAGCTTACTCTACTTCATTTTTTGCAGTATTGCAGAAGACAGGGTTATATTCCCAGCTGTTGATACAAAAGTCAAGAAAGGTGTTTCTTTTGTTATGGAACATGCAAAAGAAGAAAATCAATTCAATGAGATTAGGTGCCTCATTGAAGACATTCAAAATGCAGAGGCCAATTCAACTACAGCTGAGTTCTACTGGAAATTATGTGCACAGGCTGACCAAATAATGAACACTGTGGAACATCATTTTCAAGATGAGGAACTCCAGGTAAAGCTATGACTTTTTTTTGCCTGTTTTTGGCACCAATTTGTTTGGAAGAAGAACTAATGTGATTTATCTCTAGGTTCTTCCACTTGCAAGGGAGCATTTCAGTCACAAAGAGCAGCGGGAACTTATCTATAAAAGCCTGTGTGTGATGCCATTGCGGTTGGTGGAGCGTGTATTACCATGGCTTGTAAGCTCATTGAATGAAGAAGAAGCAAAATATGTTCTTCAAAATATGCGTTTAGCAGGTCCTTTTATTTGCACAGTCGATGGATTAAGATCCCATCTCCTTAAATTTAGTGATGTATCTTATATGAAAATGTTACAATTCGCTTGTTTGTACATCTTGCAGCTCCACCTACTGATGTTGCACTCGTTACACTTTTCTCTGGCTGGGCTTGTAAAGGTCGTGCTCAGGATAGTGGTGATGGTGAGGCATTTGTATGTCTATCTTCAGATCAAGTTGGTTGCCCTGTTAAACAACTAGACTGTGTCGACAATGATTTTGGTGGCCAGTGTCGTATATGTGGCCCTGCATTAGGGTCTAACAGTAAGGAGTTGTTCTGTCCACTGGTCGATGAATGCATAAGGCCTTTGAAACGTGCCAATGTTGTAGAGGAGTATGAAAATGTTGATAATCTTGACAATTGTGAAGCTGTAAATTCCAAGAAGCTATTGAGTAATCAGCCATGTTGCGTACCAGGATTAGGAGTTAGTGGAAGTAATCGCGGGAAAACACTTACTGCTGCAAAGTGTTTACGTTCCTCATCATATAGTTCTTCTGCACCATCTCTTTGCTCCAGCCTTTTCACGTGGCAATCAAGCATTGGCTCTAGCGGTGGACAAGCTTCTAGACCCATTGACAACATTTTTCAGTTTCACAAAGCCCTGAGAAAGGACTTGGAGTATTTGGATGTCGAATCTGGCAAGCTTATGGACTGTGATGAAAAAATCCTGCGGCAGTTCAGTGGAAGATTTCGCTTATTAAGAGGCTTATACAAAGCTCACAGCAATGCAGAAGATGATATTGTGTTCCCTGCTCTGGAATCTAAGGAATCTCTTCATAATGTTAGCCACTCCTATAGCATTGATCATAAACAGGAGGAAGATTTGTTTGAAGATATATCGGCAGTTATTTCTGAGCTAACACAGGTGCATGAAGCTTTAAGTGGAATGAGTGCTGATAATAGAGAAAATATATTAGGCTTGTCTAGTTCTCGTGACGATGGATGGGCCAGAAAGCACAATGAGCTTGCAACCAAACTCCAGGGTATGTGCAAATCACTAAGAGTTGCCTTAGACCAGCATGTCTACAGAGAGGAGCTTGAGCTATGGCCCTTGTTTGATAGACATTTTACTGTTGAGGAGCAGGATAAGATTGTAGGCCGTATTATAGGGACCACAGGAGCAGAGGTACTTCAGTCAATGCTGCCGTGGGTGACAGCTGCTCTCACTCAGGAGGAGCAAAATAAAATGATGGACACGTGGAAACATGCAACAAAGAATACGATGTTCAGTGAGTGGCTAAGTGAATGGTGGACTGAAAGCCCTGAGGCATCTTCATCAAGAACTTCAGATAATGGCATTTCTGCAGAAGGTTTCAGTTACTTCTTTGTTTTCTACATTTTGTTTTCAAATACTAATGGTAAAACAGGACAGAATGTGGAATTAAGACAAGTACCAAAAGTTCCTTTTCATTTAAGGGGAAACAAGGGGCATCTGGATAGTTCCAGCTTTTTCACACTTTCTTCCCTCTTGATAAACAGGTAAGGACATCGAGGAAAGTGCAGACGAATCTGAGCAGATGTTCAAGCCGGGATGGAAGGATATCTTCAGAATGAACCAAAATGAACTTGAGGCAGAAATAAGAAAGGTGTCTAGAGATTCATCTCTGGACCCTCGCAGAAAGGCTTATCTTATTCAGAATCTAATGACCAGGTAGATGAACATCACCAAAAATGGCTATGAGGCCATGATTAACACACACACACACATAGAGTCAGAGATGGAGAAAACACATGGGAGCCACTAATCTTAATTCCCGCGTCCTTTGTGTTCTAAATTTGAGCTGAATTTGTACTTTCATTTGATGTGAATGACAATTGTGCCCGCTTTTTTTATTCTTTTTGTGCTTTTTCTCTTTATACAGTAAAAAAAATGAACTAACTTAATGACCTGGTTTGACTAGTCGTTGGTTAGCTTCCCAGCAGAAGTTGCCCCAATCATCTACAGGAGAAACTTCAAATGGTGATGACATACTTGGGCAGTGTCCTTCTTTTCGAGATGCAGAAAACGAAATATATGGTTGTGAACACTACAAAAGAAACTGCAAGGTTGTTGCGGCATGTTGCAACAAGTTGTTCACATGTAGGTTCTGTCATGATAAAGTCAGTGATCATTCAATGGACAGGTTTGTTTTTTTTTTTTTGGCAGCTGAAATATTTGCAATAATGGATCACGTCAAAAGTATTATTTTCTAAAACCATGCTGATTTTTCTGTTTATTCTTTACAGGAAAGCAACTGTTGAAATGATGTGTATGCGTTGTTTGAAAATTCAGCCTGTTGGACCAACATGCATTACACCATCTTGTGCTGGACTTTTAATGGCGAAGTACTTTTGCAACATTTGCAAGTTCTTTGATGATGAAAGGTTGGCATACATCTTATGACTGATACCATAAAATTGGATAAGTTAAACTAGAGTTCTACATTCAGTCTAGGTGAATGGTTAGCTGGGGATAAATTTTTGTAAATTGTGCTTTAGAAAGTTGCATGCCTTAGTAGTAATGCATTAAATGACTTACTTGCTTGAGCAACATATTGTTGTGGAAGTTTCGTGTTTAGGTACGATTTGTCATATTCTATTTCAGTTACCATTCACCACCATATTTCTAGTCTCCACTTAATGAACTCCACTTACTAATTATCAGTAATTATTTTGGTTCATTAGTAAGTTTCGTGTTTAGGTAAGATTTATCATCTTTTATTTCAGTTACCATTCACCGCCACACTTCTGGTCTCCACTTAATAAACTCCACTTACTAATTATCAGCAATTACTTTTGTCTCCTATGTTTTGATGTCCTCTGAACTGTCAATTTAATTTTCATCAATTTTTCTTTTCACAATTATTTACACTTCCATGATAGTGGTCCTCAACTTTGACTTTTCTAAGTCAATTTCCTGAGCAAATGTACTTTTTCTCTTTCAGTCTCTTTTTCACAAATTAATTGTTGTCTCAACAATTTTTTAAGGATTCCTAAGCAGAACTTTTACTTGCTTCAGGACTGTGTATCATTGTCCATTCTGTAATCTATGTCGCCTTGGAAAGGGGCTTGGTGTTGATTTCTTCCATTGCATGACTTGCAACTGTTGCCTGGGAATGCAACTGGTGGAGCACAAGTGTAGGGAGAAAGGTCTTGAGACAAACTGTCCAATTTGTTGTGACTTTCTCTTCACTTCAAGTGCATCAGTGAAGGCTCTTCCTTGTGGTCATTTCATGCATTCTGCATGCTTTCAGGTATTGTTTTAATGAGTAGCTGGGCTACTGCTATATTTGGAAGCTACTTATTTGCTAAATCTGTGGAACTTTTCAATTTGGTTGATTTATCTTCTGTCCTTAGGCCTACACTTGCTCTCACTATACGTGTCCAATATGCTGCAAATCCTTGGGAGACATGGCCGTAAGTGATCTATTTACCCTTAATTGATTTGAAAATTTTGTTTAAGATGATGCATAGTGGAGGTACAAACTAGTATACACTGTCTTGCTTACTTTATTTACTCCCATGAGAGAAGATCTGCGATAGGTAACAGGAGGAGTGATGTTAAATTGCTGGGTGGTTAGAATTTAGTGCACAAGCATGAGAATCATTTTCAGACATCCTGTGGATGGTATATTTGTCAAAACTTTGTACATTGTGGTCCATTACACTAGGCATTCCATTTCTTTGCTTTCAGCATCTTCAAACTACCCTTTGCTATTGATGTCTTTCTGGGTGCTTCAACATGATTAACTTGGAAATTAACGAAGGAAAAAGGTGAAAAAATTTTCCATTCACCTAGGTCAATACGGACTTGAGACTTGAGGAGAAATAGTTTGGACGTACATGACATTGATCAACTTAGCATGGACGTAAAGTGCTGTTGATTAATATTTTTTATGATGCATACATGCTTCCAAGCAAATTCCACTTTTGATGTTTTATGTATACAAGCAAAGGGTGTTGCATATGCTTACAGCAGTTTTACTTTTGTTTCTTTTTTGGTCCAACCTGTTTCACAGACCATCTCTTTAGCCCCTCCGATTCAGCTTACTTGGCTGTGCAAACGTTGATTATTTTTGTAATCACTGTCTCGGGTCTAGTCAACCAATCAGCACTTGCTAGTTAAACTGAAAAATTGGAGAGCATTTAGATGAAAGGAAAAGAAAAAAGCAACTGGACATGGTTTGTGAGTTTAACCTCATTCATTCTACTCTTGGGGGCTGAAAATTGACAATATATCATTGTGCTATTTATTGTTCAGGTCTACTTTGGCATGCTTGATGCCTTGTTAGCTGCGGAGGTGCTTCCTGAGGAATATAAAGATCGGTATCAGGTAACATACCCTTTAGTTTCAAAACATGGATGGAACCAAGTATTTCCATGTAACACACACACACACACACACACATATGAAGAAGGAAAGATGCTTTATGGTATGGTTACAATGATAAACCCGAAGGGGACATTCTACTACTTGGAATCGTGTTTACAAATATTGGAAAACATATAAAAATTAAAGGCAATTCGTCTCATTGAAAAGTTAGCTCTTTGCGTGCAACGATCTCGAGGAAAGATGTAAAAGGTCTTAAAGTTTGCTCCATCACTTGGAAACTATGGAATGTTTAATGTCTTTATTTAGATAACAGTCTTAGTTGGAAATAAATTACTTTTCAGGATATTCTCTGCAATGACTGTGAGAAGAAGGGGATGTCTCGTTTCCACTGGCTGTACCATAAGTGTGGTTCTTGTGGCTCATATAATACTAGAGTAATCTAGGGAAGGGTGTCTTTCTGATGTTGGAAGAGAACATTATGGCACTGGCAGCGTATTCCTTATAACCCTTCCATTGAAGCAAGTTGAAAGAAGGATGAAATCTCTCAACAGGTTGATGCAGTGTGCTGCTACTGTTTTGGCTCTCATGTATACATGTACATACGGTCTAGCATCATAAACTCTTTCATTTTATAGTTAAGGCAGAAGAGAAAACTGGAACATGCTACAAAAGGACACTATTACATTGGCTTTGGTGGAGCGACCTTTAAAGCTTCTGTAATTAGAAGATAGCAGACTGACTGAGATGGATTGACTGCCATCGGTATGCAGCTTCGCGCCACAAAGATTGCAAGATAGGAAGCTTGCTCGCCACATGTAAGGTGCTAATTCTATCCTAGTGCAACTCGAAAATTGTTGCCTATGGGCATTGGCTCCGGCTCAATGTTTCACTATCGGCAGTCCTCGAAGAACAGATACTTGTAAAGTGAAAATCTGAGTGCTGTGAATTGGTAGTTATGGACTGCCTCGGTGCAAAAATTCATTGGGGAACTTATATTTTTTGAAAATGTATTCTTTTCATTGTTGTATTCTCTGTTCAATTCTTATGTTTGTCTTTATAATTCAGTATCATAGTTCAAAATATTTACCTCACTCTCCCGATGATGGAAACCACCGAGGTTTTTGGACACAATTCTTTAGGGTCAGGAGATGCATATTTGTCGTGTCTTGTTCTGGTTATCTCGCTGCCGAAAACCTTTGGTTATCTGTTCTATTTGCATCCAAAAGTCCTTACACTTTCTGTCCTTGCGACAAAGGATGTACTTGAAGACAATATATTCTGTTGTCTATATCTCCTTCAACCTGGCGGCTTTTAAGCCAACTTGGTCAGCTAAAGCGAGCGGAAGCCCTTGTGAACGGCCATAGTTAAATTGCTTTATTAGGCCTCTGTGGTCTAATTCTGGTGGGCCAATTGCTGCTTGATGTGTTTTTTCACATGACTGCTTGCTTGGTTAGATGATACTCTTATAGGGAATCCAACGGTTCGTCGGCAGGAGGCTTTTTTATCATATATGAGTTTCTGATATTTCGATATGATGCGACGAGACTAAGGGATGGTAGCTTAACTTGTCATGGCAATGCCTCGGCAGCTTCTCTATTTGGTGAAAATTATATATGTGAAAGCAATTTCTATGTTAATTTAGCTTTAAATGTTTACCTTATATTTATAAATTTTCTTTCCTTGGCTAAAGAAATGCTTATTAGAGTGACTTAAAGTAGTTTATAAATGTACATAACATCAGCATGTATACCAGCCTTAATTTAGATTTTAACTGATTGGATTTGACTGAATTTAAATTTTTTTATATGTGCTAATTACATCTTGAGGTTGATCAAAACCAATTTTTTGCTGGTGAAAATGCTTTAGTTACAGAAATATTTTAGTTCATCCTTTTAGAATAAGCTAATAAAAAAAGTGAGTACGAAAATTTGTTTGACATTTTCTAAGAGTAGTATCCAATCTATCGGCAAATTAAAGAATAAATTATGGCACGAAGTAAGCGATCATTAAAAAGAGCGAGAGCCATTGCATGCTGCTGATGGCTCGCAGTTAATCACCGGAGGATTACAGGGGGGGATTTTTTGGGAGGCAAATCGACCTCGTCTCATCGTGCCTACTTGCACTGCCATAAGGCGGTGTTTGCCGGACTTGTTCCCTGGGGGTGGCTATCAAGTCCATCGAGTGAACTGTAAGCTCCTATGAGCATGTGCAGTTGCTAAAGATTGGTGCCATAAATTTTTTACTTGGTTGTAAAATGAGTTTCCAGTAGCAATCCAACTTCCTAATCACTGAAACCAAGAGAACTGGACGTCTGCGTTTTTTATGGCTGTTAGAAAACATTCACATTAACCAGAAGGAGATGTGTCTGAATTACTTGACCCACAATTTCAAGACCACATTTGCACTAGTAATATCGCAATGGACTCATCGGCCATCGATGCTTCGCTACCATAATGAACGTCACAGTGAAGCAGCAGCAGTCTTAACACCTTTCTACTATATCCGATGTGCATTCGTTAGAAATGTGGACAAGATCAATGAGAATCAAAGAAGCTGAATTGGATGTCGCCGTATTTTGTCACATAATCAACATGGCAGGAGTCGGAAGCATCACTGAAATTTAAGAACTTTGTGCTGTGATCTATCTAAGAATAAAAGCAACTAGTAATGACTTAACACAGAAGCAATACATTTTGTAGATGTTTTATTGGAATTGTTCGCGACAATTTTCTGTATCATTCGAAAACCAATCACCGAAAAGGGCGACTAAATATCGTATACGTGGCAAACAATTTCAGTACATGAGCTTTACATATCCCACACTCCGTGAGAATCTTAACTCTGTTGGAGAAACAAAAAAACAAGGAGATCCACATCGCTGAGAAGAACTCAAGGATGACCACATTAATGTATGAATCTCAGACGACATTCTGGGAACAATATAAATTCACAGAATTAACTCCTCAGAAAACTCTAAATTTGCAGACAAAAACAGGAGACAGTTTTTATGGTTGTTGTGAAGCATTGCCCGTGCCATTGGACCAGCTTCTTAAAGTCCAAGATCATCATTACTTTCGGTTAGTTAGCTAGCAAATGAACTAAACAATTTCCCAGGAGACACAGCAACAGGTCAGCAGATGCAGGTCTCTTTTCGTTCGAGAAGTTCAGCGTTGACTGTTTATTATAATGTTGACATTACATGTCAGAATCAGTTATGAGATATCAATAGAGAACATCTGCCATTTGTTACACATATCGTTTCTCTTCCTTTCCATACAGACTTTAGGCATCTAAATTTAGACTTTTACTGGTAAGATAATTCCAAAAATGTCTAAGCTAACCTGTGTAGCCAGTCAGAAAATCAGTGTATTGCCATAAACCTATTCCTCATTTCCAAAACAAAATTGAATCACAATTCGATTCTATGAACGAAGTATGAGTTCATTCTGTACTCAATTACCCTCTCTTCTACATCCACAACCCAAATGTGTCCTTGAACCTTTAAAGACGCCTTCATTCCTGCCACTTTCCAGACAAACGTACACAAGCCAAGGGCTCTATCAAGCTGCTTTATACCTCTCCAGATCATATAGTCATCACTGGAAGTCATAACTTTTCCGAAACACAGGCAAAACTGAGGCTCTTTCCCATAAATACCACCACGTAAATCGATTTCCATGTTGTTGACAGTACCATACAGATAGTACAACAAGAGAGTGAAAAGACATTCAGATGAATGTCCCAGGCTCTGAGATAGATTCTTCCGGACCAGACACTCTTGCTCTCGCGCTTGCCTGTAGCCAATGTCTCTATCTATCATAACATCCTTAATTTGATACAGGCCTTCTTTCAGGGCTTCCAGCTTTGAAACATAAGGCGCTAGTCTCGGCTCATTCTTCAAGCACTCAGTGAGATCAATGATCATCTCCAAAGGTTCTCCCCATGTTAATCGTGCAGAATCAGGCTTTTTATTGGAAGCAGGTCGCATCCATGAAGGTGACTCAAGGTTTGAAGAAACTGCACTCGCCATAAAAAGCTTCAGACAACTGTTAACTATCTGTTCTCCCATCCGTAATGTGTGCGTTGTAGCACCCATGTGCAGCATCTCAGCATTCAACTCATTCAGTATCTCCAGCAAAGTATTCCTTAATATATGGCTCTGTGTAATTTGAGTAGATACAGTGTAACGTACAATCTTTCTTTGCTGAATAGGGATATTGAGCAGTTCACACACTTTCGTCAATTTATTCAGCGTCATCGAATCTCTTTCACTCAATTTAGCGAAGCACCCAGTAGGCAGGGCATGTGTAGCCGACTTTTTCTTCAAAGACTGCTGCATAAATGGACTCCCCACTAACTCTTTGGTTAGCAACTTGAATTTTTGCATTTTCTTTTCAACAGTATCATCCCTGACAACTGAATCATCATCAATATTAATCAGCTTCCCGTCAACCTGATCAATGTTCTTAAGTTTCCGGCTCAGCTTAATCACGGAGTTATATGCTCTCTGATACCAACCCAATGGTGGAGGATTTTCGGATATATCCTCAACGCAGTGGCAGTATACTGTATTTAGATACAAAGGAGCCCTGTTCTTCGTACACAGAAGCCTCAGAAGACAATTAGCTGCTAACATTGGTCCTAAATTTAGCGAAAGAAACCCACGTCCACATGCATCCCCTGTGTAAAAGAAGATTCCTCTCCCAACTTTCAGATTTGTGGTGAGACTAAACTGAAAGAGTAGGAGTAAGAAAAATGCTTCTAAACAGCATAATCATTCACTACCACCAAGATGAAAATCATAAAAAGACATGGATTTTCAGGGTTCACTACAAAAGCCCTAGCTGAAAAACCCAAAAAATAGTTTAACAAACTGAAGCGTGGTCGATTTCAAGCGTGCCGAGAAGCCCAAAACAGAAGTAACTCATCAGATGGCCACAGCTGGGATCGTCTTCAGTCAATCGGGCACCCACTTTTACTGATATGCACTTAACACCAAATTGTACCCGAACCAAAAGGTTAGTAATCGATGCATTGGAAAGCAAATTTGCCCGCAATCCACAAGAAGCAAGCGTCGGCAGATACAAATTGAAGATGAAAATCGAAGGCTGAAACGAGCCAATCTATGTACCAGTCACGGGGAAAGGAGGGTGTTCCGGTGCTTTGATGGCGAGAAGAATTGGTAATCCGCCTTGGCGGTCGAGAATTCGGGATCCGCCGAGAAAATGCAGGACACCGATTGGCAAATTCAGGTAAAAGAGAAGGGAAACTGGCTGGGCGGGTCGAACAGAGACGGGGTCGTTCGCTTGGAAGGGTCGAATCCGAGTTAAAATATTTTCTCCTTTTCCCTATTTTCCTATTTTCCTTTTCCCACCTCTTTAAGGCTCGCATATAATCTTGTTATAAAAAAATAATATTTGATCTATAACTTTAACCTTAATAACTAATTTGGCACGGTTAATGGAAATGAAAGAAGATAGATGAAATTGTTTTATGCTACAAGATAGATGTTCGGATGAGAGAGATAAATAAGGAGAGGGATACAATCTCTACGTCACTAATAATCAGATAAATAAGAGACAAGTTGTTCACATGGCAAGTTCTTGTCTTCATTAATAATTAACAGACAAGTTAACCATTTGATGTCATATGAGAAATTCTTGTTCATAAACAAACTGTTACCCCCGAAAGACTGTTGCATACCAACTTATGTTCATTATTGTACTTAAAATATTTCTAACGAGCACAACTCTTCTTTTGGGGGGAAGTGGTAAAAAGCACGTCTACTTCGAAAAAAGTTAACTAACTTGGATTTTAAAGATGCAAGCAATTATTCGGATCAGCTAGGATGTACTGTCATTATACACTCATACCCAATTAATAAGACTTAAGAGGAAGCGAATTTGACTCAAAATTCAGACAAAATAATTGCATTATCTGATTAAATTACACCTTTGTACCAAGTATATCTTTGGTGGTCATTAACTATTCTGATTCATGTACAAGATTGTTAGCTGGAATTGAATTCCTAACGAGGTCTGATTATTCATTTATCAGGTATCATCAACGTAGATGGAGAAGACGGAAAGAACCACACAAATTATTGAAGTAAAAACCCTCAAGTCCTAACTCTTGCCATTGTCACACGAGTCGAATGTTGTTTTTTAATCCAGTCTTAACCTGCGCATCAAATGGTGACATATTTCCATGGATCAGACCATTAACAGCAAGATGAACATAGGATTTAATTCAGATCTTAACTCCCTTCCATCAGGGCCATTAACAATTTACTGCCACGAGTAACATCATGGACACAAGATAAAGGGCAAGTTTGAGATAGGTATACTCTATTATTGTTCGTCTTAATGATTTGTTCGCAAGATCAACGTCTAACGAGTAACGAATGAATTAACGACAGTGGATGTATATCTTGTTTCGTAGCATAGGGCACCAACTTTTTCCTTTCGAGCGAATTGAAAGGAAAAAACTTGTTGCTGAACCCTGGATATAACGGCAGCAGTATCCCTTGGACGGACCTTCAGTTCCCCAAGCCAGCATCCTTCTACTCGTACAACCATGCAGTTCAATTGCACGATTCCCGGCCTGACAGCCGCTGTTCACTTCCACTAGCTACACCAACCCATTCTGGACTCGTCAAATGAGAACGTAATTTTGGGAACAATGCTTCAATCAGAAAACAATAGCCAGAAGAGAGAGAGCAACAACATCCAAGAAGAAACCACGCGCTAAAGCATTTGACATTTAAGTTTCCACGTTCAAATATAAGCTCGAACTAGGCATGCAAACACTCTGCTGCAAGGCCAAAGGAAACTGGAGATTTTGAGCCAGCTGAGATGCAGGCCTTGCAGCAGTAAACAAGAAGTATGCAATTCCCCATACGCTTCAATTCTTTAAGGTGCCGAAGAAACCATTTTGTCATACCAACTGGAATATTTGTCCCTAAAGACGACGCTTGTTAAGGAACCAAAATTTTGAATCGTTTCGTGGAGGTAGATGCATTGCCGTCATTCTTTTGCTCACTCACCCAAGAATGTTTATTCCCGAATTTAAGCCATTAGATCTTCATGAAGAAACAGAATTTTAACAAAATTTGTGCAATACTTGGACAAACATAATAACTAGAATCTCCATAACATCCTTAAATTTAGAAGCCACGTTTTAGAATGCAATCTTTGACCGTCATATAATTTTAATGTATAAGGCCTTGAAGAGTTTAATGATCCAGCAACACCACACAAGTCATCAGTCTGCCGACTCCACACTAACTTATAGTTGATCAAAATTGAGAATGGGAACGAACTGCACACTCAGCTTTCTTTATCTGTTAATTCAAATATGTTCAAGCAGCAATGAGAGTAACTTCTGACATTGATCTTCGTAGTATTTAGTACACTTTTCTCCTTGATTTCCATTTGCAACAGAGCAAACCTGAGATCCAAGAACAGAAGATGTTACCTTTGAAAATGCTCGTGGTACTGAAATAATTAGCATATAACTCTCAACCTTCAAACATGAAAACAATTAAAATTATCCACACATTTCCATGCTCTGATGTAATCAGCATCATCCATCCTAGATTAACAGCAGAAATATCACGCTTATGGCTTGCAAGAGATGATACAAAGATCAGTTGAGTGAATCTCCTCCATAGAACACATAACCATAAAAACATGAGAAACTTCAACTAAAATTTCTCTCTGTTCATTCAGGAACCATATATAACAATTTTTACATAACAAAGATGAACTATATATCTAATCATAATCGGATGTACAAGTGTAAGATAAACAGCACAATACTTGGTGCTGGCCTAATTTCTTCAACAGAAAAGTTCGAGCTGTATAGAACAGAGAATAATGAATCTCTATTCAGCAAATGGTCAAATTCAAAAATAACTGAAAATCCACATGAGAAACACTCAATTGTTCAGACGAGCTAACCCATATCCACGTGAGATTGGTAAAGATCTAACATTTACATAATTTCAACCAACAGACTTGCGAATATTTCCCACAAATGATTTGCCTTCCCAAGGAGAGATGAGAGTTTCTTGAACACAAAATTGAGAAATTTTCATCCTAAAATTCACCTTCTTGAACTTCTTCTTACTTGACTTACAGCTAGTTTCTACCTACAACAATCCGTAAGCTGCCATGGTGCTATCCAGTGGAACTACCATCAACTTGCAAACCAGCAAAACGAGGTCCTGGCCTACCGAGTAACATGGAACTACTTTATATGTACTAGATAATAAGAGCATCAGAAGCATGCATTTGTCCCCTTCTTTGTGTTTGGCACCTCTTCATGGTACACATCAACTATTGAGACACACATCAACTATTGAGACCTAATCTCTTAAAATTCTCAGTTTAATTGCCCAATAATGTTTTCCACTACAATTTGGTTCCACCATCAATCTTCCTCTATGTTACCCTTCTCAATAATCCAAAGCTTAGCATAACGTAAAAAAAACAAACACTATCACAAAATTTTCAACATCAAAATGCACATAAAATTTGGAAAGTGGGGTAAAATACCTCAAGATATTATATCTTTGCCAGTTCAAATTCCAGTTCCTATGCGACCGCGATTGCTCGTCCTCCTGCCTGCTCTATCTTCTTCGAAGAATCACTACCTTTGCCCATGAAATCCTCTTGATTATAGATAACTGTTATGTATAAAGAACAACTAGGACATCGAGCTATCTCTTCCCCCATTTGCAGCTCCGCTTTTGTGATTTGGAACAAATCGCCACAAGGGCAAGGATACGTAAAGGCGTTAAGCTCGTCATTCCACTCCATATCTTCGATCTCTACGTCGTCGTACGACATTATGGACCAAGCTGCTGTCGGAAAAGGCAAAACACAAGTAGGACAGAGGATCAAAAACAAAAAACAAAAAAAAACAATATTCCAAACTCGGAAACTTAAGGCAAAAACGCGCAACTATAACCTGTATGAGACAAAGACGCCAATAATAGGGATCAAAATCTATCATAAACAGCAGTACCATCAAACCCTAAAACATATTTCAAACGAAGAGTTCAAATAAACCCTAAAAGAACCAAACCCAAAATCTTCGTCAAAACTAGACATTGGAGCAAAACCAAAAGAATAAGTCGAACTTTAGATGGATAAAATTCAAATCAAATTCAACACCAAACTCAAAATTCAGATGGTTGTACCAATAGAACGACATTAAACGTCCCTTATGACATAATTCCTCAGATTAACATCAACAGAACAAGTTAAAAGCACTTGCAAAAGATGGTGCAGAGAGAGAGAGAGAGAGAGAGAGAGAGACCGTGCTGCAGCTGAGGCCGGTGGGGGGGTGTTCAGAGAAGCGGCAGAACGCCAGACCGGCGAAAAGCAGAGGTTCATTTCCAAGGGCCGTCCACCCTTTTAAATAGCAAGTACAACCGGCATCCTTGAAATCTCGTTATTTAAAGTCGATATTTAATGTGCTATAACATGCTGAAACCTAAAAATCAGTTAGATTATGCGAAAGGAGTGAAAAATAAGTTTTTGTTTTCCCAACGTTAATGTCGTCTACCCCTAGGGATCCAGAACAAGAAGTGTGTTGATATTGAAATCTAACTCGCATTAGCCAATTTTTGCCTGTTCATTTTTCCAAAAGAAAAATAATGTAGCATAAATTTAAATAATGAAAAATCATTTTTTGACCGGCTTAAGATCGTTTGACAAAAAAAAGAAGAAGTAATGTTCAGTTCGAATCCAGACGTTTTTCAACTCGCTTAAAAACTTTTGATATTGTATTTTCTATTAAAAAAATCGCTTTAGATTTGAAATATAGATCTATTAAGGTTGGTTACCCATCAAACCTTCAATTCTCCAAAGTGAAGGTTTTAATCGTTTTTTAACTTTGTTAATGCTTAGTCTGCCATAAATCATATCTCCAATATTTTATTTTAAGGTGTTTGGATAGCATATTTAAATGTTGTTTTGTAAGCAAAACGAATTTTAAGACGCAAAATTGAGTTTCTGAAACCTAATATTCGCAAAACACAATATTCAAAAAGGAGTAAATAACCCACTCAAGGTTATCCACATATTTTTTCTGTCAAACACAAACTTTACAAGTGATGTCTTTAAAATCTATAGCACTTTGAACAATAAAAGGGGAACTGAGTTCTTACAAGAGTGAGAACGCGGTTTTAAACTTATGATCAAGCTTTCTCATTTTGCTAACCCCTTGGGGTGTTAGTAAGAGAACATTGGACCAGTGTTCCATGAATCTGTCCGATCTACAGAATATAATCATGAAACATTACCACAGTGTTCCTATTACCAAACGTGCCATTTGAATTATACTGCATTCTAAATTATAAAATCAACACTTCGTAGTTAGTCAAAATTTTATTCGAGTAAGACCCATCAAGGCACGCCACCATGTGGTTTGAAGCTTGAACTCCGTCGCTAGTCAATTTGTTTCAATTGCACTTGCTCTTGCTTCAACATTTAAATTTCTATTATCATTGCTGACACTCTGTGTATCTACTTACGACGATCGTAAATTCGTAGTTGTTTATATTTATAAATTTCGGCAAAGATATAACAGTTTTAGGCCGGTGATGGTAGTTGGTGCATTGATGTTTGTGCATCTTAAGAGCAAATAGTGCAATCTTAAAGAGTTGTTTGTTTGACTTTCACATGGTATCTAAAAATATTAATGACACTTTGCTATCATAGAAATAATGGTATGAACAAACACCGGCCCGAGTGCCTGCCTTAACTAAAGTTTCCTTAACACCCTATTTGGGCATCTAGAATACATCATTGTAAAAACACTCCAAGAAGTTGGGTGTATTTCCTCCGATATTGTTGAAAACTATTACATTAATTGATAGAGACGCAGCCAACAGACCCTTGGTCTACCTTGTCCTGTTCCGGTCCAAAGTAATTTATTTCTTCCTGTAGTAGGTTTAACAATCATATTAGGAGAACAATTCATAGATCACGATTCATTGGTATAGGAATCACTTAAAATTTACGAAAAAATTCATGTTACACAGCTAGAGAAAATTTATTGTGGCTGATGTTCCAGTGGCAGGTTTAGGACACTTGTGAATGTGCCGCCGCCTTGGCATTCCTTGTAGGTTATGGCCAACATCAATTTATCGTTACACTCAATATTGTATCCAGGAACAGTTCACATATAGACTTGGAGTACATGATACAATGTGGGTGCGTTTCACCTGATATGTACCAATTAATTAAAGAAAAGCAGTTTTAATGAAACTACCAGAACAGAATTTTATAGAAATGTATATATACTGGCCTGTCCATGGACGGATAGTTTCTAGCATTTCATAAAGGCTCAAGATTCCGAAAAGATGAAATAAAACTAATGAATCTATAAGCTATTCAAGCTTTGGAAACCAATGAACGAAAATGCTCTTCCACAAAAAACTGGTCAGAATCGCAAAAAATAGGGCTGAGAAAAATATCACTCCGTCAACCATGGAGTCTGCACTTGAGTGCATTCACACAACTCCCCCTCTTTGAACCAAAGAACTGCACACGAGAAACTATCAGACCTTAAAATAAGAAAAGATCATGCTCTTCCAAAACAGACTGATCAGAATCATAAAGATGGTCACCATTGAGAAATATCACTCCATCAACCATGGAGCCTGCACTTGAGCCCATTCGCACAGCTCCCCCTCTTTAAACCAGAGAGCTGCACATGAGAAATTATCAGTCCTCAAAATAAATAAGAAGATCATCTTCATGCCAGGCAAAGAATTATCTTGACCTTAATATATGAATAACAGATATGCCTTCAGCAGCCATCATCATGCATTCCACTTGGCAAGTATTAAATAGAACAATTTTACCATGAATCAGTTGGTCTTTTGTATACCATAAATGCAGTCTGATTTCAGGTAAGCAAGGGGTTTATCCCACCACCAGAGTGAGAGTTAAAGTGACCACCCCCTATCCCCACCCCCCCAACCAAAACACACACAGGCAAAAAACACCTCCTCTGCCTCTAGGGCTGCATCAGTGTTTTGGTTAAAGCCTGTGCTGCACTTTAGCTTGTGCATCACTTTCCCTCTATTGACACAAGGGGAGAGCGCCCATGCCACTTGAACCAGTGACTGCCACCTACCAGCCATTGGCGCAAGTTGGTCGTGCTACCTCTCGAGGCATAATTGCAGTATGATTAGCAGAAAAATTTAGATAGGAAACAGCAAGATCAGTGACTCAATTAGAATACAGAACCAACACTGAACCATGCTACTTGCACGTGGACATTGGCATAAGACATGACCCTTCTGCATGTGATGGCTTTTTAGGAAATTAAGGGATGAGCTTAGAGCCTTGACAAACTCCATATCCTTACAATTATAGACTAAATTAACAAATTGAAGTCAAAAATTGAAACATAATGTAATTCATGAGAAGCATTAAAAAGGAAAAACTTCACAAACAAATACAAATAAAAATTGAACTGAAAATTATATAAATCAAGCTAGGAGCACAGTCTTGACATGGTCCACACACTGAAGCATTTAATTTGCACTTGGCATAACGTATGACCCTTCTGCATATGATGGTTTCTTGAAATTAATAATGAGGTCATACCCTTGACAAAATATGTCCTTCCAATTATAGATATTAATGAATTCAAGTCAAACATTGAAATGTAATGTAATCCATGACAAAAACATTAAAAAGGAAAACTTCACAAACAAATACCAAAAATAGAAAGAGAATAAAAAATTATATAAATGAAGCTGGGGGCATATTCTTGACATGGTCCAAAACAGGTTTCTCTCTATCATTGAAGTGTTGTGGTTTGTCCATTGTCACTATTTGCTGCTGGATCATGGCAAGTTCGCAACACAAGAGACACATGCTAATTGCCTGTGCAGTGAACATGAAACTATCCCCAAGGAGGCTGGAGGGGAGTACAAATGAAGTTTATATTGCATATAGTATATACTCAAGAAGATTCCCATATTCAATTATTCATGAAGTGGATAACTGATGGTCAATACATGAGAAGATAACAAGGCATAATAGCACGTCAAATAGCATTCAAGAGCAATAAGCTCTAATAATTAAAGCTGTTTTTTATGTGGATTATGCAGACTGTATGTGCCCCCACATCTATCAACATAATTGAAATATTTAGATTGTTGAGGAATGTGAAACATAATGATCATGCTCATAATAATACTGAGAAATTTTGTAAGGCAACACAAATTTCTCTAATCCTGGTTCAACAACTAATTTTAGTGCTATTCCAGGTGGTTATGCAAGTACTCAAACAAAAGAAATTTAGCAAGATTTTCATGCATTAAGAATTTCAAAGTTCCTTCCACAGTACAAATTAGAACAGCAATTGTAACATTTTTCTAATTGCTCCCAGCTACCAGTACCCAGGACAAGCTAACAAAAGGTAGGGGAAATATGAAACTAGTTTATCCAATTTCAAGGAAAAGTTAACCTAAAATTCCTCTCCTCTCTCTCTTCTCTCCAACAACCCTCATTCCCTTAGCAATCTGCACGTGTGAGAACACCAATATTTTTCCATGAGGACAATTTCTCATGCTTGCACCGCATCCCCCTTTCATCATCGAGTGTCCCGCCTGGTTCACTCACAGGTCACAGTTGCTCATCTCATCTCATTATTTAATGTTTGAACTAAAGAGAGCTTCTACAAAAGGTTTAACCATTTTTGCCAGATATATGAATGAGAAAGAGAGAAGTGTTCACTTACTTTCTAAGGGATAGATTTTAAACTTTTGTCCAACTTCAATTGAGTTAAGAAATCATAAGTTGAAGTGCTGATTGTTAATTTAATTGACATGGACATTAGTGAAAAGGCAAATTTTTGAAAATCACAACAATGCTATTTGCCTTTTAAAATGCACTCAGCATAACCACTTCTTAAACCTTTGGATACCAATTACAAAGTGAAATAACACCAGAAATAGAAAAAACAAGGACAATAACCAAGATGATCATGCTGCATCGTCTCATTCGGCTGAGTCCTTTTGTAACTTTAAATAACTTTCATGAATCACTGGCCAAAGAATACACAGTAGAAGAAAACACAAAAACTGAGTTCAATAGTTTTTTACCAGTTGATAACTGAATAATGGATCCCTACTAATATAAAAAGAGATATTCATTCCTAAACTATGACTAGGTAAAAAGACAGTAAGGATGGTTAAACTAACATATCAGTTGAAGCAAATATAGCAGCAATAACAAATAAAAGCATGAACGCTACAAAATCTTGTAGATAGCCAACATCATTAGTCACATCGTTCACAATGGACTAAAAGATGTTTAGTTTTTGGAGAAAACCTAACTACAGGGCAGGCATTTCATACACCTAAAGCCAAAATATTGAGAAGGTAATGAAGTTCAAACCTATTTCACGGAGACCATTTTCAGGACTGTCACTTCCATGAACAATATTTCTGCACAAGAAGACACCAGTTTTGCATTAATCAAAGTCCCAGATAACATCAGACAAATAAGCATCCTTAGTCAAATCACTCTCAGCAGTTAACCTTCCAGTTTGAATTGCTAGGTCTCCACGAATTGTTCCTGGTTCAGCTTGAAGAGGATTTGTGGCACCAATGAGCTTACGTGCTGATGCAACAACTCCAACACCTTCCCAAGCCTGTCATATTATCCAATAAAGGCTAAAGGATTATCAACCAAGAACGTGGTGGTGGGATGGTACTAGTAGAAGTAAAGAGCAATTATTGAATAGGAATGCAAACATACCATGCAAACAACGGGGCCTGAAGTAATGTATTCAATCAGTTTGGGGAAGAATGGTTTGGATTTAAGATCTTTGTAATGCTCCTGGAATTACAGATCAGACGGTAAATCACAATTCTTGAAATATCCTCGTATGCAAAATCTAGCAACAAAAAAGGAGAAGATTCAGAAAGTTGCAGCCAAAACCTCCGCAAGTTCTGTGGAGCACTGAAATAACTTTAAGCCTTTCATCAAGAATCCCTTCTTCTCGAATCTAGAAATAATTTCTCCTACCTTTTTTTTGTCATAATACGAAAGTGAGCAAAAGGACACTTTTCCAGGTCACACAATCAGAAAGACATGAAGCAAATATCTCAAGCATGTAGAAACTGAAAGAGTACCAGACCACGTTGAACTCCATCTGGTTTGACCATAATGTATGTGACCTCTACTTCCTGAAGCACGACCAAAAATGTAAAAGTATGAGACAGTTTCTGAGCCCAAAAAGGGAGAAGGGGGCGGGGGTCGCCGCTTGTTGTTTACCATAGAGGCGACAAGGTGAGGGAGGAACACATTGTTGGCAGGTCGTCTCCTGTATCTTGGGATGAGATTAGGCTGACTCCACTGCTGCAATTGTTGCCTTAGGCGAAGAGTACATGCTTTGTTGATGGAAGCAGCAGGGCCATTGGGGTTAGAACCAAAAGATACCATCAAGGATGAAGTTATTCGTTTTGGTGTTCCATTGCTATTCACAACGCAGCCACGATTTGTAGGAAGGGCGGAAGAAGTGAGAGTTGATCCGCATTTCCAATTGACACTCGTCACGATTGCCATCTTCAATTCTGCGGCCTGCAGGCCAGCATTTTCATGAATTCAATTTATGATGACCAATAGCATGTAAATATCAAAGAGAAAAGCCGTAAAATGTGGATCCATTAGTGCAGACTTGAGGTTGATAGAACATATAAAGGATTGACTGCAAATTCCATAACAGCACGGGGATGAACAGCCATTTCCATCGCTCCTTCGTGTGCGTGCATGCGCATGAGCGCGTGTGCGTGCATCAGCAAGACTACATTTCACAACTTTATGAACATCAAGAAGCTGTTACTGCAGCGCAAACTTCATTGGAACAATAAAATTGAAAAAACAGGACTTGAAAACAGTTGTTTTAGCCCGATGAAAGTGGTGTCATTCTATTGACAGACAAAGGTTCCCAACTTCTCCAATTTTGGCATGGCAGCCAAAATATAGCTCCAAACACGAAAGGCGAATTGCCACGACCATCCTACCAAAATAGTTGCAAGTGAACGCGGAAGGAAAATAACGCACCAGCAGCAGCGGCAAAGAGGAAGACAGAGAGTACCTTATTGGTTGCTCCAGCAGAAATGGCTGCGTGCCCAAGGATAAATCAAGATACCGCAGCCCAGAACGAGGGAGAGAGGGAGGCGGGCAATGGGGAGCGCAAATCGCAACGGAAATGCTTTTATCTGGAATTCCTGGGAAGGATTTCCAGCGTCCCACTAAGGCCCTGTTTGGTTGGAGGGAAAGGGAGAGAAAGGAAAGGGAGGGAAAGGAAAGGAAAGGGAAGGGAAGAGAAAGGGGAGGAAAGGGAGGGAAAGGAAAGGAAAGGAAAGGGAAGGGAAGAGAAGGGGAGGGGTATTGTGGGCAGTTACTATTTTTTCACTTACTCCCTTTCCTTTCCCTCCCAATCCGTCCGATTTGGGAGGGATTGAGAGGAAAAGAAATTACACTACACAATCCCTCCCCTCCCTTTCCTTTCCTTTTCCTCCCCTCCTTGCCAAACATGTTTTGCCTCTTTCCCTCCCTTTCCCTCCTTTCTAATTAGCTTACCAAACAAGGGAGGGATTGAGCAATCCCTCCCTTTCCCTCCCTTTCCCTCCTACCAAACAGGGCCTAAAGGTTTTTACATAATTCATATGTACCGATATGCTTTTTCCGAATGACAGAAAACAACTTTTCAACAAGTAAAATAATCAGCAAAAGTTCATTTTTCTACTAAGCTCACCATAAATCTCATAGTAATAGTTTTCTCAATTTGTCTATCTTTTTCCTGGAAAAAGTAGCATCACATGCACTCTTTTCTATTTGACTTTCGTCTCAACCTTTCATCCGTTTTACCTACACATGGATAGTCTTTTCACCTCGCTTTATTCTCTTGGAAGGTGGCAGAAAGTGAAAGCGAGACAGAGAGAAAGATGGATTCTTTATTTGTCATGATCGAGGTTACTTTTATAGCTAAGAAAAATCACTGTTTCCTAACAAAACAAATTATCTGGGTGGAAAAGTAAGTGGAACAAACAATGCCTTCATATATATATATACATGTATGTATGTGGGTGGAAAAGTAAGTGGAACAAACAAATTATTGGGTTAAGCAGTGTGTTTAATCACACCCACCCTACTCAATGCATGAGGTGGCCATAACTGGACATAATTCATGGTGGTCAATGGATTATAACTCGTATATATATATATACATGTATGTATGTGTATGAATGTATTGATTTCATTTGTATGGATGAAAATAACAAAGGTAATGTTTGGATGACACTCCAAAACAAACTTTGCGAGACAAAACAACTTCTTGCCTCTAAAACAGCTTTTTTAGAAAGTTTTGTATGAAACTAAAGTTAGGTTTTTCTGGAAAAATCATTTCTGATGAAACCTGGTTTTCAGAATGGATTGAATAACCTAATTCTCCAACGTTATTATAAAGTGAGTATTAAGTGTGCATCCAAACACGCCCAAAATAAAAATATGTTCCGCATCAACCCTGCTGGAGGAGCCTCCCAAGCAAGGTGTTTTCAAAATAAACATATGTTAATATGTAATACCTTAACACATCTAAGACATCTTAGATGGAGTGTCGCCGGCAGGTTTGCTCCGTTTTGTAGAATATTCACCTCAAGCCAGGTGTTTTCCATCGTTTCGGTTCACTAGTAACCAGGATCTGACGTTACATAGTACATGCATCAAAATTAAGTTTTACCGAGTACATATTCTGGCAGATCTGTTATCTCATGCTCTTTGCTACTTGACTAGGATATGATCAAAGGGCGTCTTATAAGTTGAATTATACTTTAAACCTTCTTTCTTCCGTAAGCACATAATCTGGTTTATTTTATAATCGTTTTATCATCTCAACCTAAGGGATTCCAAACCTCGACCACTTTATCATTTGGCAGCATTTAAATGAGACAGTTTTCATTTGAAACCTTCATCAGCAAGAGCAAGAGAGAAAGCGAACCGGCGAAAGAGCGGAGCGGCGACGGTGAGAGCAGCGACGCCTCTGGTGCGACGGTGAGAAGGCAGGAATGCGAGGGAGGAGAAGCTGTGGACGGTGAGAGCAGCGACGCCTCTGGTGCGACGGTGAGAAGGCAGGAATGCGAGGGAGGAGAAGCTGTGGACGGTGAGAGCAGCGACGCCTCTGGTGCGACGGTGAGAAGGCAGGAATGCGAGGGAGGAGAAGCTGTGGAGGGAGGAGGTTCGGGGTGAAATGAGGTAAAAAGAAAACAACGTTGAGCGGGTGAAAGTTCACCCGCTCCCTTTTACATTAAACGGGTGAAATTTCACCCTGTTTGAAACGTTTTTAGTCGGGCGGGTGAAATTTCACCCGCCCGTACATATTTCAACCTTTTCCAGGTTTTTCACCCGACAATCAAACGAGTCCTAAAAGGTATGATATAGTTGGTTGAGTTGCAAGTGAGTGAAAGCCTTGCCGTCAGTTTGATTTTCATAGGTATTAGGTCCTCGACTTCTTGTGTCATTGGTGCTTAATGGAGGCTGGTATTTGACACAAGAAAATCAGATTAAGTCTGTTTACTTAGGTTTTGATGCAGTTCAGGATCATAGAGACACAAAGAATTAGAGTACCTTATTAAGATGTTAGTATAACCTCCCGTTCACGCGGAATCATTTTAAATAAAATAAAGCAAGAGGAGTCGCAACAAACACGTATCAAGGGTCCGACTTGAAATCCATGCTGTCGCGTGTTATAAGTGAAAAAGAGGGTAATCAGTAAACTGCAGTCCAACGAAACCGCTTCCCCGTGTTTGACGCGTCCGAGATTTTATCGGATTTTCCTTTCCGTCTATCAAGGGAAGAATATCCCGCCTATCCACTTTTTCAGGGCATTTGATGGCCTTGTTGAACTAACAGATTATTCCGAGAAAAATTTTCAAGAAAAAGAAATCCGACTTAAATATTGGAAATGGGAACTTGACAAGATAAGTTTTTCTAAGAAATATATTACAGTAGTCATTTTCCCTTCAAACCGGTCTCATCCAAACAGCGGAAATTCCGACTCCCCCCAAACGGGAGAAAACCAATTAGAATCGGAGGTCGCTTGTATTAGAAAGGGAAGGAGAGAGGAAGAGAGAAGGGGAGGAGAGCTAGAGAGCGCGAGAGGGAGCGCGCGGGCGCGAAAGCGGGAGAGAGAAGGAATGGCGCAGAAGAAGGGCCTGGGCGAGGAGGAGGTGCCCGTTCCGTTGCAGGCCGTCCTTCTCGCCGACAGCTTCACCCAGAAGTTCCGTCCCATCACCCTCGAGCGACCCAAGGTGAGGAATCGGTCGTTCTCGTTCTCTTCCTCCAAACCCGTGGTCGACTAAGTCGATTCTTTAGGTCGCTTCTGATGCCGATCGGAGCCTTTCTAACTCCGAGTCTTGCTGTTGACGAAGGTTCTTCTACCGCTCGCGAATGTCCCGATGATCGAGTATACTCTCGCATGGCTCGAATCAGTCGGCGTCGCGGAAGTGTTCGTCTTCTGCTGCTCTCACGCGAATCAGGTGAAGGATTATCTACAAAAGTCTCAGTGGCTAGGACAGTCGAGAATCAAAGTCGACACGATCGAGTCTCATGATTCCATTAGCGCCGGCGATGCTTTGCGCTTGATATACGAAAAGAACGTGGTATGTTATTGATGTTTCAAGCTCGTGATGTTTTTTTTCCTCTGTTTGTACCACTATTGATGTTTATCTTTTTAGTGTAGTTCTCATCCTTCAATAGGCGCGTTTTACGAGACTATCATGCGCGTCCCAGACCAGAAAAAGAAAAGAAGTATTGTCCTTGAGTCGGTAAAAAAAGGGGGAAATTATTGCAACGCGCTTCGTGATTCCACCCACTAATTATTAAGTTCGTAATATTGGTTCCATTTGATGCTCTTTTTTCGTGCTTGGTTTTGTTAGGATTGGTGTTCCACGTAATAGATGTTACTAAAACTCACTTGACTGCGAAATAACGACTCAAATTTACCTAGTATGCTATACTTTTGACACTGTAGACGATTCTCATTGTCCATACAAATTACCATTGCAATAAAATGACAATGACTTCAAATTGCAAAGAATGCAAATGTGTTAGTGTGCCTTTTTGATGCTATTTCAAAAGTTTGTTTAACATTTTAAAATTCGTTTTGGATTCATATTTTTAAAGTGTTACATGATATACGTGAGAAAGAATATGATTTTTATACTTCCTGAGAAATTCGTTCCAGTCTAATTCTTGATTGGCATTGGTGACTATAATAACTGATCTATCATTCCGGTTTCTATTTTTAGATGCGGTTCAATTTCTGCTTGGAAGATCACCATGTATTTCATAAGCAGGAGCAAGAACGCAGTGTCAAAAGACCTGATTCATACGAGTTTTCTTTTGAAGTTCTTAATAATTAAAATGCATACATGAGCTGATGTTAATTGTTAACTTTGGTGTTATTATTGGAGTTGATCAAACCTCATGATTATCAGGCTTATCTTAACTTGGAATGGTTTCCTTAGGGTGTCTTTTTCTTCTCTCCACTCTCATTTACTTATTCTTTTTGCTGTTAATTTTGCTTGCTGTAATTTATGGGTTAAAGGAAGGTGTCTTGCCCTGTTTGATTTGGAGCAGAATTTATGAATACTATTAATGGAAATCCATAGAGTTTATAGTTTTGTGTATTTATGGGGGCCCCTAGGTGTTGACCATCTGATGTTGAAGTGTGCTAAAATAAAGTTTTAGCAGCATCGCTAAGGAATATTTTATTCATAGCTTCATTAAATCCACTTTGTTTTGCTGCAAATATCTGTTCTTGTGCTTATCATGTTATATTGAAATCTGTTACGGTGTTACCACAAAGGGAAACTCTGACTTACTAACTTATCATCTAGGGCGACTGTTTACTTCAACGGCTTGAACTTTTGACCTTCATAGTATGGCCAAGTTTGTTTTGGAGAAGTTATATACTCTCTTCAGTGGAGGCGGACTCTAGGAACTTTACAGTTTTCTTTTTTACATTTTTTATGTTTATTTACCTGCCTGTATCTCCAACTCTGAACTTGGTTTTACATGATCAACTCTGCAGTATGAGCCACTGATCGGTAGATGGTTATCCAGATTAGTCAAGCTGGTTTAAACTTTAAAGTTTAAACTTTAAAGTTTAAAGTTTAAACACTTGATCATGTCCTACCAGGCTACCAGTCTGTCTCAGATTCTCAATAGAGGAGTGTGTTGTTCGTTTTGTTCTTATTTTTGTCATTATAATGCATTCATGCTCACTGTCATTTCCTTCTGTTTATGCAAAAAGGATGTCTCCTTCCCTCTTTCTTTCTTGTCCTGTCCTTTTATGGACATAGACGGACAACATGAACGCAGAACACCCTCATGATGTTCAATTGATCATGTGTTTAATTGTTTGTTCATTAGAAGTCCCATCAACAGTTACTTCACATGCTGACGTTTGTCATAATAACAGATGAAGCAGATTGTTAGTAGATATGCGAGTGTCCAATAGTAGCATTAACTTGCTATTCTTAATGGAAGCAATATGTGGTCTGGTGCTATACTCTTGTTTAGTTTTTCATTTCTTTCTTGCTTGGCAGTATATGGTTTACTAGAAAAAATTGTTAATAGTTGCCAATTTCAAAATATTGTATTTCCGTAGTTGTTTCTCTATTAGAGTTGTTCGTATTTTTAGCAGCCATGTTTTGTGGTGCTAACATTGGATAGTAAACTATTTTCATGTTTCAGTATCTCAGAAGAGGTTTGACTTGTTCATTGTGTAGATTCGTGGAGACTTTGTTCTTATAAGTGGAGACACAGTAAGCAATATGTCTCTAGCTGATGCACTTCAAGAGCATAAGCAGCGAAGGAAGAAAGATCCACTTGCTGTCATGACCATGGTTATCAAACAATCAAAACCTTCTTCAATATCCTGTCGAACACGACTTGGGAATGATGAGCTGTTCATAGGAATTGATCCAGAGAGCAATGAACTTCTGTATTATGAGGATAGAGTAGACTATTCGAAAGGATTGGTTTCACTTGATAAGATATTATTATCTGAAAGGCCAGCTGTGCTTTTGCAGAATGATAAGCAGGTTTCTTACCAACTGATGTTTTTGTGTATTATTAACTGCATTTTACTTGAACTGGATACATAGGACAGGAGCTTTGAAGA
Source organism: Nymphaea thermarum (assembly GCA_011799765.1). Lineage (NCBI taxonomy): Eukaryota > Viridiplantae > Streptophyta > Magnoliopsida > Nymphaeales > Nymphaeaceae > Nymphaea > Nymphaea thermarum. The sequence goes on from JAANDH010000332.1 coordinate 272,133, forward strand.
GTGAAATTCTTCTCCAATGTTGCATTATTATCTTCTCTTATTATGCATGATATTTTATTATCATGCCTATCCTTATCATTCCAAAAGAAAACTTGTGGGTTCCATGATCAACTTTTAAATTGCAATCTATGCTTCTTCAGAGTATGAGGATCTGTGATGCTTGATGCTCAGAAACAAGATATTTTGTTTTTATGTCTTGGTTGATATATCAAATATTTCTTCCTCATCTCTTTTAAACTCAGTCTCCATGCTTGTGACTTTTGATAGAAACTGAGAATTTTATATTCTTATCTGCACAATATCACAGTATTTCCATCTAGAATCTATGATCGTAGAACACAACATCCTTTTCTCAGTATTACTATTCATTTTTAGATAATCTTCAATGTCTTTAATATTATATTGATCATTCTTCTTTTTTGTAGGACTGTTATATTGACATTTGCTCTCCCGAAGTTCTCTCCCTTTTCACTGACAATTTTGACTATCAGCAGCTTCGCCGTGACTTTGTGAAGGGGCTTCTTATGGACGATGTATGGTTGCTGAACTTTTTTTCATCATCAATCAGTCTTCCTAAGAACCTAAGACAAACAGCAGTAAAGAAATTAGGGGAATAAAATGGAAGCTTTTTTTTTCCTCCCTCATAGCTAGCTTTTACTAGTGCATTATTTCATTCCTGTTGACATAGTAGAAATTGTGTGGTAAAGTGAATTCTTTTTACTAATTGAATTTGTTTTTCATGACAAGAATACTTATTCCCTTTTGAACAGATTTAAGAACTCTAATGTTTATTATGTTTTATTCTTCTGTTTCTTTGGAAGCCCACTGTCATAAATATTTTCCTATTTATGTAAATGATTACAGGCATCACATGTAAATGATTATTCTTTAATTTGCTGGAGAAATTTGTTATTCTTTAATTCTTTATACGAACTTTAGGGTGATTGCATTTCATGCAGTCTGATTTGTCATGCCCTAGCTATATTACCTCCATTTCTTTTTCAGATGTATGGCTAAACTATATTCGAGAGTTCATGAAACTGTTGCCCTTTATCTGTATCTTGAACTGAGATGCATTTTAGTGGTAGAACCGTAGAAATAGTGTAACTGTTCTGGATCCAATGAAATTGATTTGGCAATAATAAGGAGCTAGTTCCTGACATACCCAGCAGTCATTTTTGCGATATGGCATAGTTCCTCGTAGTATTATACGTAATCAGGTGGAATGGCGTTTTTTTTTGGGGCTTGAAATATATTTTTTGTATTTGTACTCATGCTAAAGAAATGTTGGTTCTTTGTTCATTATATTCATCTTAGCAATGCTTACACTGGCTTCAGATTTTTAGATGTTCATTTTCTTAGGAACTAATGCCTCTAGAAGTGTAGGTAGTATTATTATTTTGCCCTATTCTTAGGGTACAAGTATGCAATTCAGCCATAGATAAAAAAATATGCTTGTCAACTTTTCTTTGACATTGTTTTCATGGTCTGTGTCCGGTTTGTACATGATGTAGCATAATTTGTCATATGTTTCTTCTTCGATATGCATGTTTAGGTTAGTAGTTCCTTCCTCTCTAAAAAAGTGACTGAAAACATTTTCACGTCATTTATGGTCTCTACCTTTCCAGATTTTTGTTTCCATGGTGTTGGAAAATAGTTTGTAGGTGTCACATTTCTATGTAATATAATGATTGTCGTTTTTTGTAACATGTTCAGATAATGGGCTATAAAATTTTCACGTATGAGATTGGCTCTAGCTATGCTGCTAGAATAGAAAATTTCAGAAGCTATGACACTGTTAGTAAAGATATCCTTCAGAGATGGATGTATCCTTTTGTTCCAGATGTTCAGTTTTCTGGAAACTGCCCAGCAGTTAAAATGGATAGAGAGGGAATATACAGAGCGAATGGTATGAAGCTAATTTTCCTTTTTACTTATGGCAATGACCTAAATAATTGTCCTTGATCTAGTAGTGTTGAGTACTTATCTCATTGAATCTTTAGTAGATTTGCACCATTTATGACTTTTACTTCTTTCACAAAAGAGTCTGGCAACTTGTGACTAATCTGAGAAATCTTTCCATTTGATCTGTCCTTCTCGATGTTTTATATTTAATTACCTGTAATGCTGCAACCATCATATCTAGCAGGTGCTCCACTTTCTGAAGGTTTTTTCCTGTGGCTTTTTTAATATTTATATTTTCAAATGAGATGTCAATTAAATCAAGTTGTACTACTGAAGTTTCACAGTAAGAAATGATCTCGTGCATGTCTTTTTTGTGGTTTTAGGATTGTTTCAGTAGTATATTAATTTGTAACCACCTTCTGTTTTGATTAGGCGGTACCTGTCTTTCATGTGCACTGTTATTTTATGAACTTATAAAGTTAGAAGTCATACAAATAAGGCTATTTTATTGGACAATTTTCAAATTCCCAAGGACATATGATGATGAAAGGTCTATTGCTTTTGGAGGATAACTGCTCAAGAGTAGTCTACAAATCTCTTACCTAGACTGGTTGCCGTCTAGGTAGTCTTCAAAAACTATGGAATTCAATCTTATATAGTAGATGATCTTGCTTTTAATGAAGATTTTATTTTTTTGGATGAACTTGGTGTATTTTGACTGTCTGATGTAGAAAAGACTTGAGCAACAAAACTGAAAACTGCTTTGGTATATACTATATAGTAGAATCTAAGGTTGCAAAGACGAATATTTATGATTGCCATTGTTTATTTTTTTCTAATACTGAAAATAAGGCCTATTAACAGCGATAAAGCAATCATAAAATCAAACTCAGGTCAGTTGCTTAAGAAATTTTGATAGTGAATGGAGGTAGTTTGTGTTAAATTATATATCATTCACGAGCACATTGAAGATGAGTCTCTTAGGATTCCATATCCTTGTAAAATGTGTTAAGACATTTAATGTCCTTGTAACATGTGAAGAGTCTCCTAGATTTCTATGTTGTAGTTAATGTCCTTGTGATATGTGAAGTCTCCTAGGATTCTATGTTGTAGTTAATGTCCTTGTGATATG
>JAANDH010000333.1:0-126921 GCA_011799765.1 Nymphaea thermarum
TTAAGATTTTGGGGCATTTTGTCATGTATAGAAATGTGTTTTGTATGAATTGAAATGCTTATAGCAATGAAAGTCGCCCCATTATTTTGTATGGCTTGGCTCCTTGTCTTTCCGAACTATTGTATAGTCGCACCTCGATGCTTTAGGTTTATAACAAAAAAAAAAAAATGTTTGAGTGTCAAAAGGTCGGGGTGTGACACATTAAAGGAGGAATCTACACTCTTGACTTTGACAAGTTTAAAGAAAAAGTTGCTTGCATTGGAGAAAAGGCTAGTCGTGCTACATGGCACGCCCAGTTGGGACATCCAAATAGAAAGATTGTTGATCATGTGCTTAGTTCCTTTAATTTACCTTTTTCGAACTGCAATATCAGAGTTTGTTCTTCCTGTCAAACTGCTAAAATGCATAAGTTGCCCTTTAGTCGCATTGATTACAGTAAATTGAAACCTCTGGAGATCATCTTTTCAGATGTATGGGGGCCAGCCCCTATTTTTAGTATCTATGGACATCGTTTTTATGTTATCTTTGTTGATGCATGGTCAAGATTTACATGGTTGTTTTTGTTGAAACATAAATCTGAAGTGCTTGAGACCTTTCAAAAGTTTAAAGCAATGGTTGAAAATATGTTTGGAGGAAAAATTAAGAACTTCCATAGTGACGGTGGAGGAGAATACAAGTGCATGGACAACTATTTTTCCAAGATAGGAATTAAACATCGTTATTCATATCCTCACACCCAAGAACAGAATAGCGTTTCCGAACGCAAACATAGGCATATCGTTGACACTGGATTGACTCTTATGGCTCACAGCAATGTGCCAAAACAACTCTGAAATTTTGCCTTTTCAGCTGCAATATTTCTGATAAATCGATTGTCTGCTGCAGGCTTGAAAAATACAACTCCTCTTGAAATGCTTTGGAACAAGGAACCCAACTACAAGTTTCTTAAAACTTTTCGATGTTTATACTTCCCCAACTTGAGAGCGTATAGATCCAACAAACTTGACTATCGATCTTATGCTCACGTTTTGATGGGTTATAGTGATAATCATCATGGCTATCTATGCATGGATCCTAACTCATTCAAAATTATTGTGTCTAGAGATGTTATTTTTAATGAGAAAAATTTTCCTTTTATTGAAAAACCAGCTAATGACACTTCGGCCCGAGGAACTCACCCACAAGCTGTTCTTGTGCCTCCATGGCTCTCATCATCAAGCACTGCCCTTGCAAAAAATCCTACTGCTCCTGTTCATGACAGTGGACTGCTTATTGCGCCTAACTCGCCAAAAACAAGTCCAGATCAACCTGCTCCTCAAGAGGCACCGCTGGTCATCTCAAGGCCTCACTCTATGGTGACACGCTCCCAAACTAGTTGACTCAAACCATCCTCTCGTTATGCTTTCTCTAGTCTCTTGGTGACTAAACTCCTTGAAGACAAGGAACCAAAAGATTTTAATGAAGCCACCAAGCATAACAAGTGGCGTGTTGTTATGCAAGACGAATTTCAAGCTCTTTGCAATAATAAAACATGGTCTCTTGTGCCTCGCACCTTGGACATGAATGTTGTAGGATGCAAATGGGTGTACTGCATCAACACAGGTTAGATGACACTCTTGAGCGACACAAAGCTAGACTTGTCGCAAAAGGGTTTCACCAAGAAGAAGGAGTCGACTTCTTTGAAACTTTTAGCCCTGTCGTCAAACCAGGTACTATTCGAACCATGATCTCACTTGCTTTACGGGGGAATTGGATAATTAAACAACTTGATGTCCATAATGCGTTCCTTAATGGAACCTTATCTGAGGAAGTGTATATGGCTCAACCGCTCGGCTTCATTGACCACCAATTTCCATCACACGTCTGCCACCTTCATAAGGCCCTATATGGGCTAAAGCAAGCCCCTCGAGCTTGGTTTCAACGTCTGAGTCAAAGCCTCTTTCATTTTGGATTCACGAGCTCTAAAACTGATCCTTCTTTATTTATCATGCATAGTGGTGAAAAAATCGTTTATATTCTGGTCTATGTTGACGACATTCTTGTCATCTGGTCTATGTTGATGACATTCTTGTCACCGGCAATTCTCAAAGTCTTACTAACAAGATTATTAAGCTTCTTGGTGAGCAGTTTGCCTTAAGGGATCTTGAGAGACTTCAATTTTTCCTTGGGGTGGAAGTTCCGTATAATTCTCAAGGTGCTATCCTCTCTCAAAGGAAGTACATCATGGATCTTCTAAAAAAAGCAAAAATGCATGAGTGCAAACCATCCACCACTCCAATGTCATCCTCCACCAAATTACACATTGGAGACGACATTGATTTCGAAGACCCTGCCTTGTATAGGAGCATTGTGGGCGGTTTACAATACCTATCTCCCACAAGACCAGACGTCGCTTTCAACATCAATAAAGTGTGTCAATTCATGCACAAGCCCTCCATAGCTCACTGGACAATGGTTAAAAGAATCCTATGGTATTTGAAATATACTATTCAGTATGGATTGTTGTTCAAAGCATCCAAAGACACTAGCATTAATGTCTACATAGATGCTGATTGGGCTGGGTCTCCTGATGACCGAAAATCCACCTCAGGGTATGCAGCTTATATTGGCCCTAACCTTGTTTCATGGAGTTCAAGGAAACAACATGTTGTCTCTCACTCAAGCACTGAGGCCGAATACAGAGGAGTAGCAAATGCCACAGCAGAGCTAACCTGGATTCAGTCTCTCTTAAGTGAGATGAAAGTTAGTGTTGTCAACACACCAATCATTTGGTTTGACAATATCAGCGCTAACTACCTTGCAGCTCATCCCACGTTTCACTCCAGAAGCAAACACATTGAAGTCGACGTTCACTATATATGCGACAAAGTTTCTAAAGGTTTGCTCAGAGTTCAGCATCTCTCATCAAAGAATCAAATTGTTGATGGCCTAACCAAGCCCATTGTTGTCACACAGTTTAATTATTTCTGTGTCAAGCTCAACCTCAGAAGCATACAGTTACACTTGAGGGAGGCTGTGAAAGACCCTCGTCCTGATCACAATGAACGTGCAGTTGGTTACATCAGCTCCACCAAATGTGGAACCACGTTAGCATGTAATCCATCCTCATGTAAAGAGGATGTAACTGAAAGGGTAAACCTTATCAAGTCTGTTAAAACTGAAAAGGTTATCCCCATCCATTGTAAAGCAACAAAGTATATAAAAGGAAAGCAGGAACCACGGTAAGGTAAGGGTCCCTGCATCGTGGATGTAGCCTTAACAGGTGAACCACGTTAAAACTTCTGAATACTCTTTCATTCCTTTTATACTCGGAACCTAAGATCCAATAAAACTGACTCCTTATTCATGATGTAATTATCTTAATTTCGAACTTGATTATATTAGATCCAATTTTGGTGTTTTATCTATTTGATATGGAATCCTTGATCCAAAATTCAATATTTGAGACCCAAACTATAAATGAACTTAGGGTAGGTCGGCCAAAGGATTTGATTGAGAGACTTAAGCCTACCTGTACGGGTTGTGCTTTGGGTAAATCTTAACTATAGATTGCCATATTTTAATGGTCCTAACTAAAGTTTCTAATAAGTTCATATTGAAAGCTTATATACTAGGTCTTGATTGAGTATAGAAGCAGGCTTGTGAGGGTCGGGCAAGGACCTGACTCTAAGGTTCAGCAGACTTGGTTGACGACTCTAATAAAAATTTGAGATAGGTCTTAGATGACTGACCTTGGCTTGACCTAAGATTGGACCTTTGAGTCTAAGTGACCTGGGTTTTTAGAAAAGAATTTTGTGTTGAAATCATTTAATGAAGACAATATTTTGACGGTGAACATGTATAGGATCTAAAGTAGGTTTAAATTTTCACACACCAGGCTATTGCCTCCATGCATGCTACTGGGCTAGCCTAGCTTAGTCCTAAGCAGATGGTGCACGTGCATGAGATGTGACTCATGTGCATATTTAGACAGTTCATGACATGTATATTTAATTCTAGCTGATGAAACTGTATCTATATGCTCAATGCATATTTGAATCATAACTAAAGGTTAAAGAAAGGAACGTAGAAAATAAAAGAGAGATAGGCGCAAAGAGGCATACTTGGCCCCATGCCTACCCTAAAGACAAAGTAAATGTTAATTTGTGAAAGCAAATGAAATAAAGTACATCATACTTAAAAAAATAAAGCAAACAGCGGAGCTAAAGAAGAAAATAAACTATCCTAAGCAGGTAGAAATAAAAATGAAAGACTTAACATGTGCGAAAGAAAAGAAAAGAAAGCACTAAACTATGAATAAGAAAAGAAAAAGAAGGAAGAGAAATTACATGAAGATTTGCTGAAGACTGGGCTGACCCTACTCCCACAACCCCTACTGTGAGTCTGGATAAGTTCTTGGCTGAAGGCTACTACAGCTCGAACTCAAGACCTTGCTAAAAAGATTTAAATTAATTTGAGCCAAACTAATAAAGCACCGATTTGAAACTTTGCCAAACTTTATGGGCCTAATAAGAGCTATGAAAATCGTGCCAAAGGAGGGGCACAGACCCCTTTTGTAGTGGCTTGGTAGAGAAAGCTTCTCTCCCAAGATTGGTTTATAATAATAATGATTTCAACACGAATTTGTTCGTTATATCTCAATTTTGATCCAAATTCAGTTTCGTGAAAAACATCATGTTCTTTGAGAAGTGCTGATCAGTTCATGAATGGTTGGGATTGACATATGGCATGAAGCACAAACGGTAGGCGAATATAAAGTAGAGAAAACACACATCAAACCATATACTATAACTGCTATTCAACATAAAATATTCGTTTCGACTTCGTATGAACACCAACTCATATTTCATCTACACCAGCTTGTTCAGCTAGGAATTCTACACAGTTCATGTCCTTCTGTATGGACTGACATTTGGCACAAAGTGAAAAATTAAATGTACATTAAATGAATATGACGCACATAAGTACTCACATGCATCCTGGACCCAGATTTGATATTGGGATCTAGATTAGAATATAGATCTAAGCAAGATCCTAAAATGCAGATTTGGATATGATGTGAAGATTTGGATTGTGATCTAATATTGAGATTTGAAAAGATAGGTTTGGATATGTGCAGGCACATAACAGATATGAAATATGTGTAAAAGATCTGGATAAGAGATCTGGACTAGTGTGGACCTAGACCTTGCTCAGTTTAGGCCAGGTGGGCTCAAACTTAGTGAGCTTGTATTGGACCTGGATTGGGTTCAATTTAAGCTAGGTTTAGACCTATGCTAGGTGTAAGGTTCAGCTAGGCTCAGGCTAGGTTCAATTTTAGGAAACCAACTGCCGCTGGATTCTAAGGTGGGTTGAAGCATCATGTGAACCGCCTAAGCTAATATTGACTTGCATAAAAATGCTAACTTAGTTTCATGTGGCTCCTAAGCTAGGTTAAAAAAGAAATAGGCACATTTTGGGAAAAGACAAAAATGTCCCAAGCACAAAAACTAAGCTCAAATGGTTGTGTGGGCAAGCTGACCACATAGGTAGGTGCATAGGGTAGTAAGGAGGAAATTTTTGAAATTTGACTAAACAAGTGACGTCATTTACTACTACAAAATTCAATTTTTTTTTTCAAAATTGATGGATAGTAAGATGACCCATTTTAGAGCGATGTGCAAGATACTCTACCAAAAAACACATGTTTGCAACAATACAAATAAATTAAGAAATTGGTTCTTGGATCGATAAGAATTTAGCTGTGCAGAATGAGCTACACTAGAGTAAGATGTCCGGAACTAGACAATTCTTGTAGATCTCTATAATTGAAAATGAACTCAAGTCTGGATGATTAGACTGAAATTGAAGTCAGAAATACTTAAATTGAGCATTGAAGAATATGATTCTAGCTTGAAGTGTGCTGACATATTTAAGATTGAATTTTTTTTAACTTAGACATGTCAAAATGGGTGAGATAACGTCACTCTTATTTTAGGACAACTACACTAGAACCCAAACCTGAATCCAAGAACTAAAATTAACTCAAGAAATACCCTACAGACATTGATGAGAGCCTATGCTGAGCTTGGACATGTCTAGTAGAATTCTGGTGATCCAGAAATGGTAGGTGAGTGATCTTTGTGAGTTGTTCAGGTTAGAGTGTGCTGAGCTAAGGAAACCATCACAGGCTGAATCTAACTACTCTTGAGGTCCTATAAAGGTGAGAACTATCTTAATTGCTCATGTGCTAGGTAATTCTCAGAGTTCTGGTAAAATTTCCAATTTGGAGGCTAGGATGACATGGCATAGGGGTAAAAAGGTCATGTTAAGGTAGCGGCTCTAACCTAGTTCAATGAATGACCCTACTTTTTAAATCTAGTTTTTGAAAACTAATTACAAACTTCCTCATAAAGGGTAAATGGTAATTTAGACTTGTAAAAATTTGGAGTGTTCACAATGCCTCTCCTACATTTATTATTTCACATGGTCCTGTTCGGTTGTTACTATGCCTTTTCCATTGGGCAGTTTCTCTCTCTTAAGCTGCATAACTCCCTAATTTGCAGTTGCTCATTGTGACATTTAGTTTTAAATCTTGTTTTCTTAATTGTAGTAAATAATTTTCTTACATTGGACGCCAATCTAGGTGCATACAAGTTGTTAGTAGATAGTTGTATTTAATTTAAAGATGTAGACTGATTTTCACTATTTTCTGCATTCTAGAGAGTGAAAGTCTGCAATTTTGTGTTAGGTGTTGATTTTTTCTATATTTTTTTGTAGTTTATAGTGTAGTTTAGTAGGAAAAATAGTCATCTTTTGTTAAAAAAAATAGTGTTTGATGAAAACTAGTCGTTAATTAGTAGATATACTTAGTTATTAAATACGAACTGTTCTAGAAAGAGAAAAGTGCACGTTTTGCTTGAATATTTATTATTTTAGTGTATTTTTTGTTGAAATTTGGTGAATTAGATTATTATTCTTTGAAATTTATGGTTGGTAATAGTATGTTGTTTAGTTTTATGAATACTTTTGTAAAATATGATCAAACTAGTCTAGACTTGGTTTAGCTGGCATTAACCAAGTATTAGATGCATTTGTCATGTAAGTCACTGAACACTGGTTTGCATTTTGTATTAGCAACCGGCTATCATACAAATACGCAAATTTACTTAGAAAGTTTCTTATTTTTGCACTTGGGCAATAGTGTAAAATTTTCATTTTGCTTTCCACCATGTTGTGCAATTGAATATTCTTTCTTGGACAATTCACAATCCGTTCAAGAGGGAGGTGGAGTAACAACAAGAAGATTGAAGGTTGCAGACGTTGGAGAAGATTGAGGTGCCATTGAAGATCAAAGAGTTCCAGTGTCTTCAAAAGGCTGCCACTTCTATATTTTAGGTTTTTCTCTTATTTATTTTGTTTGTGCTTGTCAAAACATTTTGTATAAATGTTACTCCATGCAACACCATTAAGAATGTTAGAACTGTGTAGAACTTTAATTATTGCAATAAAATTATTTTCTTTTGAGCATTAGAATTCTTGTTCTCTTGATTCTACTATGAATTTGTCAAGTCTTGATTAAGTATACTTTGCAATCATTGTCCCCAAAGTTTGATCGGGACTTACTATTTGTCAAATCCAGAAAAAAAAATATAACTGATGTGTGGTTTCATGTTGTATTATAATAGAGTAGTATATTTATGAGCAGGGACTTGAAATAGATTACAAATTATATTTATATCCAAAATTGCACCAGACCTCTCGAGTTGAATGCGCTGACTCCTGTTCCCTGGCTTCAAGTTAGTCTGCCTATGAAGTAACACATTGTAGATGAATAACCCCTTGTTGACCAAGAACTAACAATCTACCGACTGTTCTTGCAAGTTGGGTCGAGGAGGCTGAGGGTGTCTGAAAACTCATTTATGAGTAGCATCATCATTCCCAATGAGAATCAAAATGTGCACGTATAAGGGTTTTATCTCTCAGGTAGTGCCTGAATCAACAGTACGTTCGCCTCCTTCTATGGACAAGGGCAATTGTCTCTAATCCAGAATCATCTAGGTACCTTGGGTATGCTGTCAGGAACTGCCCTAAACATTTTGGTAGGGACATCCATAGGAAATATCGTAGTGTCTGGTCTCATAGGGTAAAGTGTATAATAGGATAGCGTGGATGTGTCAAGAACATAGTGACTGAAGACAAAAGACAATGAGGATCAAGACAAATAGATTGATCAAGATCTTGACATGGTTTCTACCTGAACCAACCCAAAAGAGATTCAAAATAGAAAACTATTTACATGTAATTTTTTTTTTATCAAATCTTACATGTAAGGCATAATAAATGAGATATCATTACATGTACTTGCCTTTATTTTCTTATGTGAGATTCCAAGAGACGGGGACTCGACCTGTCGGTATAAAGTCTGACCATTCTTGATGCTTTCACCCAAAATGTTTTATTTTTTAAGTCTAAATGTAAAAACCCTAAGAAAGCAAACATACCCTAAATTTGAAATCAGATATGTTTTAAAAATCTAGGTAAATCTCAGAAATAGACGGATAAACAAGAAGAAATTAATCTGAAGTCTATTCATGTCTGAATCATCATAGATCAATGCAAATTGAAGTCCTATATCTAAAATGATGCATGCAAAATTAAGTCATATAAACATAGAGTCCGGTCTCTTTTCGAGTTGGGGTATAGGACATAGACCAAGCATGGTGATTTGGATCTGAATCCAAGAACTGAGATTAGGATCTGAAGGACTGTTGTTCTAAATTGGAAATAGAGATGTTACAAAAGCCAAAATATCATTTCTTGTGATTGATATTCCTAATCGAAATGCAAGTTAAAAGATTCAATAAATTTGATCTTGTATTCATGATTGGATCTTTTAAACATTCAAGTTCTAAAAGAATATATTCAAATATAATGAATAATGGGTTTAAGATCTGAAACTAGATTGGGTCAGCTTAGTAGCATATAATGTGTGCATCAGCTCAGGTATGTGGAAACCTACCTAGACTTAGGTAGCTCTAAACCTAGTGTAGGTAAGACTAAACCCAGTTCCTTGATTGATGCACCCCTAGCCCATTTGGATCTTGAATCTCAAATCAAGTTATTGGATTCAGACCTTGAATTTTTACTCATTAATGTTACATGTACATTAAATTTCAAGTATCTGATTTCAAGTCTCAAATATTGGATTATAAATTATGGATCTTGGATCTCATATTTTGGATCTTATATCTTAGATTTTGCATCTTTGACTTCAGAGTTTGGATTTTGGATTAGCTTTCACATAATGAGCCTTGAATCCTAAATCTCGGATCATGGATATCATGTTAAGGATTTTGGATATCAGATTTTAGATTTGAAGCTCTATATTTTGGATCTTGGATTTTTGGTTTTGAATTTGGGATATCAGGCCTTCGATTTGATCAGATTTTACACTATAAACTTTGATTTATAAATGTTAAATCAGTATCCACATAATCAAGGGTGCATGTGGGTGCAAAGTTGTTGAGTGCACATTATAATATAAGTGCAATGCATGATTAAAGAAATAATGAAAGAAAACTATATTCTATATGCATGCTTTAAATAAAACTAAGTAAATAAAAGCAAAGAAATTAAAAGAAGTAGACAAGGAAGAGAGGGGCATACTTGACCCCTATGTCTACCATAAAAACATTAAAATAAATCTAATATGGAAAAATAAACGTGCTAAACTACAACATTATTAAAGCAACTAAGAAGAATAAAATGAACTAGACATGCTAAAAGCAAAAAGAAAGCTAAACTAAACATGTTTAAAAAGCAACAACTAAACTAAAATGCATAAAAAAACTAAATTGCAAATAAAAAAAAAATAAGAAGAGGGAAAAAAAATTGCTTGAAGTTGGTGCCCTGACTGAGCCCTACGCCAAGTCTGACTAGGTCTAGGCTAAGTGCTGATGCATCCCGATGCAATACTCAAGACGGTTAAAAATTTAACTTGTTTTAAGCTATTCCTTTTTTTGAGTATCCAGTTGAAATTTTACCAACTTTGTTGTGCTCCTCAATGAAAGCTTAAATGTGTAGTGAGAGGGAGGGGTGAACTGCTATTTATAGGAGGGAGAGGGGGCTCTCCCTTTGAAACTATCGATACAAGAGTAAACTCTTTTGCCCCCTTCTCTCCTATCCCAACTCAAAACCATATTTTAAAAATATATTTTCAATCGACTCTTGCTTGTTGTGATCTCCTTGTGACTTCAAATCGATTCTATGAAAAGCCACGTGTGCACGGAGAAGTGTGAATGATTCTTAATAAAGTATCCGAATTGACATTGAGCATGGAGAACAAATGAAATGAGAATACAAAGAGGAGAAAACACACTTTTAAACCTTATGTTAAAACTTGATATAAATAAATAAATAAAAAAGTCTGTTCCAGCCACATACGAATACCGATTTGGATTCCATCCACACTAAGCATTCACCTAAGAATTATGCATGTTTCAAGTGCTTACATGCGAATGGACATTAAGCGTGAAGTGAGAAAATCACGACACATTTTTGAGATATAATGTGTATTAGGCTCACATATGGGTCCTAGATATGGGTTTGATACTAAGACAGGCCCAGATCCAAAGAAAATTCAAGAAGATGGATCCACATATTATATTAGAATTTGAATTATGATTCAATATGCAGGATCTGAAAGGAGAATAATGGATCTACATCTATAAAGATAGATCAGATATGAGACTTTGATATGAGATTGAAACATAGAAATAAAGCTTGGATATATGATATAGATCAAAAGTGTGAAATAGAGATCTAAAAATAGCAAGGACCAGGAACTGGCTCGAGCTAGACTAGGTGGGTTCAAGCTGTATGCATGGGCTGGACCTGGGTCAAGTTTACTTTGTAAAAAGAAAATGGGTTCAGACATAGGCTGGGCATAGCCTCAGGCTAGGTGTAGCCTTTGGAAAATTCAATTTTGATGTGGATTTGGGATAAGTTGAGCATGGGCTTAGGCCTCTCCATGAAATGCTTATGAAAAGCTAACCTAGGTTCAAGTAGCTTCTAAGTAGGTTTTATGAAAAATATGTGCATGGTGGAAAATAACTCAAACACCCTTGTGTGTGCTTTTGGGCTGAAACATGTTCAAATAAAGAGATGGGCTTGAAGTAAGGATCTAGCATCAAAGAAAATCATAAACCAAGGTATATGTGACCTATACCCTATGTTTATATGAAAGCATAAGGCTTAAAAGAAAATAACCATTTTGCTCCATTGTGTATTTCCAGAGTTCTGGATGAATTTTCTCGACCTGACTAAACCTACTTGTGGCCAGGTTCCTAAATAGGCATCGGTGAAAATCTTTCGAAAAATTTCTCCCTTGATTGCTCTAAAAATCAAAAACAAATTTTTATCAAGCCTTATATGACAAATTTATAAAGAAAAATCAAAAAGGCCATAAAAGGCAGACTTTTATTGGAGTTTTCATAGGCAGAGCTGAGAGTACTAGGGAAAGCTACCCACCTACGAGGACATGGTGAAAGATTGAAAAATTTTGCTTTAATTTTGCAAAATTGAGCTCAACCAAAGTTTACAGAATGTAGCAAATACTAGGAATGAGCTTCACGGCCTTTAGAACTGAATTAAACAAGAACTAGAATAAATGAACTCAAACTAAACTAAGGAAGTGTTTCAACTCACTCTATCAAGTTGAACTCAAGTGCAACTCAAACCCCTGATAATAGGAGAGAGAAAGCACACATAATTGAATTGAAATCAATCTGAGATGACTGACCTCAAACTGAGCTAAGGGAGTACTAATATACTCATGATAAATATATTCTCAACTCAGTTTTAGCTCAGCCTATTAGGTTGAGCTCAAATTCAACTCCAACTCTTGAAAATAGGAGAAACAAAATACTCGAAACTGCATTGACCTCAAACGAGGATGAATGAACTCAAACTGAATTAAGAGAAGCTTGATTTATACATGATAAACATGGTCCTAGCTCGATTTTAGTTCAATCTTTTAGGTTGAGCTCAAATTCAATTCAAACCCCTGAAAACAAGAGAGAGAAAGTCTTAGTAGAAATATGCAAGTTAGTATATGGCTGAAATTGGGCTAGGCGACTCAAAATCAGTGCAATTCAAGTTTTTCTCTATTAAAATAAACTTGTTTTGACTTGGTTGAACTAAACATCAAAGTTTTAAATTTTGGAAGATGATTTGAGCTATAGGGTCGCTGGCTTCAAACTGGAATAACTCTGGTGAGCCAAATATGGTGACTCCTGGGTTCATGCAAAATTGAGAAATGGCTTAATTGCTCAAATGTTACGGCAATTCTTATAAACTTTGGTGAAAATCCTTATTTTTTGGATGCAATGCTAGGATGCAGGGGTAAAATGGTAGTTTCTAGTTTGGTCGATCTAGGTGATATGGGTCTAGATTTTCAATGTTAGTATGAAAATGCTTGTTTGGCTCAAAAATGGACTATTGTTCTTGGAATTTGTTCATTGAAAATCCATTTGGATATCTCATGTGATAGGTAAAATAGTCCTTTGGACTTGCAAACATTTTAAGTGTTCATAGATGCCCCTCTTTGCTACTGAGTTAGAAACCATGATTAGTGGCAAAGATTGAACACCCATCTTGAAAATGACACTATTTTTGAAGTCAAACTTTTGAAAAGGAAATTTCATTTTAAAATTATATTAAGAAAATCCCCCAGTCTCAATATTGGTGTAATGATTCTGAAAATGCTTGACGATTCTTGTGAAATATCTGTATTGGAGTATTTGCTTGCATGTGTGTGCCAAAGCACAAAAATCTCACATAAAATGTCAGCGCTTGTGAAAATGCATGTAAAATTCATGCAATGCATGTACTTGTATGCTTGTTTGTGCTGAAGCACGAAAATTTCACGTGAGCGCTTGTGAAATGCTTGTAAAATTCATCACTTGTAAAATTTATGCCATGAAATGCACATGCTTCTATGCTTGTTTATGCCAAAGTGCGAAAATCTCAAATGAGTGCTAGTGAAATACTTGTGGACTCAAAAAAAGAATGCTTGTAAAATTTGATAAAATTCCTTTGCTTGTATCACTTGTATCTTGTAAGGACTTGCATGATTTTGTTTTTTATAGAATCAAAAACATTTCAGCCAATATTTTGAAATTCATATAAAGACAAATGTTTTTCATTTCCAAATGATAAGCCAAAGAAGAGTCGTTCTCGATGTCATAGGGTTTCTTATTGGAGAATTTGTAACTATTCCCACCCCATTTGCAATCACAAGAAGCTTATGTTTTTTTATCATTAGAGAATTCTTGGATGTAGTCGCCCTTGGTTTTCCATGCATGTATTTTGCTCATTTTGTAATTAAATTTGGCCATATTTGGCTCTTGTTGTTCTTGTTTCACGACTTAGGATGTAGTCCTGTCAAAACTTTTGTCTTTCAACAATCATCAAATCATTGACTAAAATTTTCTTGTCCTTGTAGAGAAGCAAGAATCATTATGTGCTTGCAAGATATAATATGATAACTTGTAAAGAGTGTTCATATTTGTAATGCTAGTGATACTTGTATGCACCGAGGTGCAAAAATTGTACACTGAAGTGCAAAATCTCACATTAAAATGCGAGTGTGCCTATATGCTTTGGGCCCCATATGAATATGTGTGCTCGTGGGTCCCATACAAGTACTGGTGCTTGTGGATCCCATACGAATATAGATGCTTGTAAAGATTTAAAACTTATATGCAGTAAAACATGAAAATGTGCACCAAAGTGTGGAATTTTGTATTGAGGTGCACGTACTTGTATGAGCTGAAGCACAAAATCTTATGCAATCATACGTTTACTAGGAGGCGTCAAAGCACGAAATCTTATGCCAAGACACATTTACTTAGATGCGTTGGAGAACAAAAATTTTATACTAGAATGTAGAAGTTTGAAGACTTATGAGGACTAGTACATTTACTTAGGTGCACCAAAGCATGAAATCTTATGTCAAGGCATATTTACTTAGATGAAATTTTGTACCAAAGCATGTTTATTCGTGTGCGCTGAAGTGCGAAAATCTTACACCAAAGCATGGGGCTTATGTGCTGAAACGTGAAAATTTATGCACTGGTAAATTTACTTAAGGGTGTTGAAACACGAAATCTTATTGCGATGCATGTTTACTTGGGAATGCCGAAGTGTGAAAACTTATACCAGAACACAAGAGTATGAAAACTTATGTAAACTTGTACTTTTGTTTGGGTGCATTGAAGCACAAAATCTTGTGTCAAGGCACATTTAGTTGGGGCCTTTGAAGTGTGAAAACTAAAAGTGCAAAATCTTATCAGTGCAATGTTCTTGTAAAACTTGTGTGCACCAAAGTTAAAAATGGTGTGTTGAAGCACAAAATCATTTTGAAAATTTATGAAATTTTGGTTGTTTAGAAATGCAAAACCATGTGCAGAACGACAAAATTTATGAAATTTTGAATGCGGTAAAGTGGAAGATTGAAAACTTGTTTACACTTGTGTGTGAAAAGAAAACATGTATGTAATGATGTGCAAACCTATAAATTTGCATGTGTTGAAAAATTCATGAACTAGTGCGCAAAATCTAAGAAACATGTATGCACAAAAGTGCAAATTTTGAAAAACTTGTATATGCTGAAGTACTGAAATGTTATGCCAAGACACAAAATGACTTGTGAAATTTGTTTGCACCAAAGTGTGAAATCATGCACAAACACACAAAACTTATATGGAAATGAGTAACTTGTGTGAATATTTTGGAAAACCTGTGCACTGAGGTGCAAATATTTTGGAAAAATCTATGCACACCAGGGCGCGATATTGGAAAAACTTGTGTGATTGGAAAAATCTGTGTGTGACGAAGTGAAAGTGAGATTTGAAACCCTTTGTGGGCCAAGTCACAAAATATGAAAAACTTGTGAAATTTAGAAACTCATGTGCTTCGAGGTACCAAAATTTGAAAAACTTGTGAAATTTGAAAACCTATTGGTACTAATTTGCAAAATTTTTGAAAAACTTGTGAAGTTGGAAAATCTATGTGCACCTAAGTATGAAATTTTGAAAAATCTGTGAAATTGAAATGTTTGTATGCACCTATATATAAGATTTGAAATAACTTGTGAAATTTAAAAACCTGAATGCAGCGAGGTGCAAAATTTTTTGAAAAACTTGTGAAATTGAAAAACCTATGTGCATTGATACAAGATTGAAAAAATTTGTGAGATTTGAAAACTTGTATACCAAGGTGCCAGATTTGAAAAACTTGTGTGCAGTAAGGTGCAAAATTTTGAAAAGTTATAAAATTAAAAAACCTGCGAAGACATAAATGTAAGAGATTTTAAAAACTTGTATGTGATTGAAAAAATTGTGCACACTAGTGTGCACAATTGAAATTTGGAAGACCTATATGCACCATGGCATGAGATTTGATGACCCTATGTGCACTAAGTGCAAAATTTTGAAAAAATGTGTGCACCAATGTTTGATCTTTGGAAAACCTATGATCTTGAAAAATGGGTATGCACTAACGTGTGGAATTTTGGAAAACTTGTGAAATTGAAAAAACTTTTTTCGCCAAGGTGCACAATTTTTTAAAATTTTATGAAGTTAAAAATCTATGTGCACCAAAGTACAAAATTTTGAAATAATTGTGAAATTGAAAAATCTGTGCACACATGAGTGTTAGATTGGAAAACTTGTGCAAATTTTTTAAAAACTTACATGCACCAAGATGCAAAACTTGAAAAACTTTCATGCACCAAAATCCAAAATTGAAAAACTTGTGATTATTGAAATCTGGGATGGAAAACTTGTACGAATTGAAGTGCACAATTGGAAAAAACCATGTATGGTTGAAGACTTGGGGCATTTGACAAAATTTGAAAAATTGGTATGTGCTTGGATGTAAAAAGTTGGACTAATTGGTCTCATATTTTAAAAACTTATTGAAAAACCTTTTGTGACCATTTTCTTGTAACTTGTAATGCTTTTATAGAAAAGATTCCCCAGTATGAAGGCCACTGAAGGGAATGCTTGAATAGATACATGAGACTAGCCTATCCATCCGGAAATATTGCACATGAAAGAATACGAAGATGCTTGAACATGAGAGGGAGAAAAATGACCCCAATCATCCCTACATGGCATGAGAGAGAACAAGAAATGAAATGATAACAAGCTTGATTTAAAATTTTGATGTTCTACTCACTATTGGGGAATGGATTATGATGTCTGGATCACTTTTAGGAATAAAATATACAATGTGGCACAGGAACAGTGCTCTAATCATGGTGACTAACAAAATGACATGGTGAGAATCAAGAAAGCCTTGTGAATGAATATACAAACAGAGAATGGCCAGACTAGGTGAAGGGATTGTGCCTATTAGGATCGATCCAATAGAAGAATCAAATTGAATGACAATGCTGACCCTGACAAGCTGAAGAGACCCTACACGATGACAAACACTAGAAAGAAAATTCCAGATAATTTGGACACCGAAAACAAAGATTCTTTTCAAAAATTTGTTCAGTATTTTTTTTATGAAAATTTGGTGCAAGGTATTGATAAAACGTGACGTATGTAAAAATAATAAGTATATAATTTCAGACAAGACGTACACATAATGCTACAAATAACACCCCTAGTGACATAGCTCTATCATGCAAATGTTTAAAAATGATTCGGTCACCTAGAACTTTATATGTTGGATTTGAATCATCAATCGTTCCATAGACCATATATGCCCATATACTTGGACAAGAAGTCTAAAGTACGTGGCATAGACTTCTCCAAATGGTTTTAAGGGTTGAGGGTCTTCATTCTCATTAATCACTCACTAATATACAGGGCTAATAGCTTAGTAAGGGTATGGGGAGGGCCAATACACGCCTCCAATAGGGTGGTCCTACCGTTGAACCACCGTGAGTTAATACATATAGGGAATATTCTGTAACATTATGATCATGACGTGTAGGTGACATAAAATTTTGAATGTCATAAAATTTTGAAACATATAAGCACATTCACAAACAGTCGGTTCTAAAGCAATGAGGCCTAAGATAGGGGTTAAAATCAAAGTGACAAACAAGCATTGTTTACAAATAACTCCTAAATTAAGAGGGATAACGTGTGATCCTAGACCTAAGTGAATATGGAAAGTCCTTCTCAATTCTAAGTCCTAATGGACATCAGAAATTTACACATAGATCAACTGGGGGCACCTAAGTAGCTCTAAAGGTGAGACAATATTTAAAACATAGAAAAGTAGGAACATGCTTGTCTAGTCAAGACAATGACATGTCTCATGACGATCACCACTTTTGTTTACATGTAAATTTTTTTTCAACAAATCTTACATGCAAACCGTAATAAATATGATATTATTGCTAATACTTGTCAATGTTTCCTTATGAGACAGGACCTAACCTATCAGTACGAGGCCTGATGCCTTTACGAGGAGTAATCAGACAAAGGATTTGACTAAAATGTTATATTTTCTAAGCCTAAATGTTATCTAAAACCTAAGAAAGCAAACATACCCTAATTTTAAAATCATGCATGTTTTAAAATCTAAATAGATCTAAGAAATTGACTAATGAACAAGAAGAAATTAATCTGAAGTTTGTTCATATCTGGATCATCATAGATCAATGCAAATTGAGTCATAAATCTAAAATGATGCATGAAAAACTAAGTCATATAGACATGAATTCTGGTCCTACTCAGACTAGGGCATAGGACATGGACCTAGTAGGGAGACTTGAATCTGAATCCAAAAATTGAGATCGGGATCTAAAGGACTCTCGTTCTAAATTTGAAATATGGATGTTATAAAAGCCAAAACATCATGTCATGTGATTGATACTCATAATACAAAATCCAAGATAAAAGAATTAGTGAATTTGATCTTGCATTCATGATTGGATTTTTAAATATCCAAGTTCTAAAAGAATAAAGCCAAATATAATGAATACTAGGTTTAAGAATCTTGTACTTCGGTCTGGTTATGTGAATACTGATCTAATATTTATAATCCCAAAGTTTATAGTGTAAAATCTGATCTAAAACCCAAGACCTGAGATCCCATAACCCCAAGATCCAAAATATAGGGTTTGAAATTCAAAATCTGATATCCATGATCTGAGATTTAGGATTCAAGGCTTATTATGTGAAATATAATCCAAACTCTAAAGTCCAAGATCCAAAACCTAAGATTTAAGATCCAAAATATGATATCCAAGATCCAGAATCCATTATTCGAGATCTACAATCCAATACTTGAAGTTTGAAGTCCCACATAATGGAATTGAGTTTAATATCAAGGTTTGAATCATTAAAGATTCATGGTCTGAATCCAATAACTTGATTTGAGATCCAAGATCCAAATAGGCTAGGGGTGGATCGGTCAAGATAACTGGATTCAGTCTTATCTAACATTCTAACATTGGGTTTAGACCTACCTAGGGCTGGGTTTGACTACGGTAAGTGTGCTTGGCCTTAATCAAACTATGTGATGTATAAACCTGATTCATTTCATGTGAATGGGTATTTAAAGAAGTTTGACTAGACATAGACTCTGGACTAGGATCATACATACTTGGCTAGAAGACCGGCCTCGGCTAGGTGAACCAGTATTGGACTCCATGACTACATGGCCTAGGGTTTTTTTGAAATTATTTTAAAGAGATTCATTTTGAAATATTTTAGAGAAAACTATGTTTTGAAATTATTCTTGGATGAGGACCGATTCAGGTTTTCACGTACCTGCATAGTTGGCAGAATCACAGGTTGACTTGAGAATCCCCCGAGTCAACTTGGAACCATCCTTCAACTAGGCCACGATCCATGTCTTGACCCATTTGAAACCGATTTTTGAAAAGATCGTGCCTGGGTTGGTTGGCTTCACAAATCGTTGGGTCGGACTAGGATCGCCCGCATTGGGACTGTTCTCTCTTGACATCTCTTCCTGCTGCTGAAAGGCAGTGCTTCCTCCGCTATTGTACTTGTACACCCTATGAAGCCACGACCTTTGAATACCATCGAGTGTTGTCATCCTTCTCCTCTGCCACATGCCATTGAAGCTGAGCTACTTCAATAGCTGTTGTCGAAGAGAGCTACTTGTTTACCACCGTCTGCAAGAGCTGCCGTGTCTCTCTCTCTCTCACAAAAGAGGGCTTCTGTGTGCCCTATCTTCTCTCGACCATCATCAAGCACCAGGTGAATTATTCCTCTAGCATCAAACATCAATCGTCGAGGACCTCTCCCTCGGGCGTCGTCCGAAAGCTAGCAGACTCTCCCTCAACCACAATCCCTCCATGGCTCCATCCCTTTCTCACCCTCTCTCCCATCATCCCATGACCACCCAGGCAACTTGTCACTTCTTTTTATCCATGGCTTTAAAATCTCTCTCTCTCTCACATGTTACTAAGCCTCCCCGCTTGTCATCCACTTGTCAGGGACTGAGGTCATGCCCTTGACAAAAGCTCAATTAATTGAGTTGAGAGCGTACGTAGTTTATCTGATCTTATCTTATATATGAGCGTGATATTCATTTATCTCCAAAAGCATTTGAGAATTTAATAATGGTGCATTTGGAAAGTCTCCATGTTCCAGTTAAATTCTTCATCAATTTGTACAAAATAAATTGCAAAAATTTATGACCTGATCCGGCCGAATTGTAGAGTCAACTCACCAACCCGGTGACCCGGTCCGGATCCAAGTCCGATTCCCAAGTTTGCCAACTATGCATACCTGAGCTGATGCTCACATGGTATGCTACTAAGCTGAGCCAATTTAGTTTTAGACAAGGGTGTATGTGGGTGCAAGGTGGTTCAGTGCATATTAAAATATAGGTGCAATGCATGACTAAGAAAAGCATGAAAGAAAGTTATATTCTATATTCATGCTTTAAGTAAGACTAAGTAAACAAAAGCGAAGAAATTGAAAGAAATAAACATAGAAGAGAAGGGCATATCTGATCCATATGCCTACCTTAAAGATATTAAAATAAATCTAATCTAGAAAAATAAACATGCTAAACTACAACAAAAGCAACTATCAAAAAACTAAACTAAGCTAGACATGCTAAAAGCAAAAGGAAAACTAAACTATACATGCTTAAAAAGCAAAACCTAAACTAAGCATGCATAAAGATCTAAATTGCAAATAAACAAGAAATAAGGAGGAAAAAGGAATTACCTGAAGCTGGTGCCCTGGCTGAGCCTGCTCCCATGACCCCTACACTGAGTCTGGCTAGGTCTAGGCTGAATGCTAATGCCACCTGATCCAAGACTTAGCCCAAGACTGTTAAAAATTTAACTTCTTTTGCCCTAATCATGTTTTTGAGTACCCAATTGAAACTTTACGACTTTGTTGAGCTTCTCAATGAGAGGGAGGGGTGAACCCCTATCTATAGAAGAGAGAGGGGGCTCTCCCTTTGAAACTATCTATACAAGATTAAACTTTTTGCCCCCTCTCAAGTCAAAACCATCTGTTAAAAATGCATTTTAATCGAATTTTACTCATTGTGATCTCGTTCGGATCCTGAGTTCGATTCTGTAAAAAACCATGTGTGAGAAGTGTTGAACAATTCTTGATAAAGTATTTGAATTGACATTAAGCGTGGAGAACGAATGAAGAGAGAATACCAAGAGGAGAAAACACATTTTTAAACCTTTTTCTAAAATGATATGTATTAGAAAAGTTCATTCTAGCCACATAGAGATACTGATTTTGATTCTATTCTATTTGTGTTGGAATGCTCAGCTAAGAAGTTTGCATGTTTCAAGCACTTGCGTACGAATAGATATTAAGTGTGGAGTGATAATTTTTGGGATATAGTGTGCATTAAGCTCATGTGGATCCTGGATCTGGGTTTGGTATTGAGACCCAAATTCAGATCTAGATCCAAAAACAATTCTAGAAGATGGATCTAGATATGGTATTAAAATTTGGATTATGATTTAATGTATAGGATCTAAAAGTAGAATAATGTATCTAATATGAGACTTGGATATGATATCCAGACATAAATATAAGACTTGGATATACGATGTTGCTCAGAAGTATGAAATGGAGATCTGAAAATAGCAACGACCAAGGCCTAGCTCGAGCTGGGTAGGTGGGTTCAAGATGTATGACATGGGCTGGACTCGGTTCAGGTTCAGTTTCTGAAAAACCTGGGTTCAGACCTAGGCTGGGCACAGACTCAGCCTAGGTGAGGTCTTTGGAAAATTTAGTTTCAATGTCGAAGTGGGGTGGGCTGAGCCTGGGTTAGGACTACTAGATCCATGAAATATTTATGAAAAGCTAACTTGCGTGCATGGTGACAAATGACCAAAATATACTTACGTTCGATTGTGAGCTGAAACAGGTTCAAATAAAGAGATGGGTTTGAACTAAAGATCTAGAATGAAAGAAAACCATAAACCAAAGTATATGTGAGTTATACCCTACCTTTAAGCAGAAGAAGATGGGTCAAAAAGGAAATGACCATTTTGCTACCATGTGTATTTCTGGAGTTCCAGATGAATTTTCTCTATCTGACTGAACAAACCTATAGCCACTTTCCTAAATAAGCTTTGGTTAAAAGCTTGCTGAAAAATTTCTCCTCTATTGCTCTACAAATCAAAAACAATTTTTTACCAAGCCATATACAACATATTTATAAAGAGAAGTCAAGGAAGGCTATAAAAATCAGACTTTTATTGGAATTTTTACAAGTGGAGCTGAGGGTACTTGAGAAAGCTACTTACCTATAAGGACATGCTGAAAGATCGGAGAAATTCGCTATAATTTTACAAAATTAAATCAAATGGAAATTTACAGAGTGTAGCAAGCACTTGGGATAAGCTCCATGGCCTTCAGAACTAAATGGAACTCAAACCAAACTAAGAAAGTATTAATTTCTGCATGATAAACATAATTCCAACTCAGTTTTCGCTCACTCTATCATGTTGAGCTCAAATTCAGCTCAAACCTTTGAAGAGAAAGTACTCAAAAATGAAACTGAACTCAAACCAGAATGAATGAACTCAAACCAAACTAAGGGAGTATTTATTTACTCATGGTAAACATAATCTAGATTCAGTTTCAGCTCACGCTATCAGGTGAAGCTCAAATTCAGTTCAAACCTCTGAAAACAGGAGAATGAAAACACTCGAAGCTGAATTGAACTCAAACCAAGATGAATGAACTCAAACCAAACCAATGGAATCTTGATTTATACATGATAAACATGGTCCTAGTTTGGTTTCAGCCTAGTCTTTTGGGTTGAGCTTAAATTCAGTTCAATACCCAGAAAACAAGAGAGAGAAAGACCCAGTAGAAATCTGCAAGTTATTGTATGACTGGAACTTGGGTTGGATGTCTCAAAATCAATGAAATGCAAAGTTTTTTTCTATTAAAGTAAGCTTCATTTGACTTGATTGAGCTAAAAATCACAGTTTTAAGTTTCAGAAGCTGATTTAAGCTATAGGGGAGTTGACTTCATAATAGAATAACTCTGGTTAGCTAACTCCGGCTACTCCTAGGTTCATGGAAAATTGAGAAATCGCTTAATTTCTCAAATGTTAGCTAATCCTTAGAAACTTTGGTGAAAATCTTTCCTTTCTAGGTGCAATGCCAGCAGGTAGGAACAAAATGGTAATTTTTTGTTTGTCTGACTTAGGTGATCTGGTTCTAGGAAATACTATTATCAAAAATGCTTGTTTGGATCAAAAATAGCCCCTTGTTCTTGAATTATTTGGAGATTTCACGGTGAAGGGTAAAACAATTTGGAGATTTCACAGTGAAGGGCAGAACAATGTTTTAAGAGGTGTACACCAAAAAAAAATGTGATTCAAGGCTTTTTCAGAAAAACCACCTCGAGGCAAGGTTATGAGGTGCACATGTCCCTGGAACGTGTGCTTCATTGTGGAAGCATACGCCTCCATCCATGATACCCTTCGTGCTTGAGGCGTACGCCTTAGGGACGAAGCTTGTTTAATTTTTTTAATTTAATTTAGCAAAAAAAAAAACTTAAAACTAGTCGTCCGGGCTTAATTGGATTCACTATTCAATATGCAAAACCTTAACCTAACCCTCTTTGTATCCCTAATCACCTTCTCAAGCCCAAATTACCTGTGAAATTGAAAGTTGAATATTGTAGCTGCCATCGGTGGAGCCATTTGCCAAACTAAACCCAACCCCCCCCCCCCCCCCCCCCCCCCCCCCCCCCCCCCCCCCCCCTTTGTATCTCTCTTTGTACATTTGTATCTCTCTTTGTACATGGCCGCTGCTGGCCATGGCCACCCTTTTGCTTTCTCTCGCCATGACTGGCTGCCCTCTCTCTTGCTTTCCGTGTGTAGCAATAGCCAGTGCTGGGAGTTACAAAATTTAGAAGTTAGAACTACACATTTGTTCCTCAGAGGAGTGTGTCATTCTTGGACTCACATTAAGAGCTCATGCTACACATCATAAGACGCTTTTAATTATTCCTGTTCACAATTAGTCAACATTTGGAGTTTGGACATGTACTCCTAGTGGTCCTCTCATTGTTTCCAAGTGTTGAAAGCGGTAGACAACCTCTTTCTTTTTAGTTTTTTGATATTTTTGCCAAACATTAGTTTATTATATGTCTTGGCATTGGTGTCCTTCCTTTGTGACTTGGCATTCAATAGATTCTTCACTTTATTGTAGCGCTCTCTATAATTTTTGCGTGCCTTAGTTCACACCTTCTTTTTTTTTATTTACGATGGTTGTGGACTTTTGACTTTTTATATGTATATTTGCACGTCACAGTCTCATGATCCACAAGCTCTACTAATGTTGAGTGCATTTGTCCATGCAAAACATGAACTGAGCAACTTATGCTTATCATGTTCACATATGTTGGTTGTTATGAAATGTGTCTATCTAAATATTGATTCATGGTGTTTGTGTTATTTTTTGAGATCAAGACAAGGAGAAAACTGTAGACTAAATGATGCATTACGACAAAAGAAAATGGTATTCGATATAGCAAGAAAGGGATAAGATGGAGTCCATTAATAACACCTCAATTGCGAGAAGCCAAATACTTAGGTTGCTCAAAACGAGAGAGAGAGAGAGTGAGAGATTAAGTTTATGCAAGAATGATTATATCAAAGAGTTACCAAAATTAAGTTGGCTTCAAATCTTTTTTTTTTTTTAAATGCTAAGGAAAACTATAACCTGATTGAAGGTAAGTAAAGTCGAGAGACGTTATCCAATACATGTAGGATTCAATTGAAGATGATCTATCCTCTATTAAAGAAGATGACAATGATGAAGATACAATTGACCAATTGCTTTCAGAAGACATTTAAACTTTGTTAAATATCACATGATAATTACACAAATTAGTTACTTTTTGTCATTTTTGTATACATATACATAATTCAATATGCGTATATTATTGTTCACAGATATTTCTTATTTACTTATTTTCTTAGTTGATATTATCATCTAAAACTTGGTTTTCCTAGATTTGGTTATTTGTTTGCTAATGTTAGTAGTGCACAACTTCTGATTTTGTCTATTCGAATAGTTCATTAGAACATCTTAATTGGTTAGGATAAGTCATGCTATGGGCTGCATTGTACTGTTTAAGTTAAAACATTGTATCTATTTGAATCTACAAATTATTGTGGTTTGCATAAGTTGTGTATTGTTCTTTACTAATATACTTAGTATACAATTTTTCAATTTTTTTATTATTTTTATAAATATTATATAATTCACAAATTTGCCCTTGAAACTTAAACTTTGATTGATGCATTTCCTTGTCATATCGCTTTTTACAAAATTGTAGTAAAATGGTTATTTGGATTTGTAAAAATTTTGAGAGTTCATAGATGCACCTTTTTAATACTAAGCCAAGAACCATACTTACTGGCAAATATTGAACACCCATCTTAAAAATGACACCATTTTTTAAATCAGATTTTTGAAAAGAAAGATCCATGTTCAAATTATATAAAAAAATGTCCCAGTGTCAACACTGGTGTGATGCTTATGAAAATGCTTGAAAATTCTTGTGAAAATATGCATTGGAGTACTTGTTTGCATGTGGTGCAAAAATCTCATGTGACTACTTGTGAAATACTTGTAAATTCATGCAATGAAATGCATGTGCTTTAAGGCTGGGCACCGGGCTGGGCTGCTGCTGGGTACCCGGCCTGACTCGGGCATGGGAAAAATGGACCCAGGCCGACCCGATAATTTATTGGGCCAGGTGGGCCCGATAAACCCGATTCGGTTCTGATAATTAATTTTTTAATTTTTTTATTAATTTTTATATATTTTTATAATATTGTATTACAATTAATTATATTTATATATTATTTTATATTAAAAATATATTTTTAAATTTAATTGAGCCATGCTCAGGCTTGGGATTTTCAAGTCGGGTGCTTGCGAAAATCTTACGTGAGTGCTTCTAAAATACTTGTGGACTTGTAAAAAAAATGTTTGTGAAATTTGATAAAATTCCTTTGTTTGTATCTCTTGTATCTTGTAAGGACTTGCATGATTTTATTTATTGTAGAATAAAAAACTTTTCAGCCAATATTACGAAAGTCATATAAAAACAATTGTTCGTTCATTTCCAAATGATACGCGAAGGAAGAGTTGCTCTCTATGTCATAGGTTTCTTAGTGCAGGATTTGTCACTGACTCCCTTTGCAATCACAAAAAACGTATGTTTTTTTATCTTCAAAGAATTCTTGGACGTGGTTGCCTTTGGTTTCCCAGGCATGCATTTTGCTCATTTTGTTCTTAAATTTGACGATTTTTTGCTCTTTTTGTTCTTGTGCATGTTTTCTTGATATTTCAGCCCAACCTTCACCCATAAGGGAAAAATCTTTCACCCATAAGGGAAAAATCTCACTAGCCCATAGGCTACTACTAGGCTTCATTGCTTTGATGGTCATGTAGTTTTGTCTTGTGTAATTTCATGTCTAGCAGACTTTCTATTGAATGCTTTTATGGAGTTTTGGATCAGTAACTTCCAGACTAGTTGGCCTTAAGGTACCAAGTGTAGAGCACCCCTCAGACTTACTTGCTTGAGTTCAGAAGGTTTAAGAAGACATGACCATAAAAACATTCAGAGATGACATAACTTCATAGGATAGACACCAATTAACTTTACACATGTCTGGTGCTCTTGAGTGTTGATCTAGCAGAACTACTACATTTATCTTGAGCCCATCTCTCAACACTCAGTTTTATTCATTAATTTCTTTTGCCTATTTGGTTAGAGTCAACTTGATTCTCTTGTTCTCTAATTGATTTTTTGGTAAGTATTTGTTTTACTAAAGGAGTCAAAGCTAGTGACATTTCATAGACTTTGATTCCCTCTATTTCTTTCAGCTCTTTTCATGGGTTAGCGTGTTATCCTATCAAAAATTTCATCTTTCGACGATCATCAAACCATTGACTGAAATTTTCTTGTCCTTGTAGAGAAATAAGAATCATTAAGTACTTGCAAGATACAATATGACAACTTGTAAAGAATTTTTTATCAAACTTGAAATGCTTGTAATGCTTGTATGCATCGACACATAAAATTATGCACTGAAGTGCGAAAATGTACACAGAAATGCAAAAACATTCACCCAAGTGTGAAATCTCACATTAAAATGAGAGTACCGGGATGCTTATGGGTCCCATTTGAATACAGGTGCTTGTGGTTCTCATACCAAGGGGGGTGCTTGTGGGTCCCATACGAATACGGGTGCTTGTATGCAGCAAAGCAAGAAAATGTGCACCGAACTGGAGAAATATGTGATGAGGTGTGTGTAATTGTATGCACCGAAGTGCAGAATCTTATGCAATGGTATGTTTACTTAGGGGCACCTAAGTGTGAAATCTTATGCCAAGACACGTTTACTTTGGTGCGATAGAGCACAAAAATCTTATATTAGAATGAAAAAGTTTGAAGACTTATGCAGACGACTAGAAGGTTTACTTGGGTACGCCAAAGTGCGAAAACTTATGTCAAGACATGTTTACTTGGAGGTACCAAAGAGCATTTACTTGTGTGCACCGAAGTGCGAAAATTTTACACCAAAACACAGGACTTGTGTGCGACAAGGGGCAGAAATTTATGCATTGATACATTTACATTGGGGCACAGAAGCAAAAATTCTTATACCAGAATACGAGAGTTTAAAAACATATGTAAACTAGTATATTTGTTTGGGTGAGTCAAAATGCAAAATCTTATGCCAAGGAATGTTTACTTGGGGTCATTGAAGTATGAAATCTTATATCAATGCATGTTCTTGTAAAACTTGTGTGCGTCGAAATGCATTAAATGGTGGGCTGAGGCTTGAAAATTGTTGTGCCAAAGCACAAAATCATTTTGAAAATTTGTGAAATTCTGGCTGCATCGAAATACAAAAGCACATGCAAGAAACACAAAATTTAGAACTTTGAGTGTGCCAAAGCGCGAGATTAAAACTTATTTGCACTTTTGTGTGAATAGAAAACTTGTATGTAATGATGTGCAAACCTGTAAATGTGCATGTGTTTAAAAACTTGTGCACTGGTGTGCAAAATCTGAGAAACATGTATGCACAAAAATGCAAATTTTGAAAAACTTGTATGTGCTGAAATATTGTGCTAAAGCACAAAATGACTTAAGAAATTTGTTGGCACTGAAGAGTGAAATTATGTGCAAATGTTCAAAACTTGTATGGATAAGAGAAACCTTTGTAAATTTGAAAACGGATATATTATTGAAACATTTATGAGCATTGAAATGTGAATTTTGGTCTTTATCTATATACGAGATTGTTTGTTGCAAGTACGTGGTATGGGAGAACCAATACCTGTGTTCAATAGGTTGGTCTCGCCATTCAATCCTTTAAAGTTGTTGCTTAGTGAAAAAATACCACAACATATAGACTGGAACATTTAAAATATGAACACATGCTAAAAATACAAGGCTCTAATGCAATGAAGCCTAAGATGGAAACAGTCTTCTCAATTCTAAGTCTTAAACAAGCAAAATGCACATACAACATGAGGACTCCTAAGTGGCTCTAGGGGTAACGATAATCATATGTATACCTTTAATACTTAATCAAGCCATAACGAGGACAAGTCCCATGATGGTGAACACTTCTGTTGCCATGTAAAATTTTGTAGTCTTCACACCATGACCTTTCATATGGGATGAAGAAGATCAAATATTGACACATCAACGTATTCTCATTGCAAGAATCCATGAGATATAAGACTCGACTCGTTAGTATGAGATCTCACCGTTCTTACCGCCTTTAATAGAGTAATTAGATGAAGGACCATATTAACTATTTAAAATCCCAAAAAATGTGATTGTCCTCAAACCTAAATGCCAAAAGGGTGTCCTGAATTTCGAAAATGGATGAATTTTAGAAAACTAAGTTGATAATAAAAAAATTGAAGAGCGTGAACTGAAATTACTTGAATTAAGTGATATAGTTCATGAACTGTATTATTATGTATCCATGCAGGGCTAATTCATAGATCTAATATGGATGCATGTAAAACTAGATTCAATACATGATGAGATATTGCTTCTAAGTTTGAAATGTTGGTTCAGGGAAATCTTGATTCAGAATTCAGATTCAAATTCGCTAAGAATGATCTACATATTAGAAATCAATAAATGATACAAATACATGGTTCAGACTTACAGTTCTCCTAAAGAAAGTTTAAGTTCAAATCCTAACTGAGGGTTGACTGAAAGATGTAGGTCCAATTCATGAATGTTCTTGACTCAGAATTTATGATCTAAATCCAAAATGAAATCTAACGATCCAATCTTAGGGTTTAAGGGTTTATGGTCTTGGATAAAGTTTTGATATCTTGATCCAAATTACATGAGATCAAAATCCAAAGATATTGATATGAAATTCAAATCTAGAATCCAATTCTCATAAGATCTGAACTTGATAATCTGATTTCTCTAATCCTTGAAATCCAAATCACTTCATCAATTCAAATTAAAGCTTTTATGTGATCTTGAATTCAATATTTAAATCCAATATGCTTAGTTCTAGATTCAATTCCTCTAAGGTTACATGTCCAACCTAATTAGGGTTTAGATTTACCTGACTAGGTTTTAAGCTTAACTTGACTGGAGTTTAGGCTTTACCTAACTAGGGTTCTGTTACCACCCCAAATTTTTCACAAAAGATTGTATTTTATTTTTAGACACTAAGCCAAATCCTATACCCAAACAAGTATGTGACTATTCGATCCAAAATGAAAATTAGATCCAAAACCCAAGCCTAGATCCAAATCGAGCATTTCAAACTCAAAATCCAAAGTTGAGTCCAAAACGACAAAATCTAATGCTATCATGCACCACGCATGCGTGTAGGGACCTTTTCTTTGTTTTATATCTTGCACTCACGCCAAAAATATGTTTTGAGCTTAAACACTCACTAGAACGCGTCGGCTACCAATTAGATCCAATTCGGATTTAAAACAAGCCCGAAGTCACTCAAAATGGAGTCTTCCTCCCCATTTGAAACAAAAGCTATTTTTATACACATTTTAAAAAAATGATTTAATGTATATATATATATGTATATATGAACAGCTCTTTCTTTTTTGTTTTTACTTATTTATTTCATTTTATTTGAATTAAAATAAAAAAATTTCGCACAAGTGCAGTCGCGCGCATGACCACATGCCGCTTGGTCTCAAGCATAATCGCGTGCCACGCGAGATGCGCGGGCCAGGCACTATTGCGCTTGACACACAAAGCGCCATAGTCAGGGCCTGCACATTGCCCAATCCCCATTTCCATGCTCAAACCACACCTTGGGGGGTGGTTTTGCGCTTGTTGATTGGGCATTAGCCCTGCCCACACCCAAAAGGGGTATTTGTAGGGCTAATGGCCAATCCCAGTTGGTCAAAACCTATTTTAAAATAATAAATATTATCCAAAAATAGTTGAAATTGGCATGAAAATGTTGTGAAATTCAAAAAAAAAAATCAAAGTTTGAGTTTTTGCTCCAAAACTCCT
The DNA here is from genome assembly GCA_011799765.1 of Nymphaea thermarum. Classification (NCBI taxonomy): domain Eukaryota; kingdom Viridiplantae; phylum Streptophyta; class Magnoliopsida; order Nymphaeales; family Nymphaeaceae; genus Nymphaea; species Nymphaea thermarum. The sequence goes on from JAANDH010000333.1 coordinate 30,040, forward strand.
TATAAATACCCCCACAATCTTCTCCTTTGGGCATGAATTAACCATTGGAAAACCTCTAGTGCTCTCTCACTTGAAGATTTAAAGGTTTTTCTTTAGCTCTTTTTGTCTATTTCTCCCTTCTTCTCTTCTTCTTTTTCTTCTCCAACCTTGGGAGCAAGATTCTTCTTCAATCAAACTCTTCAAGGGAGCACAAGAAGATCTCTTGGAGGCATATCTTCATCACCTTGAAGGTTCACCCAAAGCAACCCTAGAATCATCCCAAGTAAGAGATTTATCTTCATTCTTTTACATTTATCTTGAATAATAGCTCACTCCATTTCTTTCGTTACTTCATCACTTCTTATCTCTCCATGGTCATATAAGATAACTCTCAAATCTCCTTTTCGAAGTCAAAAAACTATTATTGAGTGCACCGAGAACATGAGAAGAAGAAATAAGATTTCATGCATAGTTGATTAATTTTTTTCATTTATATATGAATGAACGGTAAGAATGAGTGTCTGTGTTGGGATTCTTCTCCATTATTATGTTGATTTTGAGGTTGGGATTGGTCCAACCTGAGAAAACCCTCATGAATATGTATATGTTAAAATGCATTTTCATGTCATTATCATGCTTACTTTTTTCTTTTAATGACCCGATTAGGAACCCCAATGAGTGTCTTATTACGTTGTTTGACTTTCTACCATACCTAATGAATGTATAAATATTTGGAATCATGTTTTCTAAAAGATTTTCAAAGCAAATACCCTCTCTAATGAGACCTTTGAGACTTAGCCTATTCTCTTTCATGAGCCCAAGTTCCTCTTTGGCCTACATAAAAATCGAAGTCGGATATTTTTAAGTTATTTCTTGATTTTACCCCTCATAAAAACATATACATATACATAATTATCTTTCTTTAGCATTCTCCCTCTTTGATTCAACATACTATTTTACGAGTTTTCATATACATATGAATGCATATATACATGTGTCACTTTTTCCCTCTAAATTTTTTGTTTCTCTCTTCAAGTTAAATGTTTTCTTTTAATATATATATATATATATATATATATCTTTTTTCCTCTAAAATCTCTCTCTCTCTCTCGCTCTCTCTCTCTTTATTTTTCTAAGATTTTCTCTCTCTTAGTTGAGTTAATACTTTCTTTTCACAAGCTTTCATATATATATGTATACATATATGTATATATATACATATATACATGTATGTATATACATATAAAATATGTATAAAGATATTTATCTCTCTCTCTTCTTAAATCTTTTATTTGGTGATCTTTAAAATCTCTTTCTCTCTCTCTTTCTTTCTAGGGGAGTATTTCATCTTTTTCAGTCTTTTAGATATTTCTTTTCAAAGATACTAAGGTTTTAACTTTCCAAAAGTTTGAAAAAGTTTTGAATCATTTGAGAGTGCAAAACATTTTGATTTGAAAAATTTTGAATTGAGAAATTTTTTTAAATATCATTTGGAAACCTTTGAAGATCACTTTTGAAAATCACTTCGATATTCTCTTGAGACTTTAAGTAGGTTTAAGGTTTTACTCTAATTCAATTACTACCTAGTTAGAACTCTATCTCATCTTGCTTAAGTTTTTTTAGAGAGGTGTTTATGATTATAAGTGATGCTATGTGAATGTGGATGTATGAATGCATTGATTCTACATGATTAAAAGGAAATTATTCAATCATACTATAACATTCAACTAAAAACATTCATATCATCACATACATCTAAGTTTCTCAATCTTATTTATAAAATTGTCATAAGTATTTTTATAAAAGAGAAAAGTTTTTGAAAATAAAATGGGGTTGTAGGCCAATTACTTGTAGGAAAATAAAATAAGGTTCTAATATTGGGTCATTACTTGATTTTTGGTCTTTCAAATCTTCAACATTATTCTCAAATACTACACCGCATTTGGAATAAAAAAGATGTTCAAGCCAAAACAACATGCATCAATAATAAACATAACCCTCAGATTGATTACACCCAGTAAAGGCACCAGGAACTGTCAATCATTGTACCGACAGGCGAGTCTCTTTCTCTCTCAAATAAAATTTCACTTTTATGGAGCACTCCAAAAATCAAATATTTTTTGGGATGCGAACAGGTTCACGTCTAACTCAAGAAGGTTCTATTATAGGTTAGGTCTAGTAGTATGGTTACAGACTCAATATCAAGTTTTGGTTGAGATATTCAGAGAAAACTACGGTTTTAAATATGTTTAATACTAATGATTAGATAGCAATTAGGAACGAATTTAGGTTTTTAAAAAAACAAGTTTGAACTAAGCTAATTTGAAAATCTGCACTTGAAAACTACAATTTTAAAGTTTGTGTTTTCATATAATCAATTTAAGTCAAGTGTATAAGTGGGATGTCACTATATATATATAGTTGATGACATTAATTTGATTAACATGTAATCTAATTCTATGTGGATGTTTTGAAATAAATGAATTTATTGCGTATAACAAACTACATCAATGTACACAACTATGCCCATTAATGAAATAAAAGTGAAGCAAAGCAAAGATATCTAAGCATGGATGATATTTTGAAACGATATGAAATTCAGATTGAATTTAGGGCTTTCATTTGATAAGTCAAGCTTAATGGGAAAAGTCTTTTGCTGCTTGTTCATTTAAAAACCTTAAATTCATTTACTGAAATCCCAATGCAATATTTTGAAATACGATGTACATTTAACAATGCATGAATGCTATTGAAATAAACATACTCCCTAAAATAATGATTCACATGATTAACCACATTAACTTTGGGTTTAACCACAAATTAAATGAAAATGTTTAAGTTAAAAAAAATCTAATGGGAAATTCCTAACTAGTTGGAAAGCAAAAATTTGCCTGTCTTAGAAAAACTGCAACTTATTCTCAAGAACTAATTTGATTGGTTTCAAAAGGTAGGCAAATGGTATCCAATCTTTACAAAATTTTGGGTGAGTAATCTCCACATAAAAATAATCAGTTTGAAGCACTAGATCTGAAAAATCTATTTTCTATAAAAAGATAGTAAACAAGGTAATTAGTGCAGAAACCAGTTTTTTTGTAAAAAAGAATTTTACTACTATGAATTTTTGCACGACTCAAAACATATCAAAGCAACTTGGATTGACTTGAAATTTTAACTATAGATTGTCTGTACAATAGAGAGTCGACAGAACCTTATAGATCTGAAAAATATTAAAATTGAAAAAGTTATTCATCTACAACATTGCTACAGAAATGACAACTTGCACACATATTTTGAAATCGATAACTACTAGAGTAAAAGAGCTTCAAAATTTATGTTGCATGAGTGCAAATGTTAATATAATGATGTTCAACAATTGTGAAACTTGGTATATCCATTTTCTATATATAAGATTTCAATTGCAATTAAAATTTTTAAAAAAGCTTTTATGGAGAAAAAGATATAAACTTGAAGACCAAAGTTGTTGAATAGTTTTTTGCAGAAAAATAAGAAGAAGAAATGCATAAAACAATTTTAATCATCAAAGTTTTCAATGTGAAAGGTATATCGAATCTTAATAAATTAAAGTGAAATTTGGTCTTTAGAATCTCTACATTTTAGGGACTCTAAAAAAATTGGAAATGCAGGAATAGATCCACAAACAAGAAAGTTAAATGTCAAACTAGTTGATATAGTAACTCAAAAACTAGAATTCTACAGAAAAACACTTATCATTGTGGCAGTTTCTTCACAAATTTTAAATAAATAAACAAAGTAAGATAGAGAGTTCATCTTCTTATGAATTTGTTTGTAGGTTCTCTACATATTAGTGAATCTATAGAAGCTTATAGATTAAAAAAAAAACTACAACATTAAAATGAAAAAGTGGCAAAGTTACTAAAAATAAACTTTTTTATAGTGAACTATGCAACCAGCTGACTTTGTAAACTTATTTGAAAGGAGTAAAAAGCTCAGTTTTGACTGAAGATTTGTGCATTTACTTCTGGAATATCAGAGAAACTATAGAACTAAAAGCACTCCAAAAAAGTTCACAGAGAAAATATGCGAAGTCAAACAAAAATTTTGCTTTCCACAAAGTTCAACAAAACATTGTAGAAAATATGCCTGAGTATATTAAATTGAGGGGTCAAATTGGCATGAAATTTCACAAAATTTTTAGTGAAGAAACTAGACGCATTTAGAAAACTTTTGGCTTTTACAGAACTTGACTTGGACCTATACATTGAAAGAACCAAGTTAAATAATCTAAAGAAATTTCAAAATTTAGTTCTCTCAAAAATCTAAGACAAAAAACTAGTTTTGGAAATCTGTCAATAGACTAATCAAATCATAGAAACAAGCTAGACATATATATGAAACCATATTTTTTTACAGATCGTGAAAATGATTACTGATTCAAGAGATATAGCTATTTGAAGTCATATGGAAATCTATCTGGCCACAACAAGTTTGATTTTCACTTAACTCAAGTCTTAATATCTATTGAACTAGGTTTTGGCAAAAATCTCCAAATGTAATGAAATTAATCACATGAATCAATCAATTAAGTACATTATAATCTAAATAAAGTAACTAAATAGAAAATTAACATCTAAATGCACAAATCAAACTAAACAAAACAAGCAAGATCAAATAGAAAACAATAAAATACATGCATGTGCACATGCATCATAAAATATGTAAAAAAGAAAAGCTAATGAACAACAAAGGGACATGGATAAGGGAAAGAGAATGCCTACGTGAAATCCATGGAGGAGAGAGAGAGAGAGAGATGCATGGAAATCAAATAGGGAGAGAGGAACTTGCCTTTTTTTTTCTTCTTTTCTTCTTCTCTTTTTTCTTCTTTTCTTCTTCTTCCTTGTTCCACGACATCCAACCTTCTTGGGTGCACTTTGAAAAATGCATCAAAGAGGGAGAATTAGTATAAGCAAGAAATAAACTAAGTAAAACAAGAGATAGAAGAGAGAACTTACCTTTAGAAAGGTGCCAGAAGCCTCTCATCCCTATTTGTGGAGTTTTTGGCTAGATTACAGTGAAATATAGCCAATCAGATGTTAGAAATGAAAAACATGGATTGTTGAAGTGTCAGCAAGATCAACAATCAAGATCTGCTTGAAGATTTTATCTAGGGTAAGATTTACTTAATGATGATGTTTTTAAAACTAACTTTTCCAAAAAAAAAAAGGAGTGGCAAGGGTGGCAACCCTAGGGTTTCTCCTTTTTAAAAATGATAAGACCCTGGCTAGCACTAAGACAGACAGCTAGGATCAAGTCAGTTCAAGATGGATCATATCAGTGCATTGGATTGGGGATCTGATACTTGATCTGACATCAAATACATATTTAGATTTTGTATTTCGATCAGAGGTTTAGATCATGCTCTAGATTGAGAAAAATGTTTATGGATGTCAGATATAAGATTCAGATGTCAAATAATGTAAAATATGAATCCAGATTACAGATTTTTTATATCAAAATCAAGATCTGAGATCTAGATGCAGGATTTGGGCATGGCATGGGTTCAATGAGTTCAAACTCAGTATTAGGAGGCTTGTTTTGTGTTTGAGCTAGGTTGGACGTAGGTGCAGACCAAGCTTAGGTCAAGTGGGTTCAATTTTAGGTCACATTGAGCTGACTGTGTTTAGTTTTTCCTTTTGAACTAGGTTCAAGATGAGTTCAAACACTGTGTCAGCCATACTGGGCTCAAGTTTGGCATATAAAATATGTAAGTTAGGTTCATGTGGCAAAATGATGCACATTTGTCAAATGATAGTTTTGCCCCTCGACAAAAACCATATTCTCCAAGCTAGGTTGTGTATCAAACTATGCGGAGTCATAGACAAGGCCAAAGTAAGTGGTCATATGAAGTTTCATGGAAAATGACTTGACTTACCCTTGAAAAACCAAAGTTTTCAAAATTTACCAAGCTAAAAAAATGCAAATGTGAAGGGCAACATGAGAAACATAGATTTGGACTTGTTTGTGAAAAGTAGATGCACTAATATTCTCTTTGAGTGACATTGAATGCATCGATGCAGTCATATTTGAAATCAATGTCATGGACTTATCATAATTTAATTTTGAAGCCACAATCGACCGTGTGTGGATTCAGACAAGATTGAATGGTTTAGGACAGTGATAATTGTGTGACCTAGGTGTGATATTTCCAAGCTGAAGATGATAATACTCTATAAAAATGTATCCAATCACATTGATGCAAAAAAAATCATAAATATGACTCCTGCATTACAAGCATTTAGCTCGAAAGTTTGAGCGAACACTAAGTGCTCTATACATGTAAGAGAGATGAGAGAAATAGAAAATGGACTAAATTCTGGATAAATTTAATTGAATTGCACTAAAGATAGTCAGTTTTGACACTAAAAAACATGTTACTAGTTCAACGCATGATGACCAGCCATGAATTGAGAGAATTTCAGCTTGAACACTCCAATTGTTGGAGAGAGAGTGACCTTGGTATCAAGACAACTCTTTTAGGATGGGTGAGCAGAAAATAAATTTTGAAAATATACTTCAAGACTTTAATATGAAATCTGCAGAGATTGACAAGATGTCTTTCTCGAGAATTGTGCAAACCACTAAGTAAAGGAGTTCATTTCAGCTAAAATGGAGGGAAATAGATTTAAAAGTCCATTGATACTGAAAAAGATTCAAAAGTGAAGTTGATGAGATCAACATATGTTCTAATGTAAAGAAATTGTTGATAAGGGCAGAAATATGTCATTTTAAGCCAAATTTGACCAAATGTGAGCTAAAAATATGTTGTGAAAGCTCCTAGTGATCTGCAAGTATAGTATGGTATTTTCACAATTGGATTGGCAAAACATAATTCTCAAAAATTGCACGGCTATTTCATGAAAATTGAACAAATTTAGACAAAATGAGGGGTGATCAGGGGCAAAATGGTTGCTTTTCTGGGTGATCTGGGCTTAACTGCCTAACGTTCGGATTACAAAATCCGTATGTCTGTAATCATTGGCCTTTGTATTTGAAAAATGCTTGATAAAATCAGCACATTAAGAGGGTAAAATGGTCATCTTGGCAATAAAAAATTTGGGGTGTCAATGCATGACATAGTTTGATTAAATGATTTACATGATCATGCTTATGGTTACTTACTATAGTAGAATCTAAAACAAAATATTTTATATGATTCCATCATGTATAAAAGTTACATGGAGACACTCCATATAATTAAAATTAAGTATTGATAGAGATATAATGCCACTCCGCCCACACCAATACTAAAACCAATGTTGTGCAACTTTATACAGACGTGGAAAAATCCATGCAACTTTTTTAGCTTTTAAGACAAGTTGTGGTTTGATGTTTTCTGGAACTATTTTTTCAACAGTTGTATCAAAGATGTTGCTCAATCCAATTGTCGGTGATTAATTAAGCTACAAAAAAACTATAAGCAACTAGCAGCAGACAAATAGGACCCACCGTAAAAATGATGAAAAGGAATCCAAATGTTATGACCACTTGGTGACCACCTTGCACTATAAGACGATTTAGAGCAGGAAGGCCAAGTTTTGCACATAAAAATGGTGACACCCTACGGTTCATGTAATGCCAATCATAAAGAAAATCAGATTGGAGCTAATTTGGCAGCTCCTATGACAACCCGAGAGAGAGAGGAGAGAGAGGGAGAGAGAGAGAGAGAGAGTCATAAATATTTTACATAAAACCGACATGCTTAGTTGAAAGGAACAATTGGTTCAAGTGCTTATTCAAGCTACTCTATAATAGATGCACCTCTTGTAATAGATACATAAATTTCAGTAGGTATAGTGGCATTCGCAATGCCACTATTCAATTTATTCTTATCAGTTTCCTAGTTAGATAATCTTGAGTAATATTTTGTTGAACGTTAACTGGAAAATGTTTTTTCTAGAGATATGTGTTGTAGTTTATAAGAGTGATCAAGCAAGGGCAGCCATGGAGGTAGAACCACTCATGTTACTTAGAATAGCTTAGGCGTTGGGCTAACAAAACTGAATTAGAGGATTTGGAATATGGTAGCTGACTTTTACTTGAGATATCCATTCGTCACAATCAAAAATGAAATTGGACGCCTAAAATCACAAAACTGTCTATGAGTTATGAACCATTTAACTGTCAATCTAATAACAATAATAATTTCCACTTCTCTCTCTCTCTCTCTCTCTCTCTCTCTCTCTCTCTCTATATATATATATATATATATATATATATATATATATATATATATATATATATATATATATATATATATATATATATATATATATATATATATATATATATATGAACCAACAGCCTTTGATTTTTTTCTAAACTGGCAGTTGAGAGAAGAAAAAAAAGGAAAAGAAGACGGAACATTTTTGTTATCTAGTACTAATTGACAACCTCTTCTTTTTGTTCTTCTCTCAACTCCCAAACTGCAAAAAATCAAATGCTGGAATGCTTTCTCGTGAGCCTAGCACCTAAGGATTTGGGACCTCCCTATATATATATATATATATATATATATATATATATATATATATATATATATATATATATATATATATATATATATATATATATATATATATATATATATATATATATATATATATATATATATATATATATATATGTGTGTGTGTGTGTGTGTGTGTGTGTGTGTGTGTATAAGAATTCTAGGTTGTCAAGTTAGATAGCTACAATTAAAATTCTGTAGCTTGCTCATAAACCTTCTATAATGATCATGTGACGCTTTTGCATAGACAGTGTTTTTATAGCCATTTGGCAACATCTGATATATAACACAGCATAGAATCAAAATTTTGCTCCTAGTAAGAGACAAAAATCATTAGTAAAGAATTTTTTATGCAATCTAACTATACAGATATGATCTTAAGGGTGACTTGACGAGGAACACATATTAAGTTGGTCATGTTTTTTTAACAATCAAACAGCTTTATAGCATCCAGATTTTGATAGTAGCAAAATCGATTTTTTTTTTCAAAAGTAACTTGCATTAAATATATAACGTTTACGAAGAACAAACTTTGGGAAAAAAACCCATTTTTCTTACAAAGAATTAGCGGACGTGTGCTTAACCTGTCAAGCTTAAGCTTGGCTCACGTCTTTCATGCTTGTTTACCAGCCTTGTTATAGATTCTATCCGTTTCATACCTTTACTAGCGGGCCAGAATTGTAACGCTCGTTGTTTTGGCAGAGCGGATCGGGTCAGGGTCCAGACCCGGACCCGAGCCCCACACGCCTTAGAAGCCCGACTCTGCCTCTCCTCCCTCGTCTTTCCTTCTTCATTGTCTTTCTCCCTTTTCGTCTGCTACGACCGTAGCTTAGTGAAGCTCGAGGGCGGAGGGTGGAGCAGCGGCGACGGAGGTGGCAGCGGCGGTGGCGGTGGCAGTGGCAGTGGCGGTGGCGGTGGCGGTGGCGACGCTTTGGTAAACTCTCTCTCTCTCTCTCTCATTTGTGTGATTTGCCCTTCTCTGCCACTCTCTTGCTCATGCCCTCTCTGCCGCACGTTCTCTTTTCCTCTCTCTCGCCAGTCTCTTTCCCCTTTTCCGCTAGTTCTCTCCCGCTCGACCCTCTCCTCACTGCCCTTCCCCATTTCTGCCCGAACCCTCTTTCCTTCACTCTCTTTTCTGTCCATCTCCCTTGGTCAACGTCGTTCCCCTGTCCTCACGTTCCCTACGTGAGCCCTTTTCTCCCCATTTTGCTAATTGTTTTCCTCTTGTCCCCAACTTAGCTCTCGCCTGAATCGATTTTATCTCTGTTGATTGGATTCCAGTTTGGGGGACGCGTTCTTCCTCGCATAACAGTGATTAGAAGGCCTTGGGGTGACGGCATTGAAAGATTTTAGTTGCTTGGGAACCATTTGAACTTGGGAGGGTGGCTGCCGAAAGGATTGCAGCAGCCTAGACTCTTGATTTGGGGTGAGCAACGTATTTGAACTCATTTTATTGAATATTACCTATTAGAGCATCTATAATTATTGCTTGAGCATTCTAGGGCTTAGAATTGATTATTTGAGGCGCATGTTAGGGATTTTGTTTTTTGGGGAATGTTTACGATTATGTTGGAAATCATTGATTAATGCCTATAATGATCATTTAAGCATGATGTTCATTTTCGAGGTAATAGGAAAGCATGGTAGAGATTGTGTGGTTGTGGGGAAGATTTAGGACTGTTTTAGTGGGCTTATAGCACACGTTTTTTGTGAACGGGTGCGTCTTGGAGTTAAATAAGGAAAGTGTACATAAGTTGGAGGTGCCTTCGGAGATGATGCCTTGATTAAAGAAAGTTTCGAGAAAGGCATTAGTGGTGGATGGATTGATGACTTTGGGTCTTGATGTTGGTGGCAACGTCGAGATGTAAGGAGGAGGTCTTTTGGAGAGCTTGTTGGTCGACACTACCAGTCGACACCTTCTTGAGGCATTGACACGTGCCTCAAGGATTTTGTTTTGTATTTGTTTGAATTGTTTAGGTATCTAGTAGAAGTCTTACCTTTTGTTTATGTCTGCAAGTGCATCGGGCACGTCCCGTCGACCTTGAGTTCGAAGCTCGAAGAATTTTGAAGAGTTTTGTGAGCGTGCCACAGGTATGGCGACATTCCAGGCAATTATGCATTAGAAAGCATCATAGAATGCTAACTGCATAGGACAACTATGAGTCAATCGCAGATCGAGACTACTCTCTGTGGTTTGGCTAAGTTTTTCAAAGATATGATTGATGTGATAATTGATATGAATGTTTTGTTTTGTTGTATATTCATTGGTGTGGGCAATAATGCAACTGAATGGATTGAATGGTAATTATATCCATATTGTATGACGACTAGCTATGACTGTTAGTGTTATGTGTAGACCTCGTGTGGAGGTAATTGGAGGTGTGAGTGCACTTGTGGAGTGTACCAACCTCATGAGCTAGTCAGTCAGTTTGTGAATGTGTTAATCTAATGATAATAATGAATGGTTAAAAGATTAGAGGCCAGTGGGATGTGACTATGTGTTTGGGAGACGTCCCACTTTCGCCACTGGTCTCGCCTGTTCGTAGCGCAGGCGGTGCAAGGCCCCAGGGTACTGTTGTGTGATGTTTTGGAGCGTTGGGCTCCCTCCTTCCCAACCTGGGTGTCCTAGGGAAGGCTGAGTATCTCTCCTTGGAATTGACACATCCAGGGTTGAGTGCTCTACCGCTGCAGCGGATGAAATGGATCCATACTGTTATGGGCCACCAGAGGGGTTGTCTCTCGGTTGTAGGCTGCCCATGGTGTGCACGTGTCTGTGTTTGCACCCACAGGAACTGATAATTCACTAAAGTTAATGAAAATGTAATGTATATGATTGAATGTATATGACTGATGTGCATGTGAATGATATGAATGCAAGTGTTATGTTTAAGCAGGCCTTGCATGAGATTGAAATTGTGTTAGTGCGGTCATTAAGTGGCCTTTACGTGTCATATTGTGACACGACATGATGATAGATGATTTTGATAGTTGTTCTCCTATTTGAGCCAAACATGAAAGGGTTTGGTATTTTCCTGGCTTGTTGCCATACTGCGAAGGCTGAGCCTTCAGTTGTTTTCTTTTTCAGGTTTTGGCGGACCCGGGGCAGCAGGTTGAGCAGATGGCTTCACTCACGTCCTACTGGGGAGGTTTTGGGTTTTGTTTTCTTGTTTAGTGTCGGCGCGTCTTGGTTTATTTGTATTGATGTCTTGTTTTTGTTAGACACCAATCATATAGTTGGGGCATTTTTTGTTATACACATAGATGTGGTTTTGTATGAAACAAAATGGTTATATAAATGAAAGTTCGCCCCATTGTTTTGAATTGTTGGGCTCATCGTCTTTTTGAATTGTTGTGTAGTCACACTTTGATGCTTTATGTTTAGAAAAAAAAAATGTTTGAGTGTTAAAAGGTCGGGGTGTGACAGTTTTGGTATCAGAGCCATGGCAAACCCCAATAGGCATGTGAGTTAAAGCCTATCTGTGAAGCCGTGTTGCTCAGGTACGCATTGTTTGTTATTGTAGTTTTGATTTTTCAAGTATGAGTACCCAATGTAATCGATGTTTTGCACTTTGTGCTAACGTACGTTGTGAATTGATTTGTGTGTTTGGTTTTAAACGTGATTTGAGAATAAAGGTTCTTGTTTGTACAGATGGAATATCTGCGTAGGGGTAAGAAGCGCGTTGAGCCGTCTGCTGAGGCACAAAGGGAGCCAAGTCTGGTTCATTATGACGCTCATACCCCACATGATGACAGCACATCAAGGCAACAAAATGCCCAGGCGAGTGTGGGTGCCCAACCCCACCGAGGCAGACTCCACCTGTGGATCAGCAGGCTACATTGTTGACGACGTTGCAGACATTGACCTCACTTGTGCAATCGATGGCAGGTAACCAGAGGAGCCAAGCATCTCCTACTAGAGACACCACCGCACCACCTAAGGAGAAGGCAACAACGGTGTCATTCACGCAAGTTTTGTCGATGCAGCCGTCTGTCTTTACTGGAGATGGCAGTCCAGACAAGGCAGAAGAATGGATTGAAAAGGTTGAGCGTATATTTGAGGTTCTGGAGGTACCAGGAGGCAACAAAGTGAACTATGGCTCGTATATGCTTAAAGGTGATGCCAAAAGATGGTGGAAATCAACTCGAGAGATCCGGTTTGCAGGCCAACAGTCGATTTCTTGGAGGCAGTTCAGAGATTCGTTCTTTAGCACATACTTCCCAGCACATGCCAGAAATAAGAAGATGCAAGAGTTTCTTGACTTGCAGCAAAACCATTTGAGCTTGGAGGAATATGTTACTAAGTATCAACACTTGGAGACGTATTACCCGCACCTCTACACTACCGCTGAGGCCAGAGCCGACAAGTTTGTATATGGGTTGCGTGATGGACTTCGAGGTAGAGTTATGTCAAGCAGGATGAGGCAGTCACTATGGCAAAACGCATGGAAGAAGATTGGGCTAGGACTCAGAGGGATCATCAGAAGAAAACTTCTCAGCACACTCAGGGTGGGCGTATGCCAGTCAAGCACCAACATCCTACAGGCAGGGCAAGGCCTTATGAAAGGCGTGATGACAGAACATTCCGGCGGAACAGGCCAGGCCGCAGTGAGACCACTCAGGGGTCAGTGGCCTCTCCAACTTCACTGAGGTGCCCCACTTGTTCTCGTGTACACCCCGGGAAGCCGTGCTACCGGGTGACTGGGGCTTGTTTACACTGCGGAGGTATGGGACACTTCATCAAGGATTGCCCGTTAAAGAAAGAAAGAGAATTGAAGAAGTCTGAGGCCGGTTCTTCAAGCGCGCGACAGACGACTGGACGTGTCTATGCTACTACTGTGTAGAAGCTTCAGGCACACGACCTTGTTGAAGGTATTTTACTTGTTGGTTTTCATATTGCTAGAGTGTTATTTGATGTTGGGGCGACCTATTCCTTTATATCTAGTCGATTTGCTGCTTCACTAGAAGTGTCGGCTAGAAAGATGTCGTATGTATTAAAAGTTGTTAGTCATATGCATGCTCAAGAGTCGTGTAGCGAGTATCTACCGGATGTGGACGTGAAGATCCATCAACATCACTTACCTGCACAGTTGTGATCATAAATCTCAGTGAGTTTGATGTGATTTTGGGCATGGATTGGTTATATGCGCATTATGCCAATATAGATTGCAGGAAGAAGCAAATACAGTTGTTGACTAATGAGATGCAGCCTGTGGAATTTCATGCTTGCAAAGCTAGTCAAACTGACAAGATAATGGTGTCTGCATTGAAGGCTAAGCGATGGATAGAAAATGAAAGTGTTGCTTTCTTGTTCAACGTGTTGACCAATGAGGCGGAACCGGTGAGGTTAAAGGATGTGGCCGTTGTGGGTGAGTACCCCGATGTGTTCTCAGAGGAACTGTCAAGTTTGCCTCCAACACGAGAAGTGGAATTCAAGATAGAGTTGTTGCCAAGGACAACTCTCATCTCTAAGGCACCCTACCATATGGCACCAGCAGAGTTAAAAGAGTTGAAGAAGCAATTGCAGGAGCTCTTAGACAAGGGTTTCATCCGACCTAGTGTGTCACCGTGGGGAACACCAACATTGTTTGTTAAGAAGAAAGATGGGACAATGCGCTTGTGCATCGATTATCGCATGTTGAATCAAGTCACCATCAAGAATAAGTATCCGCTTCCAATAATTGAAGATTTGTTTGACCAACTTAAGAATGCAAAGGTTTTCTCTAAGATCGATCTGAGGACAGGGTACCATCAACTCTTGATACGGGAGGAAGATGTTTTGAAGACTGCTTTTCGAACTATATATGAACATCATGAATTTAGGGTCATGCCTTTTGGGTTGACCAATGCTCCCGCAGCGTTCATGGACCTCATGAATCGGGTTTTCCAAGAGTTCTTGGATCGATTTGTTATTGTTTTTGTTGATGATATCTTGGTGTACTCAGAAAGTGAGGTAGAGCATAGAGACCACTTGAGAAGAGTGTTGGGTCTTTTACGCATGCTTAAGCTTTATGCCAAATATTCAAAATGTGAAGTTTGGCTAGAGAAGGTAAACTTTCTGGGTCATGTGATCTCGAAGGATGGAGTATCCGTCGATCCGGCTAAGGTGTCGGCTATACAGGACTGGAGGACACCTTGCAGTGTAACTGAGGTTAGAAGCTTTTTGGGATTAGCTGGATACTATCACAGGTTCATACAAGACTTTTCGAAAATAGCTACTCCCATGACTAAGCTACTGAGAAAAGGAGTGAAGTTTGGTTGGAATGAAGAGTGAGAAGAGTTTTCAAACTCTGAAGGACAAGCTTACTTTTGTCCCTATTCTGACGCTTCCATCAAGTCATTCCGGTTTTGTGGTGTACACAGATGCTTCAGGAATCGGATATGGTTGTGTGTTGATGCAGCATGGACGTGTAGTGGCTTATGCATCAAGGCAGTTGAAGGCTCATGAACAACATTATCTCACTCATGATTTGGAGCTGAGAGCAGTTGTGTTCGCATTGAAGATGTGGAGTCACTATCTCTATGGTGCAACATTTGAGGTGTTTACAGATCACAAGTCCTTGAAGTATATATATTCTCCCAAAAGGATCTCAACTTGAAGCAAAGAAGATGGATTGAATACTTAAATAATTATGATTTTACCATATCATATCATCCAGGCAAGGTGAATGTGGTGGCAGATGCGTTGAGCAGACATGCCAAGGCATCAATGTGCAGTATGTTGACTCGTTCTTGGACATTATTGCAAGATGTGATAGCTTGGCAGCCTTATCTCTGCGATGAGAACAAGACAATAATGACGGCCTTGATACGACATCCTTTGATGGAAGAACTTGTAATGAAGCAAAAGGAAGATCCAGAGTTTGCTAAAAACATGAAAGAAAGCAAGAAGATAGATTCTCTTTGGCATCAAGATGAAGATGGTTCATTGCGGTTTCGACAAAGATTGTGGGTTCCTAAGGATGAAGGGGTGAAGCATCAGTTGCTTGATGAAGCTCACAAATCTAAGTTTACTATACATCCTGGCAGTACAAAGATGTTTCAGGATATGTAGAGAAACTTTTGGTGGCCTGAAATGAAGCGTGAAATTGCAGAATATGTGGCAAAGTGCTTAGTTTGCCAACAGGTAAAAGTATAGCATCAATGGCCAGGAGGTTTGTTACAGAGAATAGATATCCCAGTGTGGAAGTGGGAAGACATTACGATGGATTTTGTGGTTAGCTTGCCACGCACTAGAAGACAACATGATGCCATATGGGTGATTGTTGATCGACTGGCGAAGTCTGCTCATTTTCTGCCTATAAGAATCAGTCAGTCTTTGGAAAGTCTCGCAGAGCTTTATATTGGCGAGATAGTGAGATTGCATGGAGTGCCAAAGTCTATCATTTCGAACTGAGATCCACGTTTTACTTCTAGGTTTTTGGGGCAATTGCAGAGGGCATTGGGTACCAAGCTTAAGCTGAGCACAGCGTTTCACCCCCAAACTGATGGGCAGTCTGAGAGGACCATTCAAACCTTAGAGGATATGTTGCGTGCATGCGTCTTAGACTGGAAAGGAGAATGGGATAAACATGTGAAATTGGTAGAATTTGCATATAACAACAGTTACCACTCTAGTATTGGGATGGCACCTTTTGAGGCTTTGTATGGAAGACCGTGCAGATCGCCAGCTCGTTGGACCGAATTGGGTGATGGTAAGATTGAAAACCCTTTAGTATTGCAACACTACACCGACCAAGTGCAATTGATAAAAAAAAAGTTGTTGACTGCTCAAAGTAGACAGAAAAGCTATGCCGACATTCGTCGTAGAAAGTTGACTTTTGAGGTTGGTGATCACGTGTTACTAAAGATTTCCCCTACTAGAGGTGTTTTTTGTTTTGGTGTGAAGGGAAAGTTGAGCCCGAGGTTCATAGGACCTTTTGAGATATTAGAGAAGATTGGAGAGGTGGCAAACAGATTGGCTATACCACCAGACTTTTGAGTCATGTTCATGACGTTTTTCAGGTTTCCATGCTTCGAAAGTACGTATCAGATTCGACACATGTGATTGATTTTTCAAGGTATTCAGGTGCATGATGATTTGTCAATGGAGGAAAAGCCTTTGAGAATTGTGGATCAAAGGGAGCAAGTGCTTCGCACGAAGAGAATTCCCTTGGTGAAAGTGGAATAGCAGTACCATGGATTGAAGGAGAGCACATGGGAACTTGAGGAGGATGTATGAAAGAAATATCCACACTTGTTCTTGCATTGAGGTATGATCTAAATTTCAAGGACGAAATTTTTTTTATAGAGGGTAGGATGTAACGCTCGTTGTTTTGGCAGAGCAGATCGGGTCAAGGTCCAGACCTGGACCCGAGCCCCACATGCCTTAGAAGCCCGACTCCGCCTCTCCTCCCTCGTCTTTCCTTCTTCATCGTCTTTCCCCCTTTTCGTCTGCTACGACCGTAGCTTAGTGAAGCTCGAGGACAGAGGGTGGAGCAGCGGCGACGGCGATGGAGGTGGCAGCGGCAGCGGCGGTGGCGACGCTTTGGTAAACTCTCTCTCTCTCATTTGTGCGATTTGCCCTTCTCTGCCACTCTCTTGCTCATGCCCTCTCTGCCGCACGTTCTCTTTTCCTCTCTCTCGCCAGTCTCTTTCCCCTTTTCTGCTAGTTCTCTCCCGCTCGACCCTTTCCTCACTGCCCTTCCCCATTTCTGCCCGAACCCTCTTTCCTTCACTCTCTTTTCTGTCTGTCTCCCTTGGTCAACGCCGTTCCCCAGTCCTCATGTTCCCTACGTGAGCCCTTTTCTCTCCATTTTGCTAATTGTGTTCCCATTTTCCCCAACTTAGCTCTCGTTTGAATCGATTTTATCTCTGTTGATTGGATTCCAGTTTGGGGGACGTGTTCTTCTGCGCATAACAGTGATTAGAAGGCCTTGGGGTGACCATTTGAACTTGGGAGGGTGGCTGCCGAAAGGATTGCAGCAGCCTAGACTCTTGATTTGGGGTGAGCAAGGCGTATTTGAACTCATTTTATTGAATATTACCTATTAGAGCATGTATAATTATTGTTTGAGCATGCTAGGGCTTAGAATTGATGTTTTGGGGCACATGTTAGCGATTTTGTTTTTGGGAGAATGTTTAGGATTATGTTGCAAAGCATTGATTAATGCCTATAATGATCAGTAAGCATGAGGTTGATTTTCGAGGTAATAGGGAAGCATGGTAGAGATTGTGTGGTTGTGGGGAAGATTTAGGACTGTTTTAGTGGGCTTGTAGCACACGTTTTCTGTGAACGGGTGCGTCTTGGAGTTAAATAAGGAAAGTGTACATAAGTTGGAGGTGCCTTCAGGCTTGATGCCTTGATTAAAGAAAGTTTCGAGAAAGGCATTAGTGGTGGATGAATTGATGACTTTGGGTTTTGATGTTGGTGGCAACGTCGAGATGTAAGGAGGAGGTCTTTTGGACAGCATGTTGGTCGACACTACCCGTCGACACCCTCTTGAGGCAATGACACGTGCCTCAAGGATTTTGTTTTGTATTTGTTTGAATTGTTTAAGTAGTAGAAGTCTTACCTTTTGTTTATGTCTGCAGGTGCATCGGGCACGTCCTGTCGACCTTGAGTTCGAAGCTCGAGGAATTTTGAAGAGTTTTGTGAGCGTGCCACAGGTATGGCGACATTCCAGGCAAATCCATGCCTGGGCAAATGTGTGATGGTGTTCTCCTAGGAACATGAGATCCTAGAAATGTGATGTGACTTGATTGATTGTCTTGTGAATGAGTATATGTATGTTTGTTCATGCTTTGATATACGATATGAATTGTTTGAAAGGTTATTAGTAGTTGTTTTGAAATGGTTACGCATTTGCATGTGCATGCTAGAATTGATATCTGTTTAGGACAGATGAGGCGGGGTATCGAGTCGAGTGTCTCCTCGACCCCAATTATGCATTAGAAAGCATCATAGAATGCTAACTGCATAGGACAACTACGAGTCAATCGCAGATCGAGACTACTCTCTGTGGTGTGGTTAACTTTTTTAAAGATATGATTGATGTGATAATTGATATGAATGTTTTGTTTTGTTGCGTATTCATTGGTGTAGGCAATAATGCAACTGAATGGATTGAATGGTAATTATACCCATATTGTATGACGACTAGCTATGACTGTTAGTGTTATGTGTAGACCTCGTGTGGAGGCAATTGGAGGTGTGAGTGCACTTGTGGAGTGTACCAACCTCATGAACTAGCCAGTCATGTATTAATCTAATGATAATAATGAATGGTTAAAAGATTAGAGGCCAGTGGGATGTGACTATGTGTTTGGGAGATGTCCCGCTTTCGCCACTAGTCTCGCCTGTTCATAGTGCAGGCGGTGCAAGGCCCCAGGGTACTGTTGTGTGTTGTTTTGGAGCGTTGGTGTAACGCGCTTTGCTCGTGCGGGTCGGACCGGGTCAGGGTCCAGACCCGGACCCGAGCTCCACGCGTGAGGAGCTCGACGCGAGGCCCCTTTCTCCCTCGCCTTTGCTTGACGAAGCTCACAAATCTAAGTTTTCTATACACCCTGGCAGTACAAAGATGTTTCAGGATATGAAGAGGAATTTTTGGTGGCCTGGAATGAAGCGTGAAGTTGCAGAATATGTGGCAAAGTGCTTAGTTTGCCAACAGGTAAAAGCAGAGCATCAGCGACCCGGAGGTTTGTTGCAGAGAATAGATATCCCAGTATGGAAGTGGGAAGACATTACGATGGATTTTGTGGTTACTTTGCCACGCACTAGAAGACAACATGATGCCATTTGGGTGATTGTTGATCGACTAACGAAGTCCGCTCATTTTCTGCCCATAAGAATCAGTCAGTCTTTGGAAAGTCTTGCAGAGTTATATATTGGTGAAATAGTGAGATTGCATGGAGTGCCAAAGTCCATCATTTCGGATCGAGATCCGCGTTTTACCTCTAGGTTTTGGGGGCAATTGCAGAAAGCTTTGGGTACCAAGCTTAAGCTGAGCACAGCGTTTCACCCCCAAACTGATGGGCAATCAGAGAGGACTATTCAGACCTTAGAGGACATGTTGTGTGCATGTGTCTTAGAGTGGAAAGGAGAATGGGACAAACATGTGAAATTGGCAGAATTTGCATATAATAACAGTTACCACTCTTGTATTGGGATGGCACCTTTTGAGGCTTTGTATGGAAGGTCGTGCAGATCGCCAGGTTGTTGGGCCGAATTGGGTGATGGCAAGATCGAAAACCCTTTAGTATTGCAACACTACACCGACCAAGTGCAATTGATAAGGAAAAAGTTGTTGACTGCTCAGAGTAGACAGAAAAGCTATGCCGACATTCGTCATAGAGAGTTGACCTTTGAGGTTGGTCATCATGTGTTTTTGAAGATTTCTCCTACCAGAGGTGTTTTTCGTTTTGGTGTGAAGGGAAAGTTGAGCCCGAGGTTCGTAGGACCTTTTGAAATATTAGAGAAAATTGGAGAGGTGGCCTACAGATTGGCACTACCACCAGACTTGAGTCATGTTCATAACGTTTTTCATGTTTCCATGCTTCGAAAGTACGTACCACATCCGACACATGTAATTGATTTTCAAGGTATTCAAGTGCAAGATGATTTAACAATGGAAGAGAAAGCTATCAGAATTGTAGATCGAAGAGAGCAAGTGCTTCGCACTAAGAGAATTCCTTTGGTGAGAGTGGAATGGCAGTACCACGGATTGAAGGAGAGCACATGGGAGCCTGAGGAGGACATGCAGAAGAGATATCCACACTTATTCTTGTGTTAAGGTATGATCTAAATTTCGAGGACGAAATTTCTTTTAAGGAGGGTAGGATGTAACGCGCTTTGCTCGTGCGGGTCGGACCGGGTCAGGGTCCAGACCCGGACCCGAGCTCCACGCGTGAGGAGCTCGACGCGAGGCCCCTTTCTCCCTCGCCTTTCCCTTTTCCTCCTTCATCGTCCTCCTGGTGGTCTCCCGCGCAGTGAAGAAGAAGACGGTGGTGGTGCAAGCAGCAGCGGCGGAGGTGGTGCCGGCGGCGAGCGGCGACATCGGCGACGGCGGCAGCGTGGGTAAGTTCTCCTCTACTGCCCTATCTCCTCCCTCCTTCGTTATTTTGCTGCCTATCCCGTTTCTTTTTTCCCCCTTTCGTCTGCTCTCTCTCGCACCTCTCTCTACCCACGCTCACTCTTTTCTCGTCTCCTTCCCCTTTCTCATTCACGCTCACCTCACTGCTGGCCTTTTTCCCCTTTGACCGAACCTCTCTCTCTGTTTTTCTCTCTTTCTCTCTCTACCCGACCTCCCTTTTTGTCCACGCTTCATACTCTCTCCCCATTTCTGCTCGTTTTTCCCATTTTCTCCAACTAAGTACTCGTCCATCACTGATTTTCACTATTCTATTGATGTGTGATCCATTTCCAGCTTGGGGACTTGTCCTTCCCCTCATATCAGCGAGTTGGAGGCTTTGGAAGTGTTGACGACAGTGATTTTTGGCTGTTTGAAGATCGATCGAAGGCTTGAGGTGGCTGCCGGGAGGATTACAGCAGTTTGGACACTTGTTTTGGGGTGAGCAAGGTCTAATCAAGCTCAAATTAATGAATATTACCTTTTAGAGCATGTATAACTATTGTTTAAGCATGTTAGGAGGTTGGATTGATGTATTAGGATGCATGTTAGCGATTTTGCTTGTTGGGGTAAGTGTAGGGTTAGGTTGGAGAAGCGATGATTCATGTGTTTATTGATAGTTTTAGCATGACGAGTTGATTTTCGAAGTTTTAGGGAAGCATGGTAGAGATTGGATGGTTTTGGGGAAATATGCGTTTTTGGATGTGACTTAGGGGTTGAGGCTTTAATGAAAGAACGTTATTGAGGAAGAAGTTAGTGATGGATTGATTGATGGATTGAGGGTTTTGATTGTTCGAGTCAACGTCAAGACGTAATGGAGGAAGTCTATTGGAGGGCTTGTTGGTCGACACTACCCGTCGGCACCCTCTTGAGGCGATGACACGTGCCTCAAGGATGCTATTTTGTATTTGTTCGTATTTGTTTGACTTGTAGAGGTATCTCGTAGAAACCTTATTCTTGTCTATGTTTGCAGGTGCACCGAGCACATCCCGTCGACCTTGAGTTCGAAGCTTGAGGCATTTTGAAGATTTTGGTGAGCGCGCCACAGGTATGGCGACATGCCAGGTGAATTCCTGCCTGGGTAAATGTGATTGTGTGTTCCTAGGATCATGGGATCCTAGGATTTTAATGTGAAATGATTGAATGCCTTGTGAATGAGTACATGTATGTTTGCATGATAACATGAATGGTTTGACATGTTATTAGTAGTTTATTTTGAAAATACTACGCTTTTGCATATGCATGCTAGAAATGATAACTGTTTAGGACAGATGAGGCGGGGTATCGAGTCGAGTGTCTCATCGACCCCAATTATGCACTAGAAAGCATCATAGAATGATAACTGCATAGGACAGCTACGAGCCAACCGCAGATCGAGACTACTCTCTGTGGATTGGCTAAGTTTTTCAAAGATGTGATTGATGTGAGGATTGATGTTATGATTGATATGGATGTGTATGTTGTTGCATGTGCATTGCTATGGGCAATGATGCAAATAGATGAAATAGAGGGTAGTTGTACTCGTAATGTATGACGGCCAGCAATGACTGTCACTGTGGGTATAGACTTCGTGTGGAGGCAATTGGAGGTGTGGGTGCACTCGTGGAGTGTACCAACCTCATGAGCTAGCTAGTCAATTGTGAATGTGTTAATCTAATGATAAGAATGAATGAATAAGAGATAAGAGGCCAGTGGGATGTGGCTATGTGTTTGGGAGACGTCCCCTCTTGTGTTATTACATTTTCATTAACTTTAGTGAATTAACAGTTCCTGTGGGTGCAACACAGGCACGTGCACACCGCGGGCGGCCCACAGCCGAGAGACAATCCCCGTGGTGGCCCAATAACAGTATGGATCCATTTCATCCGCTGCAGCGGTAGAGCACTCATCCTTGGCTGTGTGAAGTCCAAGGTGAAATACTCAGCCTTCCCTAGGACACCCAGGTTGGGAAGGAGGGAGCCCACGCTCCAAGCACAACACACAACAGTACCTTGGGGCCTTACACCGCCTACGCTCCGACAGGCGAGACCAGTATGACTGTTGTGCATGTGATTGATATGAATGCAAGTGTTATGTTAAGCAGACCTTGCATGAGATTGAAATGGTGTTAGTGCGGCCATTAAGTGGTCCTTAGGTGTCAGACTCTGACACGACATGTCGTCGATAGGTGATTTTGATATTTGCCCTCTTATTTGAGCCCTACATGAAAGGGTCTGGTATTTTCCTAGCTTGTTGCCATACTGCGAAGGCTAAGCCTTCAGTTGTCTCATTTTTCAGGTTTTGGCGGACCCAGGGCAGCAGGTTGAGCAGATGGCTTCACTCACGTCCTACTGGGGAGGTTTTGGGTTTTGTTTAGTGCCGGCGCGTCTTGGTTTATTTGTGTTGATGTCTTGTTTTTGTTAGACATCAACCATATTGTTGGGGCATTTTTGGGTTATACACATGAATGTGATTTTGTATGAAACAAATTGGTTATATGAATGAAAGTTCGCCCCATTGTTTTGAATTGCTTGGCTCATCGTCTTTTTGAATTGTAGTGTAGTCACGCCTCGATGCTTTACGTTTAGAAAAAAAAATGTTTGAGAGTCAAAAGGTCGGGGTGTGACAGTTGGGCTCCCTCCTTCCTAACTTGGGTGTCCTAGGGAAGGCTGAGTATCTCTCCTTGAAATTCACACATCCAAGGTTGAGTGTTTTATCGCTGCAGCGGATGAAATGGATCCATATTGTTATGGGCCACCAGAGGGGTTGTCTCTCGGTTGTAGGCCACCCATGGTGTGCACGTGCCTGTGTTTGCACCCACAGGAACTGATAATTCACTAAAGTTAATGAAAATGTAATATATATGATTGAATGTATATGACTGATGTGCATGTGAATGATATGAATGCAAATGTTATGTTTAAGCAGGCCTTGCATGAGATTGAAATTGTGTTAGTGCGGTCATTAAGTAGCCTTTACGTGTCATATTGTGACACGACATGATGATAGATGATTTTGATAGTTGTTCTCCTATTTGAGCCCTACATGAAAAGGTTTGGTATTTTCCTGGCTTGTTGTCATACTGCGAAGGCTGAGCCTTCAGTTGTTTTCTTTTTCAGGTTTTGGTGGACCTGGGGCAGCTGGTTGAACAGATGGCTTCACTCACGTCCTACTGGGGAGGTTTTGGGTTTTGTTTCCTTGTTTAGTGTCGGCGCGTCTTGGTTTATTTGTATTGATGTCTTATTTTTGTTAGACATGAATAATATAGTTGGGGCATTTTTTGTTATACACATAGATGTGGTTTTGTATGAAACAAAATGGTTATATAAATGAAAGTTCGCCGCCCCATTATTTTGAATTGATGGGCTCATCGTCTTTTTGAATTGTTGTGTAGTCACACTTCGATGCTTTATGTTTAGAAAAAAAAATGTTTGACTGTTAAAAGGTCGGGGTGTGACAAGAATTGCATGTATGATTGTGAAACATAACTAATAACTTCGAACATCTTTGAAAGTGACCATTAACTGTTGTCGCTGCAATTGCATTTCTTGGGTATGAATAAATGTAACATACAAGTAAATGCTATAGAGTTGCTAAGTTTCTGCCACCACTAGCATGCACATGCACGCTCGCGCGCACACACACCCCATCGATAAGTATGTAATTGTAGTTTTTGTACCGGTGTTTTTTTCATTTTCAATGCAAAATGAAACTATACAGAGGGATTCAAGGATAGTGGAGAGGGGCACAAAAGGGTAAGCTCTATATTCTTATGCTACATATTTACATGCTTGCATTGGTGCATCGAAATGAATTTAGAACTGTTGCTAAAACCACCACAAATCGTTGCCAAAAGAAAAAGCACCATACACTGTCGCTCCATCAGAGACCGCCACTAATATCCACATGCCAAAAAGTTTTAGCGATGTTTATATGAATCGATTTGTGACATACAACTTGGTAGTGTTCGAAAGCTCAGAGGCCTGGCCTGCGGAATTGGCTTGCTTAATGTCAGAGAGAAATGTGTTTGTGAGTTTCTACAAATTTAGTCAGATGCTTGAGTCCTATTTGCTACACGCAAATATCTGTTTTTGGTTTTCTCCATGATACAGGTGACGATATAGATGTGGCGCATTTGAGAACCAAAAGCAACTTTTCTTTTTATGCATAGATAAGAATTTATAAGCCAAAGATATTTGGACATGGACTTTTAGATCTTTATCGGATACAATTTATGGCTGCGAAAGAAACATGTTTTTTTTTTATTTCTAGGTCTTTCAAATATGGTGATCACATGTTTTGACAACAAACATATTGTTACTGTCCCATAAATTTGTTCCAAAAAAATTGTAGATTCATGGAACAGTATGTTACCATGTAACATGAATCTGCGTCATTGCTTTGGGTGGATTCATATGATAGTAACCCTATGTTATTGTTGCCAAATGGCCGCTTAGTTTCACAAATAGCTTACCATTGCTGACATATGAAGTTACAAATGCTCCTGTAGGCATGGCAATAATTCTTTTATAAAGAATCCTGAGATCATGCTTCTGTAATTGTGCCTTTTAGGTAGTTCTGTAAAGGTTTTTTTTTTTCATGCATGTAACCATATATATTGGTGTAAAACTTGTGACAATATATAAAAAAAATTGTCTTCAAATTTGATGTTATTGAATTTGATAAGTCAATAAATTATGACGGCTAAATTCAAAAACTTCTAAATCTTGTTTATGCATGCATGTATTTTTATTATTTTGAAAAATTTTATAAATATAAAGTTTTAACATTCAATATAAACAGTTAGACTTGTAAAAAAAACAACACACATAATGTTTGAGAGGTAAGACAGCATAAGAGGAAATGAAGATGAAAATTATACATAATAGAGGGAAAGAGAACTGTATACCCAAGATTTCCTTGTGTCCTACTCTTCCTTAAAACCAATCTGTCAAAGCATCAAATCACCCAGATTTCAAGTGTCCGTAATCAACTAAAATAAAACCATGAGCATCAAAAATTATATAAATGTTTTTCCTAAAACATCGTGCCGCCTGAATATATATTTCACCTTTTCCCTTTTTTCCCATATTTCAAATGCCAAATATGGACCTGGATCATCATGTTTGGATCATGATCCAAACCATTGAATCCCGCACTCTTGAGATTTTATCCGTTGCAATAGTAATCGACACAGAATATTATTGAGATGCATGTGGATCCAGAACAAGAGTAGAGAAACTTCAAATCCGGAACCGAACGGTTTTCACCTCTAAGTCATGAAAAGCAACACAATTATTTGTTGTAAAGGATACATTTATTGGATCGACTGCAGCATGCTGTTGCTACTTGGTTGCTTCCATTTGAAAAATTCTAAAAAGGCACCTAACTTGGGCAGCTTTAATGAGAGATAGTAACTCTTGAGCATTTTTCTAGAGAGTTGCGGGTAGAGTCCAAAAGGTGAAGTGAAGAATTAAAATGACAACATTAATAGCCGATGTGAAAATTAAACTTTCCATTAAATGTTATTCTTCCTAAGTCCTATAGTGCAAGTAATTGCAGGTCGATGGTGATTCAGAGCTTGCTGTTATGGCTTTTTGATGGTTAAAGGTGAGTCCGGTGTGCTAGAATCAGCAGCTTTAGAATTTGCCTGACCTTCTGACTTATTCCAATTAATTTCTCGGATCCCAATTCATTAGTCCATGAATTCTCCCCAAGTAGTGCAAATTTCTCTCTTTCTAGAATGGCTCCAGTGGCTACATTTATGTTAGATCCCACTATTTTCCTTTTAAAATGAAAATCTTAAATTTACATATAAAATTTTAAAATTTTTATTTAAAAAAAAAATTGAAGAATGATATTTTTTGCTCTTATTAAAATTTTAAAACTACAATTCAACCCCGTTCATAAAAAATTTCTGTTCTATAATGATGAATAAATAGAACAATTTGAAGCCTGAATCTGTTGATTCTGCTCGATCTGAACATATATATGTATATACATATATATAACTGGTATCTGTCAGAGTTTCTTTCTCAGACAGGAATGCAATGAACAAAACCGTCGGATCGATCATGCTGCAAATTGTAGTCCTCTCGTTCGTCATCGACGTTTGTCCTTGTGGTTTTCGCAGCCATCAAGCCAATCCTTCTCTTCTGCCTTCTTTTATTTTGCAACATTTTTGTCATTTTGTTTCTAGAATCGAGCATCTAACTAATGCGAAAATCATTATGATGCAATGGCAGAGAAGTAGTATCGATAAAATGTAAGTGGATGCAGCTGCCATCATTTTGCTTCACTATTTGAGTAAATGCAGCACGCCATTATCGCGCCAGCATCAATGTAGAGACATTTAATTTTAAAGGAGAAATAAAAAAATTGATTTGAAAAACATGCTGACTGAGACCTTTCTTTAGCGGCCCATTCAAATTCTCACACAAGCGCTCACACACACACATATATATGTGTGTTGAAAGCAAAAAATAGAAACTGCTGGAGTCATTGGACTCATGAAGGCCATCTGATCCATTTTGATGGGTTGTTGGGTAGTTGAGAGGAAACAAGAAACAAAATATATGAACTAATACTAAATCATAAAAATACTTATTGTCTTTATTTTTTTTTTTCTCAACCGCCCATCTAAATGGATCCCACACAGTCCCAATAAGTAAGCTGGGTAAATCCAGAGAGCAACAGTTTCCATTATATTTCTATATTGAGACTTATCAAGATAGATCATTTGGACGTTCTATTTAAATTTTAGTTCAGACTCATCGAGCTGTGGATAAGAATGGAGAGGCGTGCGGGAAGGGGCTACTAACGCAAATGCGATAACGTTGATTGATCAACTTGATAAGGGGAAGGTAGAGCGGCGGCAACAATAAGGACGACCCATGGCCATGTATTTCCAATCGTTTGGCAAAAGTCCTTGTTAATTATGAGAACATGAAAGCGATATTCGGGTTCTAAGATGATGGCTACATTTCGGTTGTGCCTATCCAGATTATAACAAGAATAAGTAGTCCATCGCGCCCCACTGGCTCCATAGTCCCACAAACGACTACCAATCTCCATCATTCGTTTTGATTGCAAGGAGCCACCATCACGAGGATTATTGACTGCGCCATTCTTTGTTTCCATCATTTGAGTTGGAAGTGGTGATATCTATGTGATCATCATTTGCGACTGCAAATGCATCGTGTAGCCCCAGAGAGTGTAGCATAGTTGATTATGTCAGTCGTATAAAAGACATGTCATCAATTTGATTCTCATTGATCTTACTTTCTAAGAGTACAAATGGTAGGATTGTGACACTCTAATTGACAGGTGTATGATACCCACCTAAACCCAAATATAGCAGAGGACCTACGGGCAAGAAAAATGAAAGCGGGCTTGGATCTTTTTTTCCTAATAGTGGGTTGTTAAGCTCTTGCTCACCTAGTCATAAAAAGGGGCAAATGATATGCCGTTAGAACTAGCCTTAATAAGTAGAGCATAATATTGAATTTATAAGACGATGAGAGTTTAGTTGTCAGTGATTACCATTATATGCTCATGGGTCAATAGGGTGGGACACAAATACTATCAACTTTACTTGATGGTACAGTGTCCTCATTTGTGATTACCATTACATGCTCATGGGTCAATAGGGTGAGACACAAATGTTATGAACCCGTGTAGACCTAGGGGCGCCGCAAGAGGAAGGGTGTGCTCGTTCGACTCACTCAATGATGTCTTAGAAGTCGTCTGCATTTTACCAAGACCATAGACGAGGTTGGAAAGATCGTGATCCTATCACAACCTAGATCATATTCTGAATTGATCTGCATACTCAATCTTATCATATGTGTTATCCATTAAGGCTAAGGTTCAGGGGCGGAGCCAACAGGGCCCCTCGACCCTCCTCAAAAAATTTGTTAGTAAATTTTAAAAAATTTCAGTTGTTCTATGTAAAAATTTTGGAAAATGATATTTCAGCCCCTATCAAAATTTAGCAACTTTAATTCGGTCTCCCTCATGAAAATTTTTTTGGTTTCCCTTCATATAAGAAGGTTGAATGAATAAACGAGATTTTACGAGAACCAAGCTCTGCAACAGTTTCTTTTTTTTAACTAGTTTCTGAAACCAAGTTTGTATGTTTACAAGACTAGGAAAAAGAAAACAATGTTATGTGCGAATATATAACTTGAAAAGAGGGGCCGCTGGGGCGGCAAAATATTACTTGCTCAGTTTGGAAAGTGGCGCTTTAGCAAAACTGATTATTTTTCATAATCCAATTTCCATGGTGGCCCAATCATGCCTAAAACACATTTTGAAGGCAATCCTATGCATTTAAGAGCATCACCGACACATGCCCTACGCCATCTAATGTGCATGGCCATTTTCGTTTGCAGAAATACGCTCAAAAATTCGAGGACATAAAAAAAATTAGTACCCCAAACCAGAATTTTGCTAAAATAATCAAATTCTGAAAAGAAAGTGAAGTGAAAACAGGAAAGTCACAAACTTGGAGGTCATATGCGATTGGAGGGGCTGCCAATCTCCTCGTTCAAAACATTTATTTTCATAAAAGGAATGCATATGAATGAGAACTTTGCAAGTTTGATTTGTTTCCATAAAAGGAATACATATGAATGAGAACTTTACAAGTTTGATTCCTTTTCATAAAAGGAATACATAAGAATTTGATTTGCTTCCCGAAAAACTTTGTTTCATAAAACGGATACATATGAATGTAAAATTTATAGGTTTCCCTTGTTTCCATAGAAGGAATACACATATGAATTTGATTTGCAAAACATAAAATCAAAGCTTTTGTAGTAGAATATTTTTTTTCCAAGTGCTTAAACTTTTTAAAATATTATCTACTTCTGAAATGCATAAGCTATTTATAAATTGCTTGTGGAACACTTCCAAACGAAATAGTTGATTTTGAAAAATGATTGTTAGGTATAATTTTCAAAATTTGTAATTTGGCCGCTTTAAAAATTTTCAAAATCTAATTCGGCCTCGTAAATTGTGGAAAATTATGAAAAACGATTAGTTCAAGGATTCAAATAGAGTCAAAACCCTTTTGATCTTGGTCCGATTCAACGGAGGCACATGGCATCTTTTCCTTTGTTATTTTATTAGTTTTCTTTTGTATTTTCAACATTTTGTTGTTCCATGTAAGCCTCGCACTAGGCCCGGGGCTCATCGGGCTTTCGAGCTCGTGACGTGGGCGGGTCAGGGTCAAGTCGTGCTCAGGCCATGAAATCTGGGCTCGAGTTGAAATCAAGCAGGCTGGTCCAATAAACCTTCTTTATCAATTTTAAAACAAAATGATATATATTTTAACATAAATTCTATCGGAGTCAAATTTAAGCTAGGCCGTCAAAAATGAAACCCTGGCTATCCCCAACTCGACTTCAAATCGGCTAATCTAATTCTAGCCTGACTTCAAATCGGATCGGGTCGGACGGGGTGCTCCCTTTGGATTGCATTGCGCGAATTCAACTTCGAACGTGGAAAAAGGATTTTTAGATATCGGCGAGAATATGGATAACCGTCAAATCAACTAAGTTGACCTTCCACTTCCAGCTTGGTCGTACTGAGAATGGAGCGAAGCAAAGGAAGAGGCCGACGGGACGAGACTTGGGGAAGTCTGAAACCGAAGCACGCCACCACCTTCCCGACTTCCGTCATTCCCACCAATAGGGGTATTTTAGGTAAACAAAAAAGCCCCCACTCTCTCCAATCACCCATTGGTTGCAGATCCCCTTCAACCCTCCATTATTGTAAGCTATCTCAATCTCTCTCTCATCTCAGAGATCTCAGTTTCCCTCCCTACGCCATTAAATTACGAATAAATTGCCCCCGAAAACCCGCTGCATCTGCGATGTCTCTGTCTCTCTCTCGCGCGCTCTCCCTCTCTGTCCGTCTTTCTCTCTGCTAAAACTGCAGAGAACGAGAAGCTGTTTACAATTGATAGATTTTTATCCTTTCACGAATTTTGTTGATTCATTAACTGTTTTTCATAGTTTCGAGGGAAATTTTACTGAAAAAAGAGGAGGGAAACAACGGCTGAAGTTTCTTCTTCTACATACATTCGCACAAAGTTGTCCAACCAGGGGCGCTGGAGCTAGAATGCGGGCCGCCTCTGCTTTCTTGTTTCGATTAGAAAAAGAGTGTGCCGGAACTTCGCCGACATTCGCTCCCTCCTCCTCCATTGCGTGAATTGCCAGAGGGACGCCTCATTCCTTTGGCATTTCCACTATTGCCTGAGGCTGAGAGTGAACGAAATCCGTTGGAGAGGTTCTTCCACAGGCATCCAGAACTCCACCAGTTAGTTCCTTACGATTCATGAAAGTTTTTTCCGCATTAAATTGTTCAATTCATTAAGCCTGTTTAGTTTGGAGGTTTCTCGATCAGAAAAATTTTCGAAACACCTGTTTTTTTCAGATTTGAAATTCTTCTTCAAACATCTTTATTGGGAAACGGGGTGGAAATAAACCAAGAAGGACGAGTTTCCCGAGAGATTTCATTGTTTTCATAACCTTTTTTTGTCTAACGGATTCCGAATTAAGCTGCCGTAACATAAATCCTCAAACATCTCCGTTTCATCTGGCTCTTTTCCCTTTTCCATCGTACGGAATAAAAGAAAAAGTAAGGACATTCTCAACAGCTTTGAATTAGGAAAAGAAAGATACTTTTTTTTTTTTCGAATTTCTGTAGTGGTGGGAAGCCAGGAAAAGAGAGAGAGGGAGAGAAAGAGGATGCATTTCAGGGGAGATTTCTCGGTCACTTTCTTGTTGTTTCTCTTCACGACGACGAATCCTGCAGCCGTCCTGTTCATGCTGGTGGGGATTGCATCGCCGGCAATAGCAGCATCCTCTTCCGGAAACCCCCTTCTCAACGATCGCCTTCTAGTCGGCATCACCCTGCTGCACGAAGCCGCCAATGAAGGGGCAGGTCAGTCCTCTCTCTCGCTTCTCTGTCATACTCATGAATAACAATACAGTGGGGAAACCCGTCGTCGAAAGACGGAACGTTCATTCCCGGTAAAATCTCGTCGGCCGGACAAGAGGAATACCAAGAGAGGGACCAACGAGACATATCCGGGAATGAAGAGACAAAAGAGCCATGATAAAGGGTACTGTGTGGGGAATCCTGATGTACGCATCACTTTTTCTCCGCTATTGCCTGCTTCATCATCATCCCTTCTTGTTCTTTCCACATTTGTCAGCGAAACCCTGCCCTGGTAACGAGTAAACAGCAACTCAACTCTCTTTCAGAATTAACTTCTTACTTGAGGACAGGATATAACCAGAGAGGTGCTTGCACTCTTTTGTCTTGACAGCCCATTTTTAACCGTTTGCTTTTGCGTCCAAAATTGACAGGATCAGAATTTAGATTGAGAATTTCAATGGCCAAATATGTATGTGTCTGTGTGGGTGAGAGAGCGACCCAGATTCAAGAGAGGGCTGTCAATCATGTGATACGCATGATAGCTTTCTTCTTTAAGTTTCAATGATCAGTTACCCATGTTTCGTGTCTCTTGGGGATGATGCGGTTAGCACGTAAAACACAATTTAAGGCTGGCTTAGTATGGTCGTTCAATAGTGACAAAATACATGAATGATTGATGAAGTTATGTATATTTATTGCAATCATTTGTATGTACTTCACTTTTGTTCGTTCAGTGTGCATATATATATATATATATATATATATATATATAAAAGAAAGAGAGAAAGAGAGTGCTTCCATACTGTTTCTGTTCATAGATGGCTTCACTGAGAGATCGTTTGGAAATTACATGAGATTTTCTTCTGGTTGAAGCAAAGAATCTTTTCCCAAAGACACTAGATAGGAAGAAGCGAGTGATTTTGTTTGAGATGATATAGTTGGGCCTGGCCCTCATGGGAAACGGTTTCCGGGGGGTCCACACACAAATGGTGGGCGAAGCCATAGGCTCACGGGAAGTGAAGATGCTTTAGATGCCAACAGAAATCGTCGGTATGAGGCCGCACAAAGCAACAAAAAAAAACGTCACGTGATGCCGTGCCGCATGAGACATGGCTGGTTAAAATTACTTTTTTTTTTTTATTATTTTACTTGCTTGCTTAAAACATTTTTTTTTCCTTTGCCAGTGTGCATCGACGGGAGCCCGCCGGCTTATCACCTCCATAGAGGCTTCGGCTCGGGGGAGAACAACTGGCTTCTGCAATTTGAGGTAACAAATCGCTCCCTTCTTGAACCAGTAACTTTCTTGGCAATCTGCGTCTCTTATTTTTTAATTTCCAGCAATATATATATATATATATATATATATATATATTTGATTGATAAAGTAATCCAAAGTCACTTAAATCATTTAAGAGGGTTATTGATTCATAGTGATGAGAGCCATTGAAAGAAAAATAGTGAGAAAAATGCATGAATATTT
Source organism: Nymphaea thermarum (assembly GCA_011799765.1). NCBI lineage: Eukaryota > Viridiplantae > Streptophyta > Magnoliopsida > Nymphaeales > Nymphaeaceae > Nymphaea > Nymphaea thermarum. The sequence goes on from JAANDH010000333.1 coordinate 63,074, forward strand.
TATACCTTCATTCTTTTTCTTTTAATCGTCCATCAAGATCGGATGGTTCTCTTGAGTGAATTGGTAAAACTCATTTTAACCATTTTTTTTTAAAAAATGGTTGGTTGAGAAAAAAACAAAAAGGAAAATGAAATATGATATTATAGTCATCTAGCATTAATTAACAACTTGTTTTTTTTTTCATTGTTTTTTTTCTCAACCATCTATTTTTAAAAGATCAATCTTAAGTTGATTCATTTCAAGTCTAGCACTTGATGGTGTGTTTGATTGTTTTAGATTTGAAATCTATGGATTTGATGTGGATTTCTGTGACATGCTTTTGCTAATATAACAATATATCTATAATAAAATTTATAGATATCAAATTAAAGGATCTTAGGTCAGACTTAAGATTCATACTTAAGAACCTTATTTTATTTTTTTTGCTTTGAGAAAATATCAGATTTAAGATTGAAGGGGAAGGTCCGATCTTAAATTTACAGCTCTCATGTTCGGATTTTTAAAGGTGAATCAAAAGGACCACCAATTTCTCTCTCTTTGTGTGTATATGTATGTGTTTGTTGCGCCTTTTCCGTAAGGTTGTTAGTCAAATGTTAGGCTGTTAGGAATGGTTTTATTTATTTATTATTTATTCCCTCTCTCATCATTGAATAGGAAACAAAGAAGCCTTAACAATCTTATCAAAATGCTAGCTACGGACTCGTGAAGGAAAATTAAAGTCAAAGGCTGTGTTCCGATGGTCATGTATTTTGCCTAAAAAGGGAGGCTGTGTAGGAGCACAACCGATATCGACGCGCAACAGGGTGGACCCATCTTCGGGGCCCACCGCGTTGTGTGGTATAGGGAAGCACGCTTTGACGGCAGCTCAAAGGTACGGGTGGGCACCGGGCCGGGCCAGCCGGGCCCGCTAACACCCGGCCCGGGCCCGGCCCAATAATGTTTTTGGGCCGGGCCGGGTCGGGTACCGGGCCTGACCATCAAAACCCAGGCCCGGCTCGGCGGCCCGTTTGGAAAAAATGGCTGAAGCCATTGAATCGATGCCCAAATAATCATGCCAGGACTGTTTCTTGCTCAACCAGACTGCAAGCTAGCTCAGAACCTGTCAAGCTTCCAAAAATCGCCACGGCTCAACCAGACGTCCAAAAATCCTGAGATTTGGATTGAAGGGAGCTAAGACACCCTAGATTGGACGCCCAAAAGATTGGATCCAAAGGAGGTCTCCAAGTCCCAGTCGTTGAAGGATCTCCAGGCTGCAGTCGACAGGTTCAACTCGGGNTCACAGTGTTAGACAGTCGGAGATGACCCGGCTGAATGCGCTGAAATCAGTCGTCTCATTCGACTGAACAATCCTTCAGAACGATCGACAATCGCCCGATCTACCGTAGATGAATCCCACACTGGGTGGAAGCACCTCCGGCGTCAACAGCGTTAGGGACGTCGTCTGGAACTAACGGAGCATCAAGAGCAAGTCATCGAAGAACAGACTTACATCGGAGAAACGGGCCTGTCGGGCCGCCGCCGGGCCGGCGTATCCGGCCCGGGATTTCCCCGGCCCGACGCCCACCCTTACTCTAAGGGGGCATAATAAGTAGATAGCCTTCGAACTGAGGCAAGGGGCTTGGGGCCTTGGGCCTCTTCTCAAATTTTAGAAAATTTTAAAATATATATGTAAAGTTTAAAATTTTTATTTTAATATATATATAAAATTTTAAAATTTTTATTTTGATTTATGTTAAAATTTTAAAATTATAGTTTGGTTTCTGCAATAAAAAATCTATAAATCTAATCCGGTTCATACTTATGTTTTAAGTTTTTAACTTGCTTAGGTGTTTGCTATCTTTTTGCAACTTAGAGAAAAGCAACCCTCCATGATTAGTTTTGAGATTTTTTTTATGCATGAAATCCTATGAAAATTTTGTGAAAACTTTAAACGGGCAGCCACCTCTCCTACTTGGGGATTGACATGAAGAGCTAGAGCCTCGTTCTATGGAAATTAACAAGAGATCGACTCTCTCTTATCCATTGTTACTACAGCTCGAGACTTACATCTAATGACAGTCGATGGGTCGGTAATTGGATAAACGGCTTCACTCTCTTCATGTACGACACCCAAAACGTTCTCCCTCTTACCCCCAGGACCCCTCACGTGGAACTTCACCATTCTCTTAATTATACTGTACCCAATTAGGTGGCAAAATTAACGACTTTGGTTTTGATTAGTGAACAAGCGACTCCTTGCACATGGTTCTAACCACTTCCCTTTGTTTATACCAATTTTCCATGCATTAATGATTCTTAAAAGGCTGTTTTGATTGGAACTCAATGAATGTTGAAGCTTTTTAGTCTTTATTTTTTTCTCAATTCACGTCCCAGTAAGTTGGCTCCAAATAGTCTCAACTTGACAAAAAGGTGGATGGTCTGTGTGACACCTGCAAGTACTTTTATTCCTCTATATGGTTTGATGGTTTTTTTTTTTTTAAAAAAAAAGGAAAATCCTCCGATTCAGGCATTCAGCCAGACATCCAAAATTAAGTTGATATGGGGTCGCTGTTCAGCAAGCCAGTCTCTATTCCATGGAATTCTCAAATGGATCCCTTGTTTGCACCCATTCATTCTCAGCTTGTCCTACCAACCAACAAGCCAGGTGGAGAGAGTTATTGATCAGTACTCTCTCGTTTGTGTATTCTCCCCTCCCAAAAAAATATGAACTCAGCACTGATGTGCCCCTTTTTTGTGTTTTTGTAGGGAGAGATACTTGAACCACTTGGTTTGAGTTCTGGCAAACATTTCTAGGTGTTCCACATGCTGAAGATCATCACCAATCAAACATACTCTTAGTGATCCTTTGAATTCTTAAATGAGGAGTTCAAGTGATAAAATACAAAATACTCAAACCAAGATGTGCATCGTTCTGATAAAATTTTTACAAATATGTTAATTATCTATATAAGTAGCTCTCACAACGGATTTTGTCATTCATTAATGGCAATATGAGCATGTTTTGCAGTATTATATGTAGGGGTATAAATGGAGTAATCTGGTGAGGGTTTCTAGTTTTCTTTTATGAGCAGTCTGAATATGATCCTGTTCCACTCCCCATGTATCTAACTTGCATATATACGTTTGAAAAATTATAAAAAATGGTGTTTAATGTTTGGGCACATAACAAATCACTACCCAAATCACTAACAAATAAAAATTATAAAAAATGGTGATCAACTATTGAGAGAAATTCTCAAAGAGTTGCCTACAGTTAGAAATATTAGTCTTTTGATATAAAATTACAAAAGTACTTCTTGTCCTTAAAAGAGGTAATTTACTATTCTATATCAAAATCAATATTTTTTGTTAGTAGACGTATTTTTTAGAATTTTCTAAAAAGTTGAACATCTATTTATTTTGTTATTTGCCTACACATTGGGCACCTTTTCTTATAATTCTTTATATATTTTTCTGCGTGTGTTTGGAATCTCAGTGTGTTTCTCATGAGGTGTTCTGGTCCACTAGGTCTAACCATGTAAGTCTTATCGACGTTGTCTTCTGTGAGTAACATTTCCCAAACGGTACCAAACAAGATTCTTAGGAATACCCGGTCCCATTCTTCAACAATTACTCTGGGACCGATTGAGATAATTATAGTAAAATTTGAATATGGCTTTGGATTTTGTTGCGGTTCACGCCTTCACGGTCAGATTACAATGTTTATTATCTATATTCGTCAGTGTTGTAGACAAATAACGTTTTTAGACGCAAAGTCAGTTTTTTTTTTTTAACTATTTCTGTTAGACCAGATACTACCGTCTGCATATTCTCCGGATTCAGATTAGATTCAAGATCATTAACCCCTGCTGGGAGACATATCCTCTGCAAAAGGGTCTTTCTTTTCTACAGTCAATAGATATAAGTTATGTATAACGAACTTTTTATCCAAAACGTATAATAAAATCTGGTATTTACGAGAAATCTACTCCTCTGATGGGTTTTCACTTTCTGGTATAACAAACTCTTTTCACGCACCAAAAGAGAGAGGGCGAGAGCGAGAGGTGGTTGTGCTTATGAGGGGGTTACTCGGGGAGGTAGACGTGGGATCGTGGGGCTATAAACGACATATAACACTTTTTTTGTTAAACATTATCAGAAATGACTAAGTGAAAGAAAATTTAGCAAAATTGAGGCGAAAGAAATTTGAAAGGGAGTAAAAAAGGATTTCTAATAAGAACCCCAATTGACCCCATAGATTAAATTAATTATGATGGGTGCTTTACTAGTAAAAATTTACATTTATTTTAAGTTAACCCTGCATATCAAAGGCTATTGGTAGTAACTGATTCCTTTACATGGGAGAAACAGGGCGGTGCATGGTGCAACGATGTGGGGAGTTGTTTGGAAAGAGCCAGAACACATCGGGGTTCCTCTATCTACATGAACAAGTATGAGCCCTTCAATGGCATCCTCAGCAACGACCCATCCCTTAACCCAGGTACGCCTCTTCTCCTTCTTTTACTTTCCAAACTGTGTGGTGTTCTGATTGCCAAAGAGCTTCTCTCACTTGTCTAGCTGGCAAATCAACTAAAATGAAGTCTCCGAGTCGAATGAAGTAGTCTTTTAAGTTTGGACTGTGGTATTTGTTAGTTGTCAAAATCGACTTGAATTGGTTTGGCGCACTGGCTTCGGTTAGTAGGTAGTAGGCAAATCGTTACTGGTTCAAGCGACACCATAGGTATCTGTTCTTCTTCCGAGTATCTGTATACTAGGTGATGTCAATTGAGGTCTTTATGCCCCGGCACATGGGGACCGGAGCTTCTATCTCATGTGGTAGTTGAATATTCATCCTGCTCACCACAAAAAAAAAAAAACCAAAACTTAGAATTGGCAGATTTGAGTTGAGGCTGGTGGCAACTCAATCTTAGCTGTTTGGATTCGATTTTTATTAGTGAGTTATTAGCTGTAGAATGGAAGCGGAGAAGACAGAAGCCTGGGCGTCGGGCCGGCCCGGCCCGGCCCGGTTGGGCTTGGGCTTGGGCCGGGGAAATCCTGTCCCGGGCCCGAAAGGCCGGCCCGGCAGCGGTCCCGGGCCGGGCCTGGGCCCGAAAGGCCGGCCCGGCGGCGGCCCGGCCGGCCCGACTCCGCCCTCCGGACTCCCCTGGCGCTCCCCCATCTTGCATCTTGTCTTCTGTCTTCAGCGTCTTCTGTCTCCACCAAGAAAAGGCAGAGGCCAGGGCCATCCGACCTGTGTGCCGTCGACGGAGAGAGGCCGGGGGATCCTCATCTCTGGCGATCCTAAGACACACGCCATCTCTGCTGCAACGGTCGCTCCGTCATCATCCCTCGAGGCCATCGTCTACGGGGAGCACGCCTACCAGGCCATCGTCGTCTGGTTATATCAGCGTCCGTGCCGTTTTCATCACTCTGTTGCTACATATGGTGAAAGCCGCCCACCCATCTTCATCATCCTCCCCTCCATCTGTCAGGTGGGAACCAGCAGACCCATAATGCAGACAGGTCTTCTTCTATGTCCCCTCTCTTCCCCTTTTCCTTCCCAACCATCGTCCGAAGCATGGCTGGTGGCTTGGAGGAGCAATCTCAACCCCTTCTGCATAGGATTTCACCATCGATTCCAACTACGGAGGGTAAGATCGATTCATACCATTGCCCACCCTTCGGCTTCAACTACGAGGCGCGTCCGCAATCTCCCTTTCCTTTTTATCTTCTTCATCTTGGTCGCCTGCACATTTTGCTTTTGGAGTTTTCTGCGTTGCACACCGGAATCCCGACTCTCCTCCTGCGCTCACTCCCCTCTCCCTCTCTGTCCCTTCCCGTCTCCCTCTCCCTCCCTCACCTCCCTTTTCCCTCTCCCTCTGTCCCTTCCCGTCTCCCTCTCCCTCCCTCTCCTCCCTTTTCCCTCTCGCTCCCTCTCCCTCTCCCTTTTTCCCTCTCGCTTTTCCCTCTCCCTCGTCATCTTTGGAAGGCTCCCCCTCCCTATCCCTCTCCCTCTCTGAGTCCCTCCTCCTCTGGTTCCGCTCCCCCTCTCGCTGTCCGCTCCCCTTCTCCTCCTTCTCCGCTCTCCCTCCTCCTCTCTCTCTCCGCTTCTTCGCGGCCGCCGCCCTCTCTCTCTCCGCGCGTCTCCCTCTTCGCGGCGGGTCTCCGGGCGTCTCCCTCTTCGCGGCGGGCCGGGCCGGGCCTGGCTTTTGGTGGTCCGGCCCGGCCCGGCAAGTTTATCGGGCCGTGCCCGGGCCTGGGTTTCAGGCCCGATGGGCCGGGCCCGGGTTTCAGGCCCGATGGGCCGACCCGGGCCGTGTCTTAGCGGGCCGGGCCGGGCCGGGCCGGCCCGGCCCGATGCCCAGGCACAGAAGACACCTTTTCCAGTGTGTTATTATGGCTGCAAATGAAGGGAATCTCGTTTGAGGGTTCCATTACTTTCTACTTTTATGTTGCCACACCTAGTGCATGTGGTTAGCTAGATTTTATCCGTTAGCAAACCTAGACCTGGGCATTGGGCCGGCCCAGCTTGATGTCCGAAACTCGAGCCCGAGCTTGGGGCCCGATACCCAAAACCAGAGCCAAGGCTCGGCCCAGCCCAACTTGGCTATAATAAAAAAATATTTTTTAAAATATAAAATAATTTTTTAAATATAAAATATATTTTTAATAATAAAAAATATATACTTTTAATAAAATAAAAATAATTTTTATTTGTTATCGGGTTCCCATCGGACCCAGTACCCGTTGCCTGGGTCTAAGCAAACCCCGATGATGCACCCTATGAAACAACATACTAGAAACCATATATGGCACCCTTTAGTTTGGTAAGTCTAACAAGTTTCAACTAAACTTCGTTTTCTTTTTTTCTTCGCTTGTCAATTAAAAAGAAAAGAAGGAGAATCAAAATGGATAAGTGCATCTATCGTATACATGCAGAATTGAATGTGACAGACTGTTAAGCTTTATATCTGTATTTATATTATATTACATTATATTGCATTGTATTGCATTATGTTCTATTATCAATTTTTTTTGGAAAGAATTTAAGTTTGAATGATGCTGTTTAGACATAATGATTTCGATTCATAATTCATATGTGTACATGCACGCGATGTTGTCGCCTCGGATAATTAAAGTTTAAAAACTAGTCATTAAAAAGACCATCACTATATCCGCATTAGTGACAACTTATTGTAGTTTCAGCAATGATTTATAGTCCTTTTAGCTACAAATTTTTAAATCTTAACAACCCGGCATCGGCAAACATTGACTTTTCATATATATAAGAAAAGTTAATGTTGTCCAATGCTGACTAGTTGCCGGATGATTAAAAATTGATCACTAAAAGAACCATATATCTTCTTCTAAAGCTACCCATAAGCCATCACCGCATCATAAACTGTTGTTAATACCAGTATAATGACAGTTTTTTAGTAATAAATTTTTAAATTGTAGCCATCTGACAACATTTAGGATCCAGCATAATTGAATATATATATATATACTCACCAATCCCGTAGTTCTTGTAGGACGAGAACTAAGAAAAGCTGAAACTGCCGTAGACTTATTTTCAGTTGGATATGGACTATCCAACCATTACACCATTTCATGTATAGGACACTGAAGAACGGGAAGAGGTCCATTAACCCGATTCAGCAGCATCTCCAGTGAAAACAAAACATCTGATTTTGTAGAGAAGGAAAAAATGCGTCTCTTAATCAAACTCGGGTGTACAAGCTACCACTTGAAGCTTGTGAACTCATCACTAGAATCTTGTAGAGTTGTAGTTTCATATTACATAAAGAGTGAGCCTAAAATGGAATCGGTATCATTATGGTAAGGGCCAACATGGGGCCAGAACCCGTCTGGCATCAGCCTGAATCTATTCGTGTTTGGACCCGAAACTTTTGATCGGCATGTCTAGCCAGGATGCCAGCTTGATGATGCACATGCGTCCGAGCAGGCTGGGGTGGGACCCGGCTGGCAAGATCTTCGTCTAGGGAAGCAGGTGAACGGCAGATTGATTAATGGATGCAGAGGTTCCACGTGCTCCAGAATCTTCTTGCCTAGCTTGGCAGAAAGTGCTGGTCCAATAACACCGGTGGAGCAAAAACTTTATTGACAAAAACACATCCTTAAAATATGATATGTAAAATGTGCTATTTTTTTAAATCTAACCTTTATGATGTTAAGGATAGGTTGATGCAAAATATATATTAAGTTGATAATTTTTTAGGTTTTAATAATATTTTTATATTAAGCAAAAACGAATGGCTCTCGTAGCATCAACATTTTGATAATAGAAAAACCAACAATTTCTATAAAAACTACTTCATTCAAAGCATGTTTTATATCAAAATAGTTTTTATAAATTTATTAGGATGTTTATATTTTATTTAAAATATTTTTTAGCAAAAATTCAATGGTCTGGTTTTTATCCCTGATCGAAGTTTCTGGTTTGTATATAGATAGATAGATAGACAGATAGATAGATTGATAAAGAAAGTTTTTAGAAACTAGACCACTTAGATAAGAGGCGCAAAACCAGACCTATTAAAATTAATTATTAGATTTTTTTTCAATATAACCTTATAGATATGATATTAAGGGTGATTTGATGAGAAGTATATATTAAGTTAGACAATTTCTTACTCAAATAATGTTTTTTTATTAGTAAAAAATGAACTGCTCTTATAACATCAAAATTTTGATAGTATACAAATCCATCATTTTTACAAAAAAATGACTTGAACTAAAGCATGATTTATATAAATTACTGTTTATAAACACATTAAAAGGTTCACATTTTGTTTAAAACTTTTTTTTAACATGAATTTGGAGGTTTGGTTATTATATATATATATATATATATATATATATATATATATATATATATATATATATATATATATACATATATAAATAATATATATATGGGAGTTGAAATTCCTCGTCCTTAAGCTTCATCAAATCATGGTGCACCCGGGTGGTATGCTGTCCGAGACGTAAGCCCAACTAATAAGCTTATGTTTATCTATACATATATACAACACTTGGCTTTCATGTGTTTTGTATTTAAATATATGTGAATATTTCGTTCTCCTAGGTTAGCAGACAGACGCACATGTAGGGGAGATGTTGGTTGGTTGCTTCCCTATAGGTGTCCAGGACAACCATAGGCAGCAATTTTTTTAATTATTTTTCTGGCTAACAAGATGGTACTAACAGCTGGGCCAATGACTTAGAATTACTTGATAAACTGACTCAAATCCAGGCTTATTTAATTTGATCTGTTAAAGAAAAGTGATCTGTAATAGGAATTAGACTTCAATCCGATAATGCAGTTTTGACTGGATTTGAGCATGCAGCCAAGTCCCAACATGGATCCAACCCAATTACATGTAAACGTTCTAGTTTTGGAAATTGTGCTGCAGTTTTGGACCAGACTGAGGAAGATTGAATTGTCTGATTCATTTGGTGCCAGATGTAAACCGGGTATGAACCGTTTGTATATTGTTGAACACCCTCAACTGATCAAAACAATAAAAAATATGAACCATGTAGTTTTTTATGTTTATTTTAATGTCTTTTTAAAGAAAAAACCAAAGAATAGTCGGACACAATTTCTAAACGAGAAAAGTGGCCAGTCGAAGATGCTTGCTATTATTTAGTATTGATCAGTTGAACGCAGTAGATGTACTATTGCCAGACCAACTTTTCTTATAGTCAAATCGGAAACTCATTTAATCCAATTTAACTTAGGCGCTACCAGTTCAAGCCGAATTAATGAGTTTAGAAAAACACAAATACCTTTAAAGTAAGTCATACTAATGTTTACTATTCTCATCAATCTGATTAACAATGTCTCTCGTTCCTACTATCAGTTTGTTATCAAATAAGTTACATGTATTTTCGACAAACTATATTCAGGTGTACATACTTATATATTAGGGTTTTCAAAATTTATTTAAACATTGTAATGTGTTCCTCAAACCTCCCACTTGAGCCACATATGTCTTGATACATTCATGCTATTTATTTGGATAGGCTTGTTTATAAGAAATCTGGTTGTTTCGGCCTGTATCTTTAGATAGGAACGTGTATGGATATTAACAGCATCAAATCTCCAGCAAGATCATCGAGAAAGTCAAGGAGCTAAAGATGAAGATAAAGTTCAGTTAGGCATGCGCATATTTGATTGTAAAAAAATGCCAAAAAATAAGAAAAGTTATTTATTCATCTCCAAAATGAAAACGATCATATAAAGATGTGAATGAAATCCCTACCAGGTGAAGTGTTGATTTGTAGGATCATGGACGTAGGGGACTCTCATCCCCCCCAACCACGTTAAAACTTTTCTCTTTTCTCTCTTATGTTTTCTGTTATGGTTTTTTTTCTTATGGTCATCATGGCCTGGGGCAGAGCTAGAAATTTTTTGTTGCAAAGGCCAAAACATATTTTTACAATTTTAATAAGGGTTGAAATATAATTTTCAAGAATTTCTACATAAATTAAACTAAAATTTTTTTACAATTTACATGTAATTTTTTTTAATTTTTAAAAATGTGAGTGGGGGTCATGGCCCCTACCGGCCCCCCTGCATCCACCCACTTCTATTCACATCCTATAGGTTTCTTGTACACATCATGGAAGCCTTCAGAAGATCCACAGGACCCCCTCCATTTCATCAATGGATTTTGGTGTGCATTCGATGAGAAACATGATATATTCTTGTTGTTTTTTAGAGACTAAGTAATAATTTTAACACATTAATGATTCACTCGTTTGACAAAAATAACATGGAGGTTTTAATTTATCATAAGAAATGTTTGATGCTCTTTAGCAGCAAGGAAGGCTTTAGCATGTATGTTTACCAATCACAAAAACTTTATTGGAAGCCATTCATTTAAACTTTAATTTTTTAACAATCTCTTGTGCGCACGTTAGATCACTAAAATACACAATAACAGGAACTTCAAAATTTTATTTCTCGGAAGCATTACCATTTTCTTGACATTCATTGATCAAGTGCATGACAGGAGTGCTTTTTTCACTTTAGAAGGTGCCATGTAATAAGTTGGATTTCTTGTTCCTAAAAGCAACTCCTCCTCCTGGCTGAAACGTCGTTATCAACTACCTATTTGGGTTTCCGTTGAAACAAGAGCCTCTTCAATGTTGACTGCCTAGTATCCATTGAACCAGTCTCATGGGACAATATTTGGGTTTCTGTTGATGCAAGTGCCTCTTCAATTGGCTGCCTAGTATCCATTGAACCAGTCACATGGGACAATATTTGGGTTTCTCTTGATGCAAGAGCCTCTTCAATTGACTGCCTAGTCTCCATTGAGCTAGTCACATGGGACCACGGAAATATTTTTCCTGCAAATAATAGAACATTTTCAAAAGACAGGGAAAAATGTTAGAATATATAATATTTATATATAAATGTATATATATATATATATATAATTTGTAGATTTCTTGGTTTGGATTTAGACACATGGCTCAATGCAGTGAATATAGTGATATATTTAATCACATTTGCCTGATGCATTGTATAAGTGGAATGCAGACACCATGACAAAAGAGAGTGGCAACCGTTGCCCCTCTTAGTTTCCCCTCTCTTCTCCTCCACTAATTCCCTCCCCCACTAAGACCACTGTCACCCTTCCTCAGCCAAAAGCAACCGTCGGCGCAAGGAGACTGTCTGATGGCAAACGACAAAGGGGTAACTGGTGGTTGGTTGTAGGAGAGAGCAAGGGAGGGTCGGGGAGGTGGATAGGTGGGGGAAAAAAACCGTGATGGGTTGTCCATCAAACATCTAAATAGGAAGAGTCAGCATTAACTCTCTCTCTCTCTCCAATGCAATCTTGCTGGGGTCGGCCCCCCAATCTCTCTCTCCCTCTTTATATATATATATATATATATATATATATATATATATATATATATATATATATATATATATATATATATATATATATATATATATATATATATATATATATATATGAACACGACGTGGCTATCTAAAGTCACCAAGCTTACTCATAAGGACCGTTTGATCTATTATGATGGACAATTGAGAAAAAAATATGATAGAACATTTTCATCATCTAATGTTAGGTTCACATTTTTTTTTCTCTTAACCATCCATCACCATAAATTAGATGGCCCTCCTGAGTGATCTGTAAGTTTATAGAAAGCTAAACTCACAATCACTATATATATATATATATATATATATATATATATATATATATATATATATATATATATATATATATATATATATAAACTAATAGCTATCAAGCTAGATGAAAATCAAACGAACTATTATTTTAGGAAGACCTGATGAGGGATATTAATTATTAAGTTGAGAAAATAAGAACCAAGTTGTGTTTTCAAGAGACAAAGTGCCAACATGAGAAGATCATCGATATCTTTTGACTTCTTTTGAGGGGTATTTCTATCTTTTGAAAAATACATGATGATTTATATTTTTTCAACATAATTTCCATCTTACCATCAGATCTTGTAATCAACAACCAATATGATTCTCATCAAACTTGATATATGAAGGTCTACATGTAGCTAAGATATATATATATATATATATATATATATATATATATATATATATATATATATATATATATATATATATATATATATATATATATATATATATATATATATATAAAGAGAGGTGAACTTGATATCTTGGATTTCCCACGCTTTTAGGTGGTCTCACAATATGCAACCGAGTGCATAACCGGTGATGGGGCATGTGTTATATATATATATATGTCCATTTGAGGTTGGACAGAAAAATCATCCAACTTTTTACTGTCGGGTGACTATGATTGGATAGAGGGCTGATGGGCTGGACAACTTCAGTTCATCTATATATATATATATATATATATATATATATATATATATATATATATATATATATATATATATATATATATATATAATATTAGATTTCTCTAGCCTATCAAGTATCATGCACACTACTTGGACAGAAGGTAGGATGGTTATAAGATTTCTCCACCTTTTATATATATATATATATAGGAAAATTGAATGGTGACATTGACTATCATGAGGGCTGCATAATTCATTATGATAGACAATTGAGAGAAAAACAAGAAAAGGATTATATATTTTTTTATTATTTAGTATTAGTTCACATTTTTTTTTTGTTTTTCTCTTAATGATCTGCAATGGATCAAACAATCCCTGATGAGTGAGTTGATTGACTCTATAGAGATAAAGTTATCATATAAATATATATATATATAATCACCACGATGTTATGGCGATTCCCTCCCTTCTTACCTGCCTAAAGAGTTCTTCGAGCGGATGGACTCACAGTATGTGCCTTGGTGCGTAGGGCTGGACAATGCTCCTGGGCACGTGCCCTGAGAGGCCCTATGGATGTTAGAACCATTTTGACATACATATACAAAATAGCTACAAGATTTTTATGCATTAGGGTTAATGAGAATTTTTCATCCTTTGATTGTAAGTAAATTAGATGGTGGAGATTAATTTGAAAAGATCGAACTCAAACTATAGAGACAAAATACCTCTCAAAGGAGGAGAGATAAAGGGGAAAAGAGTGAAGCAAATGTGGACAATTAACTCATTTGAGGGTGTTCTGATATTTTGAAAAGCGTTGATGGTTCAAATGGTTCATGTTTTAATGCTTAAAATCTTATTATTCGCGATAAATCGTGACCTAGAAGCCATTTTCAAATGTATTTGTAAATTTGTAATGGTTTCTTGAGAAGCGCAATGTAGAAATTTTTGTAATTTATAATACAAGGCGGCCATCCAAGATGGAATCACGTTATTGAAGAGGCGAGACGGTGCAGGACCTGAGAAATGGCCGATAACCTCTGAGGCAGAGCCAAGGAAGGAACTGGTAGCGCTGTTAGGAGTTGAGTCCTTCGAAAACAATCGTGGCTGTTAGAAACGAAGAGTTTGCATCTCCGGAATGGCCTTGTCAGCGCAGAAGCGATGAGTCCCAGTTACCGGATGAGCGCTATTAAATTCGTTGATTGCAAGGACCTTCCTGGCAGTTTTCTAGGTTAATATCTGCAGATAAATTTTCATCCTCGTCAAAATCAGCCCAATCCTCCACCATGATTCCAGTGGTTACAAGCTTGCATCTCCTTAAGGTGCAGAGGATCTTGATGTAGTTGCGCAATGAACCGATCAACACATCTCCCCCATATACCTCTCGCAGCAGAATTACACTCCTGTCGGGGCCATCGAACATCCACCTGTTGCGAGTTGTCCAGATACACCAAATAATGTGGAAACCGAGGCGCGAGCATCTTCTAACGTCTCCGGAAACTGGTGCAGATTCTCGAATTTCATTTCGTAATTTATATAAGTAAAAAATGTTGAAAATGTGAAACTGTATCTATAGGAAAAACATATTCACTTGTCCCAATTATGCAGTAATACTAACAAAAAACGTTAGCAAATATTCAAAAAGTTTTATCAATCTTCTCATTTTTTATGCATACACAACCTTCTCTTGGGGCCACATATGTATTGACTGATAAATTTGGCGCCATCTTCAGACTTTTATAATTGGAATCGCGTAAAACTTCGGTACTGTGACGGAGCATCTTTTGCAGGAGATTCCGAATTTCATCATGGAGTAAGTCTCGTGAGATCATTTTTGTTGGCTGTTAGCAATTTCCCTGCAAAGTACTAGAGTATGATTCTACTTGCTTCTTTTGCCTTTTTTACCATCATGTGTCTTATTTTTTGTTTAATATTTCTCTAACAGTATACATTTTTGTTCTGTTTATACATTTCTCGTATGTTAAGCATCTCGGTAGACATAAAGAGGATTTCGTGGAAAATTTTGTCGACCTGTACACACACACACATATATATAATATATATATATATATATATATATATATATATATATATATATATATATATATATATATATATATATATATGTATATGTAATACATATATATATATATGTTTGAAGTTTGAAGAAGAGAGAAGTTATACTTATGGTGGGAGACCTGGTGGCTCTGGTTTAATCTGCCATACTTAAGGTTGTTTCCCAACAATCTGAAACCCTGCGGGCAGGGCTTGGTTGAACCCAAGGAACTTTCACTCCACAGAGGGATAAGGCCCTACACTCAGAAGCTGTCACAATGAAGTTTGAACCTAAAACCACCCACCTACTTATCAAAGCTCCTAAACTATGCTAATATCTTGGTTCCTATTGATCTAGTTGGTGGAATGGCATTAAAGTTGTCAAATAAATTCAAAATAATTTGTGGATTAAGTTTGACAAGTTATCATGCAGAATATAATGAGATTCTCTTTTCATGATGTTCTACTGAAAATGTGTGTGTTTTTTTTTTTGGGTGTCATAATGAAGATGAAAGGGGATAATATGTCATGCATACTTTCTTTCTAAGGAATAAATATATTTTCTCTGTTTTCAATCAAATCCTAAATTTTTAAGTATATAACCATTAGGTAAATTTGGTAATAACATTCTGTGACATAAAAAGTATGTAATGCTATATGCTTGACCACTTGAAAGGACTTATATTATTTATTTCCAAGATTGCACAATAAAATGAGTTCCATTAACAATTTTAAAAACCCTTCAATTGTTATGAACATTGTCACAAATATCGTTCTCGGGTTTTAAATGGAAAGATTTTTCTCGGGTTTCTAATGGCGAAGGTGTTTTTTTGGGAAGGAAAAACTCGGAAAAATTTTAAAAAATAAAAAAAATAGGTATAAATGAAATAAATGAGAAACTAATAGGAAAATATAAATAAAAATATATAACAATGATAAAAAGGAATGTTTTAATGATAATAAAAATGATGAAATAATTTAGTTTAAGTTTAAATTTGAATCCATGATAATATAAATACTAAAAATAGAAAAATGAAAAAATGGGGAAAAAATAAAAAAACGTCAAAAACGCGATTATATCGCGATAAATATTTTTCCCGTTTTTTAAATGTCGTGATTTTTTCCCCTTTGTTAGTTTTTCTGATTTTTTATATTAATATCGCGATCTTTTCGAAAATATCGCGATCTCTGTGACACTTATGAGTATCCAAATCTTTTTGTCAAAAACTTACCAGTCACACTGCCCCTTGATAAATCAAACAAGTTATTTACCTTTTAAATTTTCTTTACAAATGAATAATAACCAAAGCGAAAAAGATCAGAGAGATAGAGAGGGGAGGGAGAGAGAAATCAAAACCTCAACTAATTGAAGCACAAGCATTAGTTTACCTTTTCAAAGAGAGACGAGAATAACACTTGGTACAAGGAAAGATGCAATAGAGGGATCAGAAGTGAAATTTCAGGTTCAGACAACAGAAAAAAATTTATTGTAAAAAGGTCGAAGTTTATGGCTTTTGGAAGCAAATTGATAAATAATCAATCACATCACTAAATTGATGCCAGGAGTTTATTATTCAGCTAAATACAAAATGATCCCTTAGCAATGGAACACTTAAACTGATGTTACTACAAAATGTAAAGTTAAAGGGCAAAAAAGCACAATAGATCCTATTTGAAAGAAGCAATCCATAGTTTGAAGTGTGGATACTTTGTTAATTAAGTTTATTTTTCTTAATAGGGTACTTGAAAATTTCTCCTCTTACTAATTTCATTTTCTTTTGGGATTTTGGTTCAGACTATTAAACTATATTTCAGAGGGCAAAGGATATGGCGTGCCATTGTTGCTGACCTCCTTTCCAAAGGAATGTCAAAAGCAAAGAAGGTATGTGACTATCATTTCATGTCTCTTTGCCCTTAATACAATGTCAGGGATGAACCATGACTATTATTTTCAAATCATGTTATATTGTTATTCTATTAGAACTTGTGGTTCCATTTTTTCCATAACCATTGAAGTACAACCCAAAGTTTAATGTTTCTCAATGCGACATGACAGTTCTTATTTGAAATTTTGGCTACCTTAAGAAACCCATTACCATATTAAAAAGTCCCACTTTCCGCTTTTTCTCTTCAAATATCAGTAGGTTCATAAATTCAGTTATCGGCTCATCGCTTGCTCACTAATTGATTAGATATCTATAAAATATAGGAACTAAACAATTGTTGAAAATCCCTTATTTGCAATGTGGAGTTCCCTTGGTCTAAATCAGCAATTCACTTTGGGCAATGAGATCTATATTTTACAGAACATATGGATGCATAATTATGCACCATGAATTGCAAATAAAAATGTGATTATACTAAAAATTCATGGTTAAGAAAACATAATGAACACACATCGGAACACATTTTCATTAGTTCTCTGGGAATTTTGTTTTGTTTGTTCAATTTGTTTTGAGCTTCAATTGATGCATTTTGGTACTAATGTAGACTTTCAAGGGACCTAAGAATTCTTATTCAATTTCTTTGAATTTTTTATATTTCTCAACTGAGCATGCAAAGATACATGTACTTTGCTTTATTTGGTTCATCATCATGATTCCACATCAAGCAACAAAGACTATAAATGTATTGTTCCATCTTAACTTATCCCATTGGGGTGGTTTGGGAAAAGCTATTGCTCATTTCACTAGAACGAAAGAAATATTAGCAATAGTTTTGCTGGTCATGGTCAAAATATTTGTTAGATTACTCTTGGCTGTCTAAGATGGTTGCTTAATAGAATATGGTACTTGACCTGTACTTTCTTGGTATCTGTTCATGTTTTCTTTTTTTCTCTTCAATGAAAAGAAAATCCATTGACTTATATTGATTCCCAATATCTCTATATTGCGGTGCATACATGTTCTATTCAGGCTTTACTTTCTGGTTGTTCTGCTGGAGGTCTGTCTGCCATACTACACTGTGATGATTTCGCCAGCCTAGTTCCAGAAACCACTACCGCAAAATGCTTAAGTGATGGTGGTTTTTTTCTTGATGCGTAATTACCCTTCCCCTTTTCAAGTTTGAAAATATATTGTTACCTTTATTAGGGTCTTTGTGAACCTCTTTTTGGGTGTACATGTGTGTCCTTTGTAGATAAACCCATATATTTTTTATATTTTTTTTTCTCCATTTTTCAGACGAGACATAGCTGGTAATTATACAATGAGGTCATTCTTCCAAGGTGTGGTCATGCTTCAGGTATGGTTTATAGTTAATGCTTGCCATACAACTTGCTTATTCTTGCTTTAGGTACATGATGAGACCCTAATGCTGAATCATTTTACAATCTTAAATCCTTGGTTTTTACATCAGATGAAGTTCCACACTTATATGTATTATGCAACAATTTGGAACCCATGTTAGAGCCCGTGAAGAGTGATGTGTTTTGGTTTCAATAGTCTCCATGGTAGTTCATCTTGGAAGTTCTGCAGTTGATTCTTTCATTCTTCTCCTTTGGTGTAATTTTGTAGGAGGTGACTCAAAATCTTGCAAAGAATTGCACCATGTTTCAGCATTTTCCTTCTCAGGTCTCAATCTAACACCCTCTGTACAACATTAATTCTTTAATGCTATGAGGAGAGTTGCATGATTTGAGTATATTGCTTTCTTGCCAGTGCTTTTTCCCACAGTATGCATCGGCTTATATACAAACACCACTTTTTATTCTCAATGCAGCATATGATGTGTATCAGGTAAAAGTATATCTTCAGCTCTGGTGGTTAAAGGTTATTTTTGATATGTGCCACTTGCTTGTGTTTACTTGTTCCTATAAGTCCTTTGTTTATGTTCTACATGATGTCACTTATAAGAAACTTCCTAAATGTTGATTAATGTGTTCAATTGTGTCATGTACCTGTCATTTTTTATGTTTTTGCACAACATACCCCTTGTTATGTAGCATTGGTTTGCAACATAACCATCTATCCACTAAAAGAAAGGTTAATCAGATGCTCTTAACACCTTTGTGTGCCTCAAATATAATCCTTACAAATACGCAAATGCTTACCCAATGATTGATATTTTGCAGTGCTTCTATGTAGCTGATATATAAAATTATTTATTCCATGAATATCAACGAAAGACAGTTAACTGTGACTTGCAGGAAGTACTTCCTATTTTGATCTGTTATGTTTAAAGAAAAAATTCATTCAAGTCAATCCTTTTTTCAAGACAAAAAGGGCCTTAGGTAAAAGCTATCATTTTAAGTAACATGAAAATGTGCATTCTTCGGAGCTGAAAGGTGTTTATTCAGTTTAATAAAGGATGTTATAGTTATACATTAATATCATTCTAAAGCAGTTATGACAAGTTTAAGTTCATGCAAGAGAGCGAAAGCTCCTTCTTTTCCAAATAACATACAATCTAACTGAGCTTTTAACCTGACATAAGAGACAATAATAATAATAATAAAGGTTGTCTCCTATTTGACAGTAGCACGCAGGTCATATATCATAGGCTTATTTTGAAATTAAGGCTTCCAAGTCAACATGCAAAAGAAAATTTTCCATGTTACCTGTTTTTGGTATATTACTTTTGTTAACTAATGTTAGGTACCTTTCTAAATTATACCCAATTAAGAGATGTAGCATGATTATTGAGCTTTTGACCTCTATTTGACTTCACATTTTTTTGTCAACCCTGACCTGATCAATAGAAAATTGGCACAGGGGTTTCTCCTTAGACAGGTATTTGATATTTGGTAGGATTTATTTGTCTATTGTCATTGTGCCATTTATCATCTACCCCGTGTTCTCGTTTTCACGTCGAGTTGTGAAGAGGCTAGGAAAATGCTTCATTTGCCTTTGCCTGAACAATCTAGACATTTTTATTTAGCCGTGGGCTTTTTGCATGCCATGCATAAAGATATGAATACCTTTCTTCTGTTTCCCTTTTCAGTTTGTTGTCTTATATCTGTGTTTAAATATTGACGTATGGAAGGCATATGGTTGAAATGCTCTTACTTAATGAATTCTGCTGTTTTGGGAACTGTAAACCAAAATCGAAGTAGTTTTGGTTTGTTATCTATCTCTAATGACATATCCTGGCGATTTACTTTTCTTTTGTGCTGTCACGGGAAAACGCTTATGAGACATTTTACTTTACGCTACAAATTAATGACAAGCTAAATTGTCTACCTTTTACATGCAACCTCTAATGAGTCTTGTTGCCTTTTCTGCTTGTGTTTTCCTATTGCATAACTAATATCCTATTATGAGCATGTATAATGCAAGGAATACTGATTTTTTTCCTGCCAACAGTTCAATCACATTCTAGTTCCTCCTTCGGCTGATCCACTTGGACATTGGGGTAAATGCAAATTGAACCCTGCTTTGTGTACATCAGATGAAATACTGACTCTTCAAGGTTGTTTTTCCTTGCCCTAAAAGTTCATATGTTCATCATGATGTGAAATATCATTCTCCATTCCCTTGCTAGAACTTGTTTTTAAGGTTGGAAAATGTTGTACTACATTTTCAGTTATGAGGCTTTACTGAGAATATTTTCACATACTAGCGTAAAAAATCTAATTATGCTTCCAGTGTTTCTTTATAAGTTTGTCAACTTCAACTCAACACTCTTAATTTTTTGCGATCTAAGGCAATATGAAGAAAAATGATTAGTGGATGTTTATTGCTGTTTCACTAAAAAAGCATTTTAAAATGTTTCTGATACGACTTGTCCTCCTAAAACGGTTAAATATACAAGAGTATCAATTCTACACCATCATTTTTTGTTGCAAACCTTGCTTAAGCACAACCAAAAGGAACTTGCTAATCTAACTATTTCTATGAACAAAAAACTCCTTAACACTGTACATATTTCCTAAGATGTTAGTGCATCCAAAAGTGATCATTTATTCCCTTCTGAAAAAGTATGGTCAGATTCTCATTTATTTTCTTTAGTTTTTTTTCTTGTGCTCTAGTGTGAATATTGACTAGGAGGTTTTTCTGGCACTTATTTAGGTTTCTGAGCTATTTATTGACTCGTTTTTGCTAGTTTAGACAGATATAACATATCTTGATTAAGAACAATAATTATATAAGTAGTTCATCTTTTGATTCATTATGATGTGGAGTTAGATTACGGGGCCTTGTTTATAAATTGAATAACTTGAATAGAGATTATGCAAGTCTGCAACTTTGGAAGAAACTCTTTCTAGAGAAATAATATTATAATTTGAAAGTAGTTTTCAATGAACTTGGTATTTGGCTTGTCTTAATGTAGTCTGGACAAGATGGATCATTCATTATCTGCACTGTACAATATGTTTGGCAAATGAAAGTTGTACTTTCTTGTAAATACCCAAATCTGATATTACCAGCACTTTTGTAATAAGGCTTACATGATCTGAGATGATTGCTAGTTGCACAATCGAATATGCAAGCTACTCATACCTTCTTCCTACTGTAATATTAGGACTCGAGGCGTGTGTGTTTGCGTTGTTTATGCCCAGTACCATATAATGTTGCACTCTTGGATGAATGGGGACGTAGATGCTATAATGTCCGAACTACAAAAGCATGTACATCATGATTCATTTATCTACTAGTCTATGTGGAATACACCACATCATTACATGAATTGAATTTTTGAAGGTGAGGCTTTGGGGAAGATGGGTGGGAGGAAGAGGCACCTAGTTAGAGAAAGCCATGACGTATGGCCATTCTTAGTAGTAGATCATACATCTCCTGTACAAAATCTCCAAGGACCTAACTATATGATAAACTGGTCAACTCACATATAGCCGATGGTGGTCTCTACCACAAGCAACCTCCTATGTCAGACATAGTGAATATTGGATGCATTTTTTTTTTTTTTAAATTTTGCTCTGCCAAAACAAGGTGATTCGTTGAGACTTGATTGGGTTGTCTGAAAACCAAATGGCAAATAACAAGAGTATGAAGGATTAATGTTACTCTGTTTTTTTCTTTATTTTTGAAACCTACAATCATAATTTCAAGGTTTTCTTTTTTAAAATTACTCTGGATGAATTCTTGATATTGATGAAACATGGTTCAAAATTTTTAATACTGATCTCTCCCTTTCTTTACAGGTTTTAGACTTGACATGTTAATGGCATTGGGCTCCTTTCTAGGTTTACGTAATGGAGGTGCCTTCATAAATTCATGTTTCACTCATTGCCAGAGTGAGCTACAAGATACTTGGTTTGCTTTAGATTCTCCAAGGCTGCAAAATAAGGTTTGTAAGCAGAGTTCAAGCTTAGTGTGCCAATCTGTATGGTTTGAATCTGTTTGTAGTGGTTGGTTTCCAACTTTCTTTTTCTTTTTCGTTTTGAACAATTGGTGTCATCCTGGTTTCTGTAATTCACTGTCCTGATTCCTGCTTGATTCTACTGTGTAACTCGGGCCTGGTTAATTTATGGATGATCACATCTGAAGATTTATTCAACTTGACACAAATTATTCAATCTTTGGTTCTTGGTGATGCCCATAAATAAGTTCTCTCTTAGCTCTTTGACCTTCATCCTGACTGTGTTCCTCCTATGATACATGGACTGGGCTGAATTTCCTGGTGGTTAGTCTTTCTTTTATGGGGAAAGTGCAGCATGATCTTTAACCTGTCACCTGTCCAGCTGTCCTTTTCCTCTGGGGTACAATATCAAGTCTGATACAGAATTGCAGTGCATTGTCTATCCTTACCAATGGAAAGAACGGCTAGTCTCTTAATGGAGATTAGATAGCCTTTTATATTGGACCAATTTTTTACAGACTCAAGAGTTTAGTTTTCAATTTGATTTCAGCATGCTGGATAGTTATATTCTGTGAAATTTCTAGATTTCTAGTTAACGCTCCTCATTCTTTAACTAAGACAAGACTCTTCTTGTCAGCCTATGAATTTATTTTACTTCCCAGACCGGATAGCTGCCTGGTTCTACAAGATGAAGTTAGCTCCTTCAACTCAAGTCTGTACATACAGAGGAAATGTCTCATTAGTTTTTCCTTGTGTTCTTGTGAGGTCAAATTGTTCTGTTCTCTTGCTTCACAATTCTAGCTTACAGTTTTTCCTTTGACTGTATTATTTCAAGAGATCAGTTTAGTAGAACTAAGCTACCACTAAATCTCCTCTAGTACCCTTCCCCACTTTAGGATCATGCGCTGATGAAAAAATATTTCAATTTACTATTCATTCTTCTTCACTTGTTGGGTCACATACGACCTTGTGTTGGTTCAGTTATAGTCCATTGTAAGAGGAGATAGTCCAGCGTTATGGAGATTCTCTAGGAACTCGGCATTCTTTTCTCGGCAAGAACACTGTTGCTGGCTTTCATCTGAAGCTTTTATCTGAAGGCTGAACTGATGCAACAATGGTGCTGGAGGTGACCATTATGAACATACACACACACACACACACACACAGAGAGAGAGAGAGAGAGAGCACTTTCTGCTCAATCTATAGTGGTTTTCATTCGGCACTGAACTTGATATGTTATTCTGTTGTCTTAACATACGAGTTGTGCTTTAGTAGTTACCACCCTTCATATGTCCTTGATTTCATGGATTTTCTCGATTTAGCTGTGCTTTGTAAAATAAACCATCATTGTCTTGGTGGGTTTAGTACTGATATACTTGTTCCACTGGATAGACAGTTCAGCTTTGCACTTGATAGCATCTGCTTTAAATGTTAACATGTTTTGTGCTATTTTTTTTATACTAATATCTTCACCTAATAACTTGTCAAGCTTAATTATGTCTCCAGACCATTGCTGAGGCTGTTGGAGATTGGTATTTTGAGAGGGGAACCATAAAGGCAACCGATTGCGCTTATCCATGTGATCATACCTGTCATAATGTGTTAGAGACCCCAACAGGTATCTCCTTCAGCCTTGTTGATGAGATGTATATATTGCTGCGAGAGAGAGAGAGAGAGAGAGAGAGAGAGATAGAGAGAGATCATTTGGTCTGCTGATACCTGTCAAAATTTCAAATGGGGTTGCGGAATGTGGTATGATGTTCGCCGTTGTTTCGTTGTACCTCGTCCATTTCAATGCGGCTGCAGATGTATCTAGCTGTCTCAAGTTCCACCAGTTCCCATCCCTGCTTTCAAACCATAATTCCAAAATTTTAAGTTGTTTTCAAACATTTTCATAAGCTTAAACCTTTAAGATCTGATGAGAAAGATGTGTGCTAACATTTAAAAAAAAAAAAGTAAAAGAAAACCAATTGGGATTTTAGAAGATATAGTCGAGATATTCCAAAATGAATTATGCTACATAACACCCCTCTGAACTACATATATAAAAGAGCTGAAGGTGCTTTTAAATAAAATTTAACGTATTATTTGATTTATTAGTAAAGAACTTTTCTCCCAGTGGTTGGATGGCAGTTGTTCTGTCTGGTCAACAACTTCCATTTAAGTTGACAGTCTCGATAACAGCTATTCTAATATGATCAAGCAGTGGTAACTGGTAAGTGCACACAAATGCTCATATTTCAAAACTGTGCACGTGCGTTTATCTCTCGGTGTGTCAGTGTGTATATATAGTGGCTGTATGCACCACCATGGGACATCTCATCAATGTAATTAGATAACTCATAAATAAACACATGCCAAATAACTCATTTGAAAAGACAATGATAGTTATATTGATGAGTTGCAGCTACCAACATTTGTTTATATGTGAGTCGTCTGATTTAAGTTCATTTGACGTACAAACATAAATTTTTCATTGTAAAAATGTTTACGTTTTTGGAAACATGATAAAGAATAACAAACAAGGTTTTTTTTATATGTATATATGAAATTTATAATATTGTGAGATCATTTTGTGAAGTACATGTCCAAGAAACATTATATTTTGTTGATTTATACGCTTCATACATGTAAATTACCTCTGCGATTGTCTCTTTCAAGTTTCAACTTTTTAGAGATATAGAATTTTGGGACAATGAAAAATGGTGTTATATAGGCTGTCTGGATGCTCCATCCTCTTGCATACGCAGGCTCATGCGATGCAGTGGGCTGCACGTGAGAGATGCCAGAGCATCCGGATGGCCCAAGGATTGTGGCTCCTTATATATATATATATATATATATATATATACAAGTCATTTGAAAACACCGTTCACTATAAGAGGACAATGTGAAAGTTGTCAAGTTGTAAACCGTGAATTAAATCTCAGTTCTGCCATTTCGTTACCCGGGATTTTTCTTGATGTTGTCTTTGAAGGTATGCTAGTAATGGAACGCATTATCAATTCCCAAAAAGAAAGAAAAAACTTGATCAATTTATAACTTGTTAATAAGTTTGGTTGAGTTAGTAAACCACGATAACCAAGACGCTACCAAATGAATTACTCTCATGTTTGTTATGTTTTACCAACCTCTTTAACTGCACCGAACACAGCTGATTCATATTTAGTTATATCTGAATTAGTTAATTAGTTCTTTTAAAAATATAGTTAATTGAGCTATTTGCATTCTCTAACAATGTTAGAAAATTAAGTGCGACAGTTTATCAAATTTAGGTACACTGTCAAAACTATTCTAAAATTTTAAGTGTTTCTTAAATCCTTAGTGGTAAAGATTGTATTTTTTCCATTAATTTTGTGCTAACTCGACAAAAGGAAACACGTGAGCCTTGTAAATTGAAAATTTTGATTTTTATGTGAGTTTGGGTTTTCAAGTCATATGGAGTTCTCATTGAGGTGATAAGATTTGCTAAGAATATCTAACCAATGTGAAAAGCACCTAGGGAGTATCACATTACACAGTATATTTACATGCACAAGACTCGTGCTTGTGTGTGTGTGTGTATATATATATATCTATAGAGAGAGAGAGAGAGAGAGAGAGATTGGGTAGCTCGTCCAACTCTTTTTTCTTCTCTTACTTTCTCTCTCTCTCTCTCTCTTTTTTTTTTTTTTAGTTTTTTCCTCTTCACAACCATTTTCTCTACTTTCAGATTAGTGAAATCTCAAAAGGGGTTTAAAAGTTTAGGTTCATGCTGAAACTGATTTTACTCATTTCTTATGTACATATAAACACAAGTTAACAAACAGCGACAGTTTCTATCCTTAGTGTAACAGTTTCTGTCGTTATTTTTCTTCAAAGCAGTGGCGTCGCATGAAAGGCCTCCCCCTGCCCCTGGACGCCCTTGGTCAAGAGGATTACCGCCGGGACGTCCCAGAGTTCCAGGTGTCCCCAGTTCACCTAAGAGAACACCGCCGGCCACAGGTACTGTTCACTGGCGGTAGCGTCACACCCACCATCCACCCCTCCTACACCTTCCATTCCATTCTCATTATTAACATGGGCTTAACTAAAAAGATCTTGAACTTGTTCAGTTCTTCATTTCTCTTTTCCTCAATATGAAAAAATTGGGCCTTTCGTTTGCTTGAATAAACGTTTTCTCCCTTTTCTTTTTAATGTAGAACCCGTGCTGCCTTCTCGACAAGCCGAGGTGAAGCCAGAGATGTGAAAAACTGCAAAGGGTTCGGATCCGAGACAGCTAAATACATTGAAGGTCGGCTTGAAATTGGATGAGTCCCAAAGTGCAACAAGTCGATAACGTGACACGTCGAAGCCTTCATACCAAATCCAACCCGCTTCGTGCAATCCTATTGGAATCCAAGGATTCACAGAACGAAGCCGTGGCTCAATCTGGGTTTCATGTCCATGCCAATTATTATGAAAATTTTAAATGAATAATATGGGCAACCGAAAGAAATATATGGGTGCCCAAAGCGAAAAATATATATATATTTTTTTGTCAAGAGAACCTACAATTAAAATTAATCTATACAAAGATCACTCTGTTTTCCGATTTTTCACATCGTGCTGTTTTCCCGTAAGGCTCTGAAGTTTGAGAATAAAAGTTTAATACATCTTGACATTTTCCACATGCTTTGGATTTTTCTTAACAATAGAGAGAGCCATGGCATGCTGTTTCCCAAGCTAATCATTCTTGTTTTGCTTCCTTACCATATATAGGAAACTGATCTCCTAAATGGATCCAATACAGAACCCAAATCACTGTTCCACCAAATCCGAATGAACGTTATTGCAACCCATCTTTAAGACGTGTTGTTGCCTTTGTGTTTGGTGATCATAGGCAAACTCAAGGGTTCGGGCTATATGGATCAGGATCAGGGTTTGTATTTCTCCAGAATGCTTATATACCGGTTAGGATTAGAGTTTGGATCATCCTAGGTGCCTTTTAACCCCCCCACTGTAAGCCTTGTGCGATCAGCAGTCTGTTGGCAATGGATCTCTACTGTTTCTTTTTTGCTTTAAGTTTAAGGAGAAAAACACGATTATTTTGTATTCTACCTGTTTCAGTGTCTGATGCACAATTGCAAAAAGTACTGAACCTCAGTTAAGAAAAGTCTCTCCTTTGCTTTGGGCTGATGGTGAGAATGATGAATCTTAAGTACGAAGTCATGATTATCTAGTTGATTTGTGTTAATCCAACCGAATTTACTGTATGTGTAGAGAAATTGTAGGTGGATTCTTGGAATCAACTGGTTGTAACTTTAAAAACGGCACAAAATTAACCATTCAAAAGCTAAGGTACAATTTGTTGGAGTAATTAATATTCTTCAAGGTTTGTGGGAGTTCACTAGTATTTGACCCTTGTGGAATTCATGTGATAGTTCTTATAATAGTTAGATATCTTGCTAAACTTATGAAGATCTGACAGAGACTTCAAGCATTGGCTTCATTATTGAGATTACTTAAAAGCAAGTCTCTGTTTGCAGATGAGACACAATCGGGGACGGGAGAAACCCCACCAAGGTCTTCAAACTCTTGCAAGAAGTTCATCCTTCAAGATTCTTTTTTAGTTCTTCCATCTTTGCTATTTAGTGGCTTGATCTTTCTGTGAATGAATTTTGGTTGGTCCAGAGTATAAAACAACGTTCCTTCTTGGAATTGATATGGCTTCTTATTCATGCTATTTAATTGTACAGATCTTTTGAACAGGTGTTGCTTCAGACATTTTAGTTGGTTGCGTGAATGAGCAGCCCGATCTTTCTGATTAATGAGCACTAGTTGATAAAGGTTAGGTCAAGTTCATGCGAACCTGCACAAGCTAGCTAAGGCAGTAGGTTTTTTTGTCTATCAACTAAAGTTATAAATGAGCAAATTCTTGTGTCAGATCTGGTTCTAACCAGACTGCTAGCCTATCAACATCCTTGGCAAACCATGCTATATAGTAGCTGATCTGGCTAATAACAAGTGCATTATATTCATTAAAATGTTCATATTCCAATTGAAAGTCTTTCAACTACTAAAAATATGCAAATGAAATGCTTACAGATTGGATGTGAGAACCCAAATCAGTATGTATTCAGCTGAATGGTCAGCTTGCACTTGTACGTTCATGTCTGTAAATCCAGATTCATTTGTCTGAAATCTGAAATCTAATTAATAGATTCAATGTCCAAACTTATTAAATTCCAGATATTGAAAATCTAAAGTCAAACTTGTTTGCTTCATTCTCACAGCTTGTCTCTCACTGCCTGCAACTTCATAACTAGCCTGATCATGAGGCACCCCCTAGGCGATCTCAGCCAATTGTCAGTGATCATGTCCCTGGACTCTTCCAATTGATCCCAATATGGGACCAAAGGGGAGATGAAACCCGTATTGTCGGTATAAGGTCTGACCATTCCTGGACCTTTACCATGGTAATCAAACCAAGAATTAAATATATACTTCTTATGATTTAAAATATCCAAAGATTACTCAAGAAAAGTAGCATCCAAATACAAATTTGAAAATAAAGAAATTTTAGATCTACATGTTTTCAAATTACCAAAGAAGGATTTCAATTAAAATAAGTTCATAAAAGGTTTTCAAAATGACAAGGTGTGTCTAAGGAAATATTAAAGATATAGTACCTTTTCTATAGTGAACTTTTGCTCATTCAAATCCAGGTACCTACCTTCTAAACTCTTGGGAGATCATGTTGTGTGTAGACATTTGTGTTTATCCATAAGTGAAAACTGTGTGTGTAGAATCCTATGGGAACTACAAATTTGCCATGGAACTATTTTAAGGAGTATTTCCTTTATCTGGGTTTGATGCCAAGGGTTGAAATCTGGGATGTATGATGAAAATTTGGATAAAAGATCTGACCATATTTGGAATTTGATTACAGGTCAAATGGGTTGGATCAAAAGTCTAATATGATCTGGTCTAGGTATTGGATTTAGGGTTTGAATCTAGAATCTCGATCTTGGGTCTAAGCTGATCTGGTCTGGGAGGTTCGATTTGGACCTAAGATCTGCATTAGGGATTTGATCTAATCCGGTTTGGGAGGTTGGATTTCAATCTTGGATCAGCTACCTTGCTTTTGTTGAAACCCATTAAAATGGCTTTCAGGGGTTAATTTTTTAAAATGATTTTGAAATGTTTTGAAAATTCAAAATAATTTTAAGAGGATTTAAAACAGTACAAAGGATGTTAGAAATAACATTGAAATTCTGGGAGAGATTTAGATTGGGATAAAGATTTATATTGTGAAAGGTAAAACGCGCATCTTTTTTTTTTTTTAATCCTAATCGTGGCGACTGAGCATGGAGTGCACTCGGGCAAGCTCTTAGCTTAAAACTGCAGTCTAGAAATGGTGGCGCCGGCCTCCACAAACTACTTTGTCGCACACCCCCTCTGCCTAATGGGTTGGCTTCTAAGACCAGTTGATTGCAGCAGAATATCTCTCTCACATGAATATATATGAAGCATTCACACCACACAGCTGATATCGGATGTTATTAATTTATTATCCAATATCGGACTCAAATAAATAAGCAGCCAGGCATAGGTTCTTGCAAGGGCTTAATGAATACAAAAACCGAGACCCACCGGATAGGACATCAATCAATTAGCCCTCAAATTAAACCATATGCAAATATACAGTCATATAGAGAACAAGAAGTTCAGTTACCAATGGAAATCATATAGTTCATGTATAGGCATCATCGTAATGAAGAGCTCCCTAGGTATCACTAAAGCCGCAATGCCACATGCATATGGAAAAAGGGAACAAGTGTAACACTAAAAGGATGCACATCATATATAAAGAAAAAAAAAAATCTATAAAGAATACAATGTCTTGTTTAACAAAAACTAGCCACATGCATATGGAAAAAGGGGACAAGTGTAACACTAAAAGGCTGCACATCATATATAAAGAAAAAAAATCTATAAAAGAATACAATGTCTTATTTAACAAAAATTAACTATGATCAGGCAAACACATGCAAAAGACAAAAGCAGGATCCCGAATTCAAATAATATAAGACGAATAATAAAAAAAATGTAGGGATCAGGGGTTCGTGAACCACAAAGGACGACAGACTTCAAGAGGGTACCACTGGCAATTACGGTTAAAAGGAGACCACCAATCAAAATCCCGAAGCAGGAAAATGGGTGCACAATGACTACATGCCTGACTAACTTAAGAAATCATAAAGCAATGAAAGAAAAACCCCTTAAAACTCACATAACTGTAATAGGAAAAGGGGAGTAGACACACAGTTGGAAACCAGTTGTCCTCTAAACCGAATCTCACAATTAGTTACTATGTACATGTCACTGACATTAAATAAGATAAACATTGAAAAGTAAAGGATCTCTCTATATGAAAACAAAGCATATGAATACATTAACAGATTCTATAAGGATCCCATAAGTACTAAACCCTGACTGAAAGAGAGATCCAAAAAAATGGATCACGAATCAAGGCATACAGAGCATAAATGGACACTAGTTGGAAGACGAAGACAAACTTAAGAAGATGTCACGACCCAAGGTTTTATCCATTTTTTTCAACACAGCAGAAATAAACATTTTAACTTTATAGCATAATCATAACTTGAGTAATGAATAGTACGTAACAAACCAAAATGTGTGAGAACAAAGCGTCTACGCATTCATCAACAAGGACTATTGATGAATGTATGTATGTATACATATATAACCATACATAAGTATACATAAGTATATATAACCAAAATGTTTTATGTACTTATGTATGTATGTATATATAACCATTAGGTTAGGGAGAAAACCAAACCCTAAAAAGGTATTTTAAACTTAATATATTTTAAAAACTATTTTGATCTAAAACATGCTTGGATTCAAGTTGTTTTTATGAAAAATGTGGATTTTTTTTTGTTATCAAAATGTTGATGCTGTGAGAGTCACTTATTTTTGCTTATTATAAAACACCATTAAAGTCCAAAAATTTGACAAACTTAATATGTTTTGCATCAAAGTATTCTTTAAGGTTAGCTTAAAAAGTACTTTAAAACATCACATTTAAAGAATCTAGTTTTTGTCCATGACTTAATGGTCTGGTTTATACCAAGTTTCCTTTCCAAAAATAATTATGAGAGCCTCTTCACGTGGCATTTTCCACACAGCTACATTCCATGACTACATTCCATGGCATAGTACCATATATTTTAGTCATCATGCTCACCTAGACAACAAGATCCTTATTTTAGCACTGTACTTATTTCCGTATATATTCTTATATCAGAATACAAACAAATGTAATGATATAAATATAATTGCATCAAGGAGGATGAAATTATATAATTACATCAAGGAGGATGACGTTGACATGTTCTGTCACTTTACTTCAAAGACAGGCTAATTTGTCTTCTATTACACTCTCTTTATCACAGTTGTATTTCTAGACTATATATCAGAACATGCAGTCGTCTAAATCATCTCTCGTAACTTTGTTAAGCAATTCAAACTTCACATGTGTTTTTTTTATCACTATACCCATTCAATAAGACTAAGGAACTTTATAATCTGATCTCTACTAAAATTTCAAGAAAGTTGCAACCAGGCTTAACTTCGTACACCTGTGATTTGATGCACTAATTCAATTTCTGCATAGCAATCTCTTGGACGACTATATAGCATACACATTCTTATATTTATATACAATCATAACAAATATACATAACACCCAAGCTACACCCAAGATCTCTATACGTCATGTTTTGTGTCAATATGAACATTTACATCGGCCTCAATAAAGCACCACAATCATGTATTATGATGGCTTCGTTTAGTAACATTATGGATTATGCAAGCTGTAGCATAAGGTAATCATGGGACTATTTTGTCATCATCCAATATAGATTGTTGAAATGACATGATAATATGAATTTGAAATAAGAATAACACATGAACATAATAAAGGAGCAATACTTTTGATTGATTTGGTCTACTTGTCTTGTTTGCACATCTAACTTTCTTTGGAGTTCATTGATCAACAAAGCCAATCACAAAGAGACCTCATACATTCTCAATTCAATAGTTCTGGTTAGTCATGCATAGTCCTACCACCACAATATCATTTCACCTAACACAAATGTATATATGCTTCATGAAATACATGAGTTCAGTTGTTTTTGTACAATGTGATTACATCTTACATCTTAAAAGCCTTGCAACTCCAGCTAGTTTCTTTCAAAGACTCCAGCTAGTTTCTTTCAAAGATATTTTGATGCATCGTGTATCATTGACCACAATATTATACTCATTATCAACATTATATATATATATATATATATATATATATATATATATATATATATATGATGATGATGATGATGACACTACAAATGATGACATTAAGTACACCAAATGATAGAAGCTTGGTTTGACATCATCATACAACCAACATTGATTCCTTAAAAAATATGGACACATAAAGGAATCATGCATTTCCTGCTTGCTCTTGCCCTCCCTCTTTCTCCCCCCGATCTAATGATCTCTCTTCTTGCTCACACGCACACACACTCTCTCTCTCTCTAGCTCTCAAGTGCCCCTCCCTTTGTTGCTCTCGTTCTCCCTCCCTATGGGGAAAACCCTTCTTCCCCCAATTGCTATGAAGCCTTCTTTTTGTCTCACATCCTTTCTTCCACCGATTTTCCCATTTTCTTCCAAACTGGGGCATCATCATGGATCCATTTGGTACAAGTTGGGAAGGGCTTCTGCTTCAGCCTCAGGCGACATCATGAATCCCTGATTCCCTGATCTCCCAACATCTGCAGGTATGTCCATCAACAACTCCATCTTCATGTTCCCTCCGTAACCTTACTATATCAAACCCTAACCTCCAATCCTTTGTAGGAGCTCAAGGAACTTGCACCTGATCTTGTAAATATATGTTGCCTTTACTTATTATTATCCTTAAGCCATATGTATTTACATGCATATATATAATTTCACTTTGAATGAAAATTGTAGGTCCTCACATCCTTTCTCCATAAAAAAGTTTTTGTCCCTGAAATTTGGGCATATCTTTTTCAAACAAAGGATAGCTCTTCCTCATGTCATCTTCAATGAGCCAAGTACATTCTTTGATTCTATGATGTTGTCATTCAACTTGTACTAATGAAATCTTCTTAGTTCATGATTCACGTTCCTTTCGATCCACGATCTGAAGTGGCATTTTCCTATATAGTCATATCCTCTGCAAAACTACTTCTTCATAGTCTATCATGTGTAAAGGATTTAGAGCACTGACACATGAAATGTTAGATGGACATGGCTATCTTATGATGGAAGTGCAATCCAATATGCAATATTTCCAATCTTATCCAAAACTTCAAATGGAAAAATATATCTTGTCTCAGTTTTCCCTTTTTCCAAACCATAATATATTTTTAGTAGGTGAAACCAACAATTGATCTCCCTTGTCAAACGCCAACTCTCTTTGTGTTGCTCTGCATAACTCTTTTGATGACTTTCGGCAGTCAAAAGTTTTTTTTATCATGTGAACTTGATCAGTATAATGTTAAACCACTAGGGAATCCTCAATCTTGTTGTCTCTAATTTCAGTCCAACTAGTTGCTGATCTAAAAGGTTGACCATAGAAGGCTTCAAATTGAGCCATCCTAATACTAGATTGGTAACTGCTGTTGTAGGTGAATTTTGTCAGCATCCCATGCTTGTGTCATTCACCATTCTATTGTAATACACAAGCTCTCAGCATATCCTCCAATGTTTAGATGGTTCATTCTAATTGCCCATCAGTTTGGGAATGAAATATAATATTCACTTTAGTGCCTAATGCTTCTAGTAATATTTCCATAAACTTACATGTGAACATATGACCCTTATTTGATATGATTGATTTAAGTAATTCATGGAGTCTAACTATGTTTTTTGATATATAAGCCTATCAAGCTGTAAAAAAGATTGTGAAATATTGATTGGTAAGAAGTTCACAAATTTGGTCAAGTAGTCCACCACCACCTATATAGAATCATGTTGTCTTTGGGTTTGTGGTAACCTTAGTACAAAATTCATTGTAATATATTCCCACTTTCACTGAGAGATCTCTTCCTACGTCAAACCACTTGGCTTTTGGTGTTCCACCATAATTTGCTAGCATACTAACATGGTGAGACAAATTTTGCAATCTCTTTCTTCATTCATTGCCACCAAAAATTTCTCTTTATATTTTGTTATATTTTGTTGCTTTTCATTTGTATGGTATACCTTGTCTTGTGTGTTTCCTCCAATAGCTTATTTTTCATTTATGGATCATTTGAAACTCATACCCTATTATTAAACCATATAGAACTATCATCATCTTGATAATATGCTACAACTTTTGATTTTCAGCCAACAACCTTTCATATTTAGGATTCTGCTTTTGCCACTCAATGATTTCCTCTAAAAACGTGTTTCCAATCAATGCAACACACATTACCTTTTCACCATCATCCAACATTAGATGCTATTATGTAAGGTCTTCTATCAGGTTCCACATCTATAGTAGCCATAGGCCATTGCATGAGCCTTTTTTTCAAGTGCATTTGTCACTACATTAGCCCTTTTAGGATTGTACCTTATTTGGAATTTTTTAGTTAGTCGAATCATCTTCTTTGTCTTAGATTCAATTCATTTTAAAAAAATAGATAATTAAGAGACTTATGGTCAAAAAATATCTCAAAATACTCCATAGAAATAATGCATCTACATCTTTAGTGAAAACACTAAGTCTCTTAACTCTAAATCATGAGTGAGACAGTTCTTCTCATGTGATTCAATTGTTTAGAGACATAGATTATAGCTTTGTCTTCCTGCATATGCATTGCCCATAACCCATTCTTGATGCATCAGTGTAAACAACAAACACCTTTTATCCTTTTCACAAGGTTAGAATTGAACCACTTGTCAATTTGCCCTTCAAGGTTTGAAAACTCATTGCAACAATTTAGTCATCGGGCTGCGATTTTCAAGAAATCATGGATAAAATTTTCATAATAACTAGCCAAACTATGAAAACTTACAATTTATGTGACATTGGTTGCATATTCTATTGTCGAATAACTTCTATCTTGCTATCTTGACTTAGACATCTCTTTTGAAATTATGTGCCCCAAAAAGTTCACCTATTTAGCCAAAACTCATACTTAGAGTACTTGTCATAAAGTTGATTTTGGCTCAATATTTTTAATTCCAAATCAAAGTGTAGTGCATGTGACACTTTTCACTCTTGGTACACTAGCACATTATCAATGAACATGGTGAAAAAATTGTCTAAATAATCATAAAATATCTAGTTCATGATGTCTATGGAAGCTGTAAGTCTATTGGTTAGCCCGAATGACATAATTTGAAACTCATAATGCCCATAACATATGTGAAATTTTTTTTTGGGAATGTCTTCTTCTTTAATGTACAAGGTCAATTTTAGAAAACACATTTGCATTTTTTAGATATCAAATAAATCCTCAATTCTAAGAAACAACTATTTGATCTTTATTGTAGCCTAGTTCAACATTCAATAAATCAATGCATAGTTATGTTGATCCATCTTTCTTGTTCATGAATAAAATTAGTGCACCACATGATGACACACTCAGTCAAATGAGACCTAACTTGCCCAATCTTGAGTATGTTTCTTTAACTCTTCCAGTTCTACTAGTGCCAATCTATACGAAGCGTTAGATATGAGTGTGGTTTTGGGTATATGTTCGATTTCAAACTCCACATGACAAACTCCACATGACAGGATGCAATGCGGGAAGACTTTAAGAAACACATCAACATAGTTTTTCACCATGGTACCTCTACAATAATTAATAATTGTACTTTTGTTTCATCTATGCTGAGTAAGTAGGCTATGCACCCATTCTCCATGTATCTTATTTAAGGCTGAACAACGAGCCGAGCAACTCGAGCTCGGCTCGAAATCGAGTTTGAGTCGGCTGTTTTAGTACACGAGCTAAGCTCAAGCTCGTATTTCGACTAGTCGAGCCAAGTTCGAGTTCACTGAACTTGAACTTTTAAGCTCGACTCGGCTCGAGTAAAAATCGAATAGCAAAATGCAATTACTACTTATTTTATTTCTTCTGTTTTGAGTTTCATTTCTTGACGGGTGTTCTCTCTCCTCACTCTCTTTTTTTTCATCAAAATTGGAGGATGGCACCATCTCAACGACGATGGGCGATCCGTGAGGCTGCAAATCGCTTCTCCTCTGCTGCAGATCAGCTAATGCCCAAGGTGCTATACTTTCTCTGTCTCTCAATCTCTCTCTCAACCTTAAACTCCCAAGGCTTCAGAAAATCCTCATTCAAGTGAGGGTTTCAGAAGTCCTCACTCAACGAGGGTTGAGTGAGTGAGGGTTTCTCCTTGCTACCCTCGCTTGCTTGAAAGAGGGTTTCTGAAACCTTATCTCTCAAGCGAGCGAGGGTTTCTGAAACCCTATTGCTCAAGCGAGCGAGGGTTTCTTGAACCCCTTGCTCAAAGGGTTTCTCATTTTGAAACCCTTAAAAACCCACGCTTGACAAGGGTTGCGAGGGTTTCTTGAACCCCTTGCTCAAAGGGTTTCTCTTTTTGAAACCCTTAAAAACCAACCCTTGACAAGGGTTGAGTGAAAGAGGGTTTCTTGAAACCTCATTGCTCGAGTGGGTGAGGGTTTCAGAGTCTGAGCTTTTCCCATTTCAGAAACCCTCATGGGAGGGAGCGAGAGTTTCTGTTCATAGAGTCCTCTAGAAATTTCTTGAAACCTCATTGCTCGAGTGGGTGAGGGTTTCAGAGTCTGAGCTTTTCCCATTTCAGAAACCCTCATGGGAGGGAGCGAGAGTTTCTGTTCATAGAGTCCTCTAGAAATTTTTTTGTATTTATTTTTCTAAAGTTAGATTCTTCCCTCTTCCTCTGCAGATTGACCTTCCCCTGTCGCCCCTTCGCCCCTGTTGTTGTAAACAAGTTTATCGAGCCTTGGACTCGAGCTGAACAAGAAGCTATCGAGCTCGAGTTACTTTCATCCAGCCATTCTCGAGCTCGAGCCGAGCTCGAGCTTCAGATTTCATTAGTCGAGCCGAGCTCGAGCTGGCTAAACTTGGGCTCGACTCGTGTTCAACCCTAATCTTATTGCCTTGACTATTGAAATAATCAACTTGCTTTCATCCTGAGGTATCTTTACTTCAAATTCTTATTTTTGATCTTTTCCCACAAAAATACTCAATTTTTTTTGCAGTATATGTTTACATAATGATGGTAAAACTAATCTATTCTTAGGATTATGTCATACCCTATTATGTTCATCATCTCTAGTTGTGCTCTTAATAAATACCCTTGTAACTGTATATTTTGCATGTATATCCTTCTTTCTTATTAGTGTAGTGTCTAGTAATTGATATGACATGATCTTTTTGTCTATGTTTAAGAGTTTAGTAAAAATATTAGAAATGAACGAATTGTGACACACTAGAATTAGAGAGAACATATGCCCAATGAAATATTACTAGAAGTGTACCATCAAGAGTTCAGGGGATCTAAGGCCTTCTATGGTGGTAGCATAGACTCTCCCAAATACCTTATGTTCTATTGATTGGCTGGCCACACCTTGTTTTTGTTTTACCTCTTTCTTTTTTAGCATTTCTATATAAAATGTCTATTTGTTCTGTAGTATAAACATGCTCTTGTATCTTTTAACATGGTTTGTGTAAATGTTGGTGATGACATTTGGGACATCCCTTATCCTTATTACATGATGAAATCCTCTATTCTTGAACTTTTCCCCTTACTTTATCATGTCACTATGCTTCCTCTTGAATATATTTGACTTTGACTTAGACTTGAAAAAGTTTTGCTCTTCCTGCATGTTCCATGAGTCACGTTATAGTCTTCTTCAAAGTGTATGGCCATGTCAATTGCATCATCCAAATCTTTTGGATATCCGCTCGTCACCTTGCATCTATAGTGTGCACAGTGCTTCTTTAGGGGCTTGAATTTGACCATGTACTCGTATAGACTCATATTTATCTATTGAAGCTCTAAAAATTCTTTCATGTGCTTTTCTTGCATGAATGCTGGTATGAAGGAATTTTAAATGGCTCCTTGAACTCCTTCCAAGTCACCTCGTGATCAGTGAACTTCATCTCACATTGTGTTAGCAACCAATTTAGAGTCTTCTTTCAGGATAAACGTTTCAAATTGAACATTTTTGTTATTGGGTATATCCAAAGTAGTAAAAATCTTCTTAGGCAAAACTTTTGCGAATGTAGCTAAATAAAACTTATAGGCTTATAATAAAACTTTGGGGACTTTTACTCATACTTAAGCATAAGTTATTTACTTTCTATAATAGGCTCAGATGACTTTCGGGTCTTTTTGTGATTGGCAATTGGCATTGGTCATAGACTATGGGCACTATGTTCTGATACAAAATTGTCACAACTCAAGTTTTTACCAAATTCTTTGTTTTCAGTACAGTAAAAATTAACATTTATAGAAAAAAATAATAACTTGAGTAATGATACTGCATAAGAAGTCAAAATATGTGAGTACAATAGTTTCAAAGACTCATTTAAGAACTAAACGAAGACAAACATAGACTCAACTATCAAGACATCCACAAAAAACTTAGACTCAATTCAATGCCTAGATTGCTAATGCATATTATTTCCATGACCTTGTGCACAATTGTTAAGAGTAAACCAATTGTTGGGTCACCAAACCCAAGAGGTACTAGGGTGCGCCAACATAAACCACACATCAAAAGTCACTCATATATAGTCTTCTATCAACATTTTGATATACAAGTATTTATACTTACCATGTATACATTCAAACCAAACTTGTGCATACATATATATATTTTTCGTATATCTGAATATAAAATCTATTTCACATATCTTCCCTGTTAATATAAATTCAGTCTTATATAATGAATCTACGTATGCCAATATATATATATATATATATATATATATATGCCAATATATATATATATATATATATATTGGCATATATATATATATATATATAATATATATTGGCATACGTAGATTCATTATATAAGACTGAATTTATATTAATATATATAATGGACCTTAGCACAGGTCTTTTCCATTTTCCATTCCAAAAATACTTATGCAAGCCTGTACACATGGCAGTTTTCACACAACTACACTTCATGACATAGTACGATACTAGTCATGGTGTTAACATGGACAACAAGGTCGTTATTTTTGCAGTGTACATATTTTTGTATGCATTCCCAATTGTTAAAGTCTTGTTATAGGTATTGTTACAGAGTTGTTGCATTGTAATGATACTCTTAACTTGTAACAACTATATGTATAGAATCAATACAAGTAAATAATGTTCTTTCTTATTAAACTTATTGGGTCTGATTGCATGATGACCTTCTATAGAATTTATTATTTGATGAAATTAATCAAGAAAAATTGTTTATGAACTCAGTGTAAGCAATCCCCATGTCATAACATGCAGTCTTCCAATTAATTTCCTGTAACCTTGTTAAGCAATTCAAACTTCACACATGTTCTCTTATAACATCACTATACCATTCAATAGAGCCAAGGGGCTCCATCACTTGATCTCTACAAAAAATTCAAGAAAGTTACAACCAAGACTAATCGTATACCAGTGATGTGATGCACTGTATCATTTTCAGCATGGTAATCTCATGAATAGTTGTAAAACATAGATGTTCCTATATCTATACAATCACAACAAATATACATAACTCCATGCTACAGCCAGGGCCTCTACACATCATGTTTTGCATCAATAAGAATGGGTACAGTGGCCTCAACAAAGCTCCCTTGATCATGTATTATGATAGCATTTTTTAGTAAATTATGGATTATGCAAGCTCTAGCATAAGAAAATCATGGTACTATTTTGTTAGATATAGGTTGCTGAAATTGCATGATGATTTGAATATGAAATAAAAATAATATAGAAACACAATAGAGGAGCAATATTTTTTCATTAGTTTGGCCTGCTTGTCTTGTTTGCATAGGTAACTTCCTGTGGAGTTTATTGATCAACAAAATCAATCACAAGAGAACTCATACATTTTCAGTTCAATAGTTTTGATCATTTATAAGTAGTTTTATCACAATAGTATCATTTCACATAATAATCACGTATGTATGCTTCATGAAATACAAGAGTTCTTTTGTTGTAAAACTAAACACATCTTACATCTCAAATGCAATGCAACCCCATCTTAGGCTTCATTAGTGGCTTAACATTCGTATGCCAATCATGTCCCGTATCAATTACTGTAAACCTATTAATTTTATATAGGTTAATCTATCATAGATTAAGTTTATAGTGATTTAGTTATACTCTTATAGGTAAATGTCTCTTATCACTGCCGAGTATTCGTTGGTATATGTTCGGGCCTAAGCAAATATGAGCTGTTGTACATTTCATTACAGTTTTCTGCATCATGAGTATTGTCTATATCTGAAATGAGTATTCAAGTAGAATTATATCAACTGACTGATATCCTATAATTTTGTCACACAAGTTTTTTTTTTCATAATTTACTATCCATAATATCTAATTTCAATGTGTCTCACAATTCAAACTAATCATGTACGTCTACATTCATACATATCTTCAATCATGACGCATATAAAACTTTCATGGAACTAGAAAAATATTTCATGATTTAATCTAAAACATGGATGCTTTAGTATCCTTCATATAACTTTGTCTTGAACATAATATCACATTCCACATGATGGCTCATAAACAACATATCATTACCTAAAATATACACATGAATACATCTACACATTCATATTTACTTATTTCTAGGAAATCTAATAAAATGTACATGAACTACATGCTACACGTAGTTCTGGATGTTCCCATGGCTGCAAATCTAAAATGAATCTGATTTAGACTGCTAACCTCATTTCAGTCATCCAAGATCAATCAAATTTCTCTTACCCTTGCAAATAAATATACAACATGTCTTCTCAACAAACTTGCATACTTCAGATTTTTAACCAATGAGCTAGGTAAAAGCCACTTACTAGATTCGGTTATTAATCAGAGCGGTCCTTGTTCTACCAACACTACCTTTCACTTCTTGCAACCTAAAATTCTTCATATGACAACCATTATGACAAAGTCTATGTACCTAGATATTTGTCGTGGATGAAACTGAATAGAACCAAGCCTCAATCATCAATTCCACCAGCTCCTTGTTCTCTGGCTGAGATAATGAGGGGCAACCCAGACACTACCAACTTCATTTCCAACCAAAGATACTATAAAACATGAGGGATAGATCTCCCTTTCTCCAAATTTTAGTTGCTAGAACTTTTTCTACTAATACTGCTACAAAAGGGTAAGTAAAAAATGGTCTCACCAAGTTAAATAAGCTATCTACAAGGCCTTCAACTCTGAATTTGTTTTCTTCTTCTTTACCAAGGTGACTCTTTGGTTCCCTCCTTCATCTCTTAATGAGTCATTTGTATTTCCTATGTTTATTAAGTCTCATTTCTATCATTTCATCCACTTCCTTTATTATTGGTATAAATGGCATTATGACCTAATAATTAGTTTGACTGGTTTCAAGATTACACATAAATAAACTAATAATTATATATACAAACATATGTACATAGCCTTTGGTTACAATTATCCTTTAAACCATATATATTGAAATCAAAGGGCCCTATAGGAGAGACTGAGATTAGTCATATAAAACAATCAAAACAATAAAATACAAAAGAAGAAAAATACCCTGGATAAATAATAGTGGTCGTTAGATTATGGCCACAACAAAAAAGGGTGAATAAAAATCAACAAGGGGTCAAGTTCAATAGCAACGAGTGTGGATGAAATGAATATGCTTCAATTGAATGTGGCGTGTGGATTGTGGCTATTGAACAGTCTCTATATATTGTGGAATATGTGAGGGACTCCCATGACAAGTTATATATGACCACATGCATATATTATAATATCATAGTGATTATGTTTTTCTATATATTAAACTCTAGATTTGAACCATTGCCTTAGAGGGTTAGAGATTTATCTGGTTTGTTGTACTACGAATGCTAACACTTCTATTGTTTGCCTTTTTCAGGTTTTGATAGGCCTGAGGCAGCAGGTTGATCAGATGACTCTGCTCACATCCTACTGAAGAGATTTTGGGTCTAAAGTAGTGCTAACGTGTCAAGTTTTGTCTTATTGATGTCTTGTTTTTGTTTAGACATTGTTGTTTTGGTTTTGGGGCATTTTTGTCGCGTGTGTCATTGATAAATGTGAAGTCATTTTGTATGAATTGAATTTGTTATTTGCCTCATTGTCATTTTGATTTGCATAGCTCATTTTTAATTGTTGTATCGTCGCACTTCAACTCGTTTTATGAAACAAAAATTGGGGTAATAGGGTTAGGGTGTGAAGGCAGGTGTAATCTAGTGTTAGATCTTAAATATGTGTAAACACCCATTTTTTTTCAATTTCCCAATGCTTATGGCACTCGGTGAATGCAAGAGTCAAGGAGAATATATTTGTTTTCAAAAAAGTTTTTGAACTCTTTTTTGAGAGGGTTCCAACTCCTTTCAAAGTTGTTTTAAAAATTGAGGCTAGCTGGATGGGCATCAATGGGTTCATTTTTATTATTTCCTTTCATGATTTCTCTCTCTCAAAGTTATTTAATGGAGTTTTGTATTTTTTTCTCTCCGATCGAAAGTGGGTGAAGTGGAGAATGTACTCTGAGAAACCTGATCCGATGTTAAATTTGACTAAATCAAACTCATACTTAGGGAAACTGAATCAGCCAAACCAACCTTGGATCATTTGATTCAATAGCTGAGTCGATTAAACCGACTATGAATTTCACTAAACTGATAAATGAATTCTTTCTGAATTGGCCTTGGAACAAGTCCTAGATCGTTTGAATCGGTCTTAGAATT
This sequence comes from Nymphaea thermarum, assembly GCA_011799765.1. Classification (NCBI taxonomy): domain Eukaryota; kingdom Viridiplantae; phylum Streptophyta; class Magnoliopsida; order Nymphaeales; family Nymphaeaceae; genus Nymphaea; species Nymphaea thermarum. Next base: position 106,228 of record JAANDH010000333.1, read on the forward strand.
GGTCATATTGGTCCAAAAACTAGTTGAACTAGCCTTGGAACTGGTATAACTCATTGATCGTTGAACAGGTTGAAACGGTTCATTGTGACTTAATCCATCGAGTCAGATCAAACTATGCAGGGCAGAGTTAGGATTTTTTTTTTAGGGGCGGGGCAAACGGTCGTTCGACCGGGCCAAAGTCTAACGAATTTATTTGGATAGGGTCAAACTAAATTAAAATACAAAAAATACATTAAACAACTAAAATTTTTAAATGTATTTTTTTAGTTAGCTAAGTGGGGGCCACGGCCTAGGCGGGCCCCCCTTCCTCCCCCCTGAGATGGATGTTGGTGTAAGCAGTTTGTTGACGGGAGCAGAAAATAGCAATATGGTGGCGCCAAAGAAATGGAGGAGAAAACTCTTAGCAGACACGGTCTGCCATGGTTTCTCCTTACTTAATGTTCATAGTCATAGATCTGCTTTTCTCTTAAGCAACCCTTCACTTGACACCTTATGGCTGGGAGCCGTACGAAACAGGTTTTACTTGTGTATTTCCTGGCCACCAACACCCTCTGAAATGTTAAAATGTTAAAAACCCGGCATTCATGTATGGAATCTGTTAAAATGTTTATTATCCCATCGAGTATTCATTTAAAACTGAGTTTCCATCCGAATTTAATCAGACCTTATCATTTAAAAATTCTTATTTAGTAATTGCATGTTTTTTTCTGAATCATATCCAACTTATTTATAACCATTCGATCGGATTTCAGAAGTGCACACCCACGCGCTTACAGGAAGCCTGCGTCGCTTCGATCTAAGGCAAAATTCCAACGTGAGACGTGCGCCTCGTAACCCCTTTAACGCCTCACGTCCCGCCTAAAAGCCAAAAGGAGGAATCGGTGGGAATCGGCCAATTCGATTCAGGGAGACCTAAAAAATGGGGCGAATTTCACCCGAATCGCTCAGATGGAGGCAACTGCCTTGAATCGTCCGAAAACCTACAAAGAACTCACACCCTTCGGGTCTTTCCACATCGCGTTTTTTTGGTCTTCACAGTTCGTCGTCTGATTAGTCGTCTTCCACCTTGGCAAGCGCAGCTTAGAATCGCCTTGGCGTCCAGTTTATTGACATCCACAACCGCCCCTCTTGGTGATCGGTTCATACATAAGATGCCGTGCTATTTCATTTGAGAGTGGCGAAGGCTCCCATTGATGACTTCAATGAAATCGAATCCACTTGCCATTAGAGAGAGGACTGTCAACGGGGATCTCAACATGGACGCTCCTCGCACATTCCGTAGGTTGTATTCTTTCCTCTTTTTGTTAAAATTGGGCAGGATTTCTAAAGCCTCCATCGCCGAAAGCGGAAATCGACAGATCAAGCTGGTATTCGTTACCCACACGGCTCGTTCGATTATATGTGTAAGAGAGAACTTGCATCTTGGAATGTTAGGACTTTTGGGTTTGCTCACAACAACAAGAGCTATAGAACGGAAATGGAGTTCATTTTTTTAATGAGTATTGGTAGGGAGAGACCTAATGCGACCGATTTTCCGACCTGTGCAGATGGGGGTCCTCTACTGTAGGTTTATACGATCAAGGTCTTTTTGAGCTTTTATCATATTTTCATGATTTTATATTATTTTTTATTTTTTCTGACTTTTTCGGCATTCTTTCATGAATTTTTAAATTAAAATTATATCCTTTATTAGCCCGATTTACACCAGAGTCTGGTTTCGATTCGATTCACCGATTCACTGAATCATTAGGTTTTCCGATTCGATTCAGACACCGATTTTGATAACGTTGCTTTGAACACCATTTCCTCGCACCTCACGCCTCGAAGCGCTCAGAAAAACGCTTCCAGGACCAATGCAATGCGGAATGCGTGGATAACCCACGAAATTCTCTCTTTCCCAGAAACTCTTCAGGGCTAGGTCATCTCTGATGTTTACTCCCCAGGTTTCTCTCTCGCACTTTCGCGAGCCTGCCATGTTATTTATTTGTTTTCGTTTTTCAGTTGGAGACCTTGTTTCGTGTTGCTGTGTAATCAGCTAGTTTTTTTGTGGGCTAGGTCATTGATCTGAATGTATTGCTTTGATATCTAGAAATTAGTGTCCTGCAATTTATGTAGCTATTTTGTTTGCGTCATTGAACTTCCGCGCTTATGTTTTTGAGCCTTTATAGCTTTAAACCTGTTTGGTGTAGGCTCTGTTGAAAGTTCATGACTAGTATGAATGGTCTTGCTCTATGGGTATTGGATAGTATCCAATTAATGCAGTCCGTAATCAGGTTTTTTCACCGAGCAACTTGTTTGGTGCCCCGTCGTTTGGCATACATTCTCTAATTCTTCTGTCAGTTGGTCGAAATTGAATTTATTTATCCTGAATTATGAAGTCTATGTCTTCAGGAACAGCCTGAAATGACTTTCACGTTACTGGTCAATAACTGTACTCTTATAGATGTATTCATGTATGTTCCTGAGCGAATTGAAGTAAAAAAATTAGAATAAGGTTAAACATTATATTTTTAAGTTAACTTATTAACAGCTTGCATATTCTTGTTTCTGTCAATGTAAGGGCTATGCATAGAACTGTCAAACTGTCGAAATATTCCAAGTGTTGCACATAATGAACCAAACGTAGCTTAATGGAGGATTTGGTTCATCTTGTATTGATTGTGCTATTGAATTACACGTCGATTTGGCAAGAGTTTTTTGTGCATAAATGGTATTTCTAGGACACGTTGAATTGGGGCTGACCCAAAATTTGTCTGAGTTGGTTTAATATGATTTTGTGATTGTGGATACAAATTATTTCATCTTGCATTGTGAGTACCACTTGATTGCACAACTGAACTACATGTAGAAGGTATTGTTAGGATAGGTGGATTTGACAAGAAATATTTTGCATGTTTATTACTAGGACAGATCGATTTGGGGATGACCCCACATTTGTTTGAGTTGCTTTTAATATGGTTTCGTGATTGTAGATTTAACTTGTTTTATCTTGCATTTGTGAATATAACTTGATTGTGGCTTGAGTGTGCATGCGTATAAGAAAGACAACTAACATGGCTAAAATGTGTTTTTTACTTATATACTTGTAAATTTGTAATGCTATTTTTTTTTCAATTTTTCCATTTTTATGATATTATATATTTTAACACCACTTTAATGCCTCGAGGCTTATGCCTTATCATGATAGGTTAAGTGCCTCCTTTGACCTCATCATATTTGCTGGCATTGATACACATCCTTCTCTTTCTTTCTCTCTCTCTCTCTCTCTCTCTCTCTCTCTCTCTCTCTCTCTCTCTTTTACATTTGCAACTTCCAGCCAATTTTGGCAAATTTGGTGATGAACAAGGTGGGCAGTCATGCAACTGTTTTGTGTGCTCTAGCAGATTTTGGCAATCTATGAGTTCAAACCACAAAGGTCAACGGACTTGCCTTCCTCGGGTGACAATCTCTCTCTCTCTCTCTCTCTCTTACACACACACACACACACAGAGTTGGGGCCACTTTAAGTAAAATGGCTGTGTTGGATTTTCCACATTGTCCAATTTGTGCTTGCATAGAGCATGCACCATTTCATTGCGTGATCTCCATTGGTCGAATAACTGACAAAAGGGCATTGTTCCATTGAGAACTTTTAGTTGATCGTTCTTTTAAGAAAATAATTCTTAGGTATCTAGACCTCTAGAATGACTTCGTTTGGTATCAATACCACAATTCCATATGTCATGTTCCGTACGAATATGAGATAATCATAAATAAAAATGACTGCTAAAGGAAACATAAGAAAACTGTCAAAGGATAAAAAGTAAATATAAAAGCATGATATAGTCCCTTGATGATGTGCATTCTATTTAATCATTGCCTAAAAATATTGATGTTGATGAATAAAAGAAGAAAATAAAAGATGAAAGGGAAATAAATTTCGTATTTTTCTTTTACCTATATATTATTTGCTAGGAATCCATTGTTTGTTTGTGTTTTTATGTTCCTTTTCATACTTGGGTATATAAGAAACTGTATGTTGTGGACTTTTCTTTGTCTTTAATACTTTGTGACTAGGATTCATGCGCATGATCTTTTTATGATTGGAATTGTCTATACCATGGTACCTTGAATCCGGCGTTCTTCATACTGATAAACTGGTAATTATGAAGGTTGATTTTCAACTCATGTGAAAAAATCATAATTCTTATAAGATTGTTGGTTGTTGTTTGCTTGAGAGAAAGCTTTTCTTTTTTTGATTTTTTTTTTCTTTTAACTATTGTTTGCTTGACAGAAAGCTCTTACACTTTGTCCTCTTAACTATTTCTTACATTTTCCATAATTTTAGTTTGATTCCTTACCAGCATGAATAGCATACAGGTGAACAACTTATTGCGCTGCTGAACTTAACCAATTCTGTTCATGGCACTAAGCTTTTGAGTAGAAATTCACATGGTTACGAGCTTTTGCAATAAAACACTGTTCCTCTGGCATGCAAATTGAATTTGACAAGTATGGCCATGTTCTATGCTCACAAACCAGAGGTTCAGTCATAAACTGTTGATTTGCTGGGGAAATTTCTTACTGTTAATGCTTGAGATCATGCTGCTTGCAATTATTGGGTATGTGTCTCTCAAATGGCACACATAATTGAGTCTATTGTGTATTTATTAGGCCATGCTGCACCAAATGATAAATTAATGTTGTTTATTTGTCTTTTTGCACTTCCTTTTTATTTGTTTCAAGTTGTCTCATTAATATTATGTACTGTAATTATTCTGTTATGTATTTTACACCTCAACGTGTTCTTACTGCACCTTGCATCATGAAAGTTTGAATGCCTAGCTTCACTTCAGTGCATTCAAAAACTTATGCTAATTACAGTTTATTTTATAAATTTAATTTAGAAATTTAAATAAATTGACTAAAGTAAATTTTGAATAGACACATTGCACGGTTTTCATTTTGAAAAGTACATTAAAAAAATTGATTTCTAAAATATAATTTAGCAAAAAATTGTGCAATCAGACTGAATAGAGACAATTTTTGCAGTTGCAAATCTTTTTTATACCTTAGAAATAAACTTAGCTTTGAGTATATGAAAGCACAATCAAGTTTTACAGGTTTCCATTTAAGTGCCTATTTTCTGACAAATGTACTCTTGTCCAAGCAGTCAAATTTAAGATGATAACAAAGTAATTTTTTTAGATAAGAAAATTTTTAAAAAGTTAAGCATTTTGTTGTCAGGTATATATTTTTTATTGTATATAGTTTTTTGAAAATTTTATAAAAACTCACGCAGGTTTTGATGGGTATAACTAAAGCATAATCAGGTTTGAGTATGTTATACTTAACTGCCTAAATGATGTACAACAGAGATGATTAAGTGAAAGAAATTCAAACTTGTTTATATTATACAGCCAGAATCTTTGTATATTTTTATAAACATGCCATTCCCTTGAACTGAAATAATTACCTGATAACTTCAACAACATCAGATTCACCTGCTCCTGAACTTATGGGACACGGGTGAAGACAGAAGACTTGCACTTGTCTGAGCAATCACAGCTTCCTCTTAATAGTTTCAACTTTCGATTACTAGATATTTGTATGGTTTATGTCTTTCTGTATTTGTAATTTCATGTTTCTTTTTTGCTGTGAATTTGCCTTGTCAAATCTTTAGAAATGTGAGAAAGCTATTGCCTTTTTCAAAGTCAGTCACTAATTATAATACCTTCACCACAGGCCTTATGTTTGCACCAACCTTCATTGGTGAATGCTTTTGAGTGGCACCTCCTGAATACTTGCTTCAGGAAAAAGACAGAAAAAAGAGAAGTATGAGCACTTTGACCTTTCCTTCTTCACCAGTTCACATCCAATGCAAAAGATCACCAGTTTCAGTACTCGGCCTCTGCAGAAACAGCTCTGTTGTAGACAACATAACCACCCCTCCCAGCAAGCCTCTGGATGAGTTTCTTGTGAATGGAGTCAATTCTTATACTTCTTTTAGGAAGTTGGTGTCTGGTTTCCACAAAGTTAAGGGTGTGCATGGTTCTCACAGAGGCAGTGGGAGCCACGGCTTTGTGATAAGGTGTGATGGTTCTATAGAGAGAGATGATTCTTTTTATATGAACAGGTGTGTGGAGCTGGCCAGAAAGGCACTTGGGTTCACTAGTCCAAATCCAATGGTTGGCTGTGTTATTGTAAAGGATGGGGAGGTTGTGGGCGAGGGGTTCCATCCAAAGGCAGGCCAGCCTCATGCCGAGGTAACACTTGTTTTTTATACATGTTTGTTCTAGCTCTCTCTCTCTCTCTCTCTCTCTTTCCTCAACCCTTCAGAGTCCCTCGAGAATGGGACTGCATATTGATTTACTTATTTTGCCCAAAAGTTGGAGAAGGGGAGACTGTGAGCTATGCTGTATAATGCCTTCTCCAAAATTAAAACATTGACGTCGTACAATCTCTAACTGTAATTTTGGGTGTTTAAGCCTCCCTTTGTTGGAAAATTTGATTAGTCTATGCTTCCAAATTTTCTATTCCTCTCCATTTGTGAATTTTTACAGTTCCATGAAGACTTGCTGATTCACTAATACTCGTTCTAGAAAAAGTATGAAGCCTTGTCTTTAATCTCTGCTTGTTCATTTATTTAGCTTTTCATTTCTTTTATTCCTATTCAAAATTTATATCTCAGAAGGATCTTCATCAACAATTTAAATTTCATTACAATCTCTAGTGATACCATGTTTTTCTTCTTCGAGCCATCGACAGTGGACATGCAAGCATATAGTTGCCAACACCAATCTAGGTATGAAATGGCATTCACAGGTGAACCACTTTTGGTTGTTGCGTCTTGTTGGATTTTTAGAGGTGAAATTTTGCAAGCTGTTCTTACTTGTCAAAAAAGGGACCAGTCAACCTGACTAGTTGACTGGACAAACTGGTATCTAGTTAGCAGACCAGTCCCTACCAACTTGTCATTAGGGCCCATTCTGGGGACTAGTTGGCCGACTATTTGTTAGTAATTTCTGTTCATTTTGTCAGATATGATAAGCCTTAGAAAGTTAACTTTCTGTTGTAATCTAGAAAGCACATCGCTTGTGCAATTTGTTGGCTTTTTTTCCTTGAAAAATAGAAACCTATTATAAGGTAAAAACATGCCTTCTTTTATATTAGTCTGGACTCCCTCCTCTCTCTTTCGCTAACATGTAATACGTTCATGCAATGTTGTAAAGCGCATAACATCAGACAAAATAGTTGACTAAGGAATGTAAGAAATCGCAGTTCTTATTTTTTTTTTTAATTTAAAAAATATAAAAAGGTTAGAGAAAAAAGGAAAATAAAAATCCTTCCTATTTAAAAAATCAAGAATAGGCATGTCTTATATAAACATAATGTAGCAAGCTAACAATTATCAGTTTTCACATCTATGATATATCAATTTAATTGAAAGTTCTAAACATCGATAAATAAACTTGTAGTTGTAGAGTAGAAAACATGAGCTTCAAATCATCATTCATTGTCATCGTCATCTCCTTTCTCATTGTCTCCTTCAAACGTACATCATCCACAACACTCTAGAGGCTCCTTGTCTTCCTTTTCTTGCACTCTTCCAATGTCAATCCATTCTATATATTCCTCTTGAAATACAACACCGGTTCTTCTTTAACCACACATTTTACATTGAAATGCTTCAAGGTTACAAGATCAACTTGCTCTTTATATCTTTCTTATTGATGTTTTCTTCAATTGCCTAAACAAGTATATTATTACTTTGTGTGCGATTATATCTTATTCTTTTATAGTTGAGTGTATCTGTGTTATATATCAAGTGAGGGACTTCCTTGTGGAATTTTAGAAGCTCTCTGATTTGTATGGACAAAGGAAAGTTACAATTCTTACACGACAGGTTGAGAGAGAGCGTGTGTGTGTGTGAGAGAGAGAGAGAGAGAGAGAGAGAACCAGTCACAAATATCATTAATGCATTTTACAGCCAGATTTTTTTCGGCAAACCTGAAAATCTCAGGGAAAATTCAGCATTTTTTTAGAAAAGAAAAAACCCAGAAAATTAGGAAAAAGTAAAATAAATGAAAACTCCCAAGAAGACATAAAAAATGATTAGATAAAATGATCAAAATGATGTTTTAGTATCGATAGAAATGAAGATAAATAATTTGACTTATGTTTTAAACTCTAAAGTAAAATAATGAAAAAATGTGATAAAAACGAAGAAAGTGAAAATTTTGTGACTATGTAAAAAAGTGAAGAATAAGTTCTTAATTACTATTCTGTAATTAATATCAAACACTTTCATTAGTTTGAATAAGTTTGGTCATTTTAACCCTTAGTTCATTTTTTATATGTTTTATTACTTTTACTTTAATCAACAAAGATGAACCAGTCCTTTTTTTGGGCCATTTTGATGATAGATGGTAAGACTTGGTTATAGAAGGGCAACTTTTGTCCATAAACCAGGCTGGTTTTAACTTTTTTTGCATGCTAAACTATGTTCTGCAAAAAAAAAAAAAAAAAGGAAGAAAATAAGAAAGTAAATAGAACTGTTTCCAACCACTAACACAGTAAAAATGATGTAGCCGAACTTGCGCATGCTAGGTTTTAGCCACCAAATTTCTGATCAGCACATAACCAGAAAAATGTTACAAATAAAAAACATATGATGGAAAAAATTTCCAGTCACTCTTTGGGTGATAGCTGTCTGATAAAATGGCTGCAGTTGTATAGGGCCAACCAACCAGACAGCAGTTTTGCCAGCACCTAGCCAGATGACAAAAGAGCTTTTGCATCACTGAGTAATGGTAGTGGGGAAATGAAGGAAAAGCGGGAGGGGGTGAAAAGCTTTAATGTCCTCCACTTTTTTAAACCAGGTTTTCTTTTTTCCACTATTAGTTAAATAGACAAAAAATCATATTTGGCTTTAGAAACTTGGTTTCACACGAAAACCTTGTTTTAGGTTCCGATTGGCACACTTCAAAGCTTTCTCACAAATATCATTCTTGGGAAAATATGAGCAATGTTTTTCTTGGGTATTTTTCAGCAAAGTTATTCTTCTCTAGAAATTCTTGGGAAAATGTCAACAATTTTAAAAAAATCATAGAAAACATATCAAACCTTAAAAAAATTCGAAAAACTAAAAAATATATTAAAATCTAGGGAAAAATTGTGAAAAATGTGTTTTGGTGAGATTTCAAAAGCTCATGATGTTTTCCTGATTTTTTCGTTTTGTTTGGTTGAGATTTTGGAAAATCTCGCGATATTTGTGACACAGTTTAAAGCATTGACCAGTCTTTATTTGATTATCAACGTTTGGATGTGATAGCAAAATCTCTCAAACCTCTATCCGACCTCTCCATTTTCAGCACAATAACTATCAAAGCACTTTCGGCAACAACTATCAAACCACTTGTGTTTTGCATAGAAAGAATTTAGTAAAATTTGTCAAAATTGGAAGTCAGATAACGGTTGGTTAAGGCCTTAAGGAAATACTTGGATGACTCTCAAAACCAGGTGAAAACCTGTTTTGAATGTCAAACTAGGTTTCTATAGAAAAATCTAAACCAGGTTTACCTTGACTAAATGGTTTGAGAAAGCTGGGGAAACTTAGAGCCTTCATCTTTTTTACCCTGCTCCTCATTCACTTCCCCAAACTGTTACTAGCTATTTGGAATCTCATTTCACCAATTACCAACAAAAAATGACACAGAACAATTTTCAGCTATGTATCTTTTCTTTTATGATTTTCTCAAGCATATACCGACCTTAAACAGCCATTTAATTTATCGGGTTTTTTTCGCTTTTTTTTTCGAAAAAAATGTGTTTTCTGTGACTATATATATATATATATATATATATATATATATATATATATATATATATATATATATATATATATATGTTAACAATATTCTTGTTTCTTTAAAAGAAAAATTAGGAGTAACATATATACATTGCTATTAAAACCATACCAAGTTACAGAATTTACCACTACCTAATTATTAATATTTTAAATAAGATGACGATGAGGGAAACATTCCAAATCTAGATCAAGTTTCTATTTTAGTTGTCTATATATGGTAGAAGGAAATTTTGTTGCTTTGTGAAATAATTTTAAATTTACTGCATTTTTTTTCCTTTGACAACAAAACCTCATTACATAAGTTCCCCCTATTTGTTTCAAATAGAAATCATTGAAGATATTGGTCGCTCTAGCATAATTTCCAATTTCCATGTATTAACTCTCTCATATTTCAGCCTACTAAATATTTCATCTATTTCCCCTCTCCAGTTATATGACTATATCAAGGTGCTCTCTTGCACACACACACATGCTTGTGTACACATGCCTTTTATCTGCCTTCTACAGTCATATTTGCTTCTCATCCTTGGTATCAATTTATGTCACACAAACTCTTCAAAAAAGTGGCTTGACATGCACCCTTACCACATCCAGTTCTTATCTTTTTCAGCTTTTCCTCTCTAATTTTTTATTCTCTCTCCCCCTCTCTCTTTCGGATCATGGCATCTCAAGCACATTGTCACTATATCTTGTCTCCTCCCCACTTAAACTTGATATGAATATGTGTCCTTTAATGGAAAGATCCTTAGTGTCATTGAATTCATGGCATAGACAAGTTCATTTGATCCTTGGATTCCTTCCACCTTGTTCCTTCTCACAAAAGATGCAGTGAAAAGATCAAATAACATGATGCATTTTTTTAAAATACTGAAGTATTTGATATAGTGCTAAACATTTTCCAGGTCTTTGCATTAAAAGCAGCTGGATCCTTAGCTAACCAAGCTACTGCATATGTCAGCTTGGAGCCCTGTAATCATTACGGGAGAACCCCTCCATGCACTGAGGCTCTTATACAAGCTAATATTAAGCGCGCTGTTGTGGGAATGGTGGATCCAAATCCAATTGTTGCATCCAAGGGAGTGGAAAAGCTCAGAAAATCTGGAATTGATGTAACAGTTGGCGTGCAGGAAGAACTCTGCCAGAAACTCAATGAAGCTTACATACATCGCATGCGTACTGGAAAACCTTTTGTTACATTGAGGTATATTTCATAAGTAGACAGGTGATTCTGCAAAGCATACTTATTCATGACAATGATGGATGATCTCGCTTGAAAGAGCATAGTAGCTTCCATATAGCCGCTCTTTTGCCATCATGCTTGAGTTGGGAGATGATTTTTTCTTATTTCTTGAAACAGATAATAGGAGTTTTTTTTTACTTTGTTCTATTTAGAAGAATAACCATATTGTTCTCTCCAACTTGTGGATGAGACTTCAGAAAGAGTAACAATGAGTATATGTGGTACTTGATTCTTCTAGGGACTTCACTTCCTGTGGTTGAGCACATTTTGGCATCCTATTTCTATTCATGTTGGTATTTGAATAACTATGTGCAAAGTTGAGCTTCATGAAGAATTTGTCATCCAGAACGTTGAAATAAATTTGTTGCCTGAAAATATGTTATAGCAGCTTATTTATTTCTAACTAGATTCATTGGCGGGTGTGAAGATTTCTTGGTGTCACGATAAAGGGTAGACATAGACTTTAGAAGTTGTCAATGAAATAACAATCCTTCATACTTCATGGACATTAGGACAGTTGATGGAAAGTAGAAAGCTTGAGTCAAATTCCCACAGTAACAGATAAAAACACAAGTGAAATTCCTGGGGAGCTGTACATTTATCTATTGATAATGACTGTTCACTATTTCTAACTGCTTGATCCTTCCCCTGGAAGCACCAAAAGAGGATTGGCTTTCAGTTTTTTATTCCAAACAAACAAACTGTCTTTTTCTACCGTTAGTAATGAGAAATTCCAAAGCATCTAATAACAGAGCACTTGTGCTTAACACTGAGAAGATAACCTTCTTGTCCCTCATATTTTAGTTATGTATGATGTACCTTTCCTGTTCGTGATGAAAGCTGTATTAGTGACTAGATAGTGGTTCGCTGCATGTTGACCATTTGGTTGGACTTTTATTTCTTCGTATTCAAGAAAATGTAGGGTGCTTTTATAGGCATATGTCTTTCCTGTACTTTCAGTGCATGAAAACTCATCTTTATGTACCATTCTTAAATGCAGGTACTCCCTGTCATTCAATGGTGTACTTCTTAATGAGATTGGTGAAGGAACCGCTGATGTTGGTGGGTACTTCTCCCAATTACTTCAGCAATACGATGGTGTCATAATTTCTGGGCTTGATTCAACCAACAATGCACTTCTTCTGTCTCGTGAAACTGGAGCTAATCAACCAGTCCAAATCATTATAGCAAAATCTCTAAAACGGCCAGTGGACCTCTCCATTTTCAGAAACACAAGTACCAAAGCCATTGTTTTCGCAGAGAAAAATGCATTTTCTAGTGAAGAAATGGAAATGGCACTGGAAAATCAATCAATTGAAATTGTTACTCTTGATCAGATTAATATGGATGTAGTATTGGAACAGTGTTCAAAACTTGGTCTATGCAGTGTTCTAGTGGATATGAGAGGAAATGATGTTGCTCAAAGTGAGATTATTAAAGAAGCCATGAAGGAGGCAATGATTAACAAAGTGGTCATGGAAATTCTGCCAGTTTGGTGTAATGCGAGTCCAGGTTCCATAGATATAGCTAGAGATCTGAAATTGAAGGACCTGCAAACAAGACTCTCAAAAAATAGCGTCATTGTGGAAGGATATGTTTCTTGGTGCTTTATGGCTAGTTTGCCTGTCGACCCTTGTTAAGAGCGGGAGTCGGTATTCAGGAAACACTCCAAAAAGGAAAGGTGAGATGCAGGTAAAAAAGTTTCATGAGAAGTTATGAAACGTGGTGGTACCAAGATTTCCACAACAGAGTGGGAAGGTAATGCATTTGTCTATTTGTGTAATCAAGTTTCGAACCTTTGCAAGTTGTTTGTGGTCATTCATATTATTGGCCGATGTGAAGCAGCCCATATTCATCTAGTGAAATTGATGAATTCTTATTAGAACGGTCTTATGTATCTTTCACTGGCTAACCAGTAAAATGCTGAATGTATATTTTTTGAGTTAAATATTTTATACTTGTCTCTCATGCAACATTGCGAATCCTAATTAGCCTGCTTCACCATTTCTGTCTTGCATAAACTACATACCATTCTGGTAAAAAAGGAAGCGTCTTACTGCTCGTGGGAGCTCCTCACAATACGAGGTTCGTATTGGCTTCAAAATAATGGAGTTGGAGGTTTAAAGTTCTCTACTTAAAAGTGTGCACATTCAGCGAGGCCCACTTTCCTGATGCAGAAGGGCTACATGGTGAACAAGGTATAAACTTGCAATTGCACGTTGGCTATACTATGGTATCTAGGAAACTACAGTTTCCATCGCTGGAAGAAAAAGAAAAATCTGCCTGCACATGGAACATGGCGATCCGCAAATTTGTTATATGAAGTCTTAATAAATCAGGAAACCTGTCCCTCATGATATTTAACTCGAAGAAAACTGCATTCTTGAATGGGCCAGGTGTTTTTGTTATTGTAGACAAGACTACTGCCTAAGTAGATGAAGCTTGACCGACACATTGAAAAGGATACCTGCAGATTTACAATCCTGGTGGAGAATTGAAGAGCTGGAGAAACGAAGGTGTGATGCTAAACCTTGCATTACCGTTTCCAATCAAGAGATGAAGAAGATGAACGCCCCCTTTGAATGGACTGCACTGGCGTGCTTTGTGGATGACTCAAAATCCAAAAGCATGGACTATGGTTATATTATTACTACTCTGTGATGGCTTTGGATGGAAGTCATAAATCCCAGGTTCTCATTGCTTGTCAAAGGTGTCTTCCATGTTAGGGTGGACGGTGATTTCGAGCTGCAAGTGGTTCTCCATAGGGGAGCCTGGAGAATCGGTGGAAGTCCTTGTTACTACGAAATGGCAACCTGGAGACTCGATGAGGATAGAAGATAATTTATTAGTCCCATTCTGGATTTCTTTGCGTGAATTTCCAGCATTTCTTTGGAACCGAAAGATCATCAACGGTGTGGAGATGACGTTGGGGGTCCGTTTGTCGAGGCAGATCTGTATCCGTAGTCCCCCACCTACCTGAGTTTCGTGCATCCATGCATCGAAGTCCCTCTTCGTTTCAATCTCAAATCGACAATTAGTCTGGAGATTGGGAAACAACAGATTTTCAAAGAGATAATATACAAGAACATTAAATTAGATTTTGCTAATTCTAATGATAATGATCACACTATGCTAGATGACCTCCGCCTGGCTTGTCCAGGAAGAGGAAGTAGATTTGCCTTCATCGCATGTAGTCATGGGATGACGCTGTTAATCCTATGTTGGCTGAGAAGTATATGCAATTCCTGGGACCCCAGGAGAATCTGCCACAGGCAAAGGAAAAAGAAATTGATACTTTTGGCCTGGAATGTCATGGCCTGGTGAGAGCTGCATGGCCTGGTGAGAGTTGAGAGGCTCACAGAGAAGAAGATTCCTTCTCACATTCAGCTTACCCCAATATTATGCTTTTATTTGACTATGTAAAACTCTAACCCATATGAAATTTGGTGTAGTAAATGTTTTTTGGTCTAGTTTTTCTCAAGATCAATAGGTGGCTTGGATTATTCTTTGTAGGGACCCGGATCCTAACGGTAAGAGTTGATATTGTTGCAGATATTGGATTTGGCTGATTACGTGGTGAAATAATCATGATTTTGTTTCTTTGTATGTGACTTTCATATGCGTAATAATGCCTTAGTATGAAAAGTCCCCTTTAATGAGCTGGCTAATGGTATTGTGCAGCTTCAAGTTCTTGAACTACCTTGGGTGATTTCAATAGTATGATAGGTCCCATGATAAAACTGGTACATCCATGTTTATCATCTTGCAAGTACTTCATTAGCTTTCTAAATCTTAATATTTTTAATGACCCTAGATGAGGGATGACATGGTTGAATTACAGGAAAGGAGATAGTAAAATCCTTTGCAGAGTTGACTGGGTGCTGGTGAACTCGTAATCCACCGAATTGTTGCATAGGGCTTCCTCAGACCACATCCCATCACTGCTCACAATCGACTGCAGAGAATTCAGACAATATGGGGAAAGTTTATATTCTATTCTTACTAGACTCTACATAATCATTGTGAAGAAATCATAAAATCCAGTTGGGAGATGAATGCTAAAAGCTGCCCTATGGTCAGATTGCTTTAGAAATTGGAAGTTACCAAGTGAAATTTCACCAAGTAGAGTAGTTAGTTTCAGGAGTTGATTTTTTTTTTTTTTTCGGTGGGGGAATTAATTAGTTTATATTTTGAACATTATCTAGAGAAAATTTGTAGAAAGTAGTCAAAGGAAATCCTTCAATTTGAGGAAAGTCTCCCATTTATAAGGAGAACCTTCCCTCATGGCCTTCTCGAAGAGGAAAACCCTTTCATACTTCACCTTTAGCTATATTTTGTGAGTGCTTTAATTTTTTGTAAATAAATATCGATCTTTTTTTGTCAATTTATTTGTGCATTTCATTTACATTTCATTCGGTTTTAGTTAAGATACATAGTGGTTCCCACTAGGTAAGGTGGCATGCTGATTAGGATACACTGGGACCTGCTAACCCAGCTGGACATCCTAGATGGAGTTTTTTTTTTTAAAAAGTCTCGCCTAAAATCTCGTTTAGTTGAAAAATACTTATCATATATCATATAGTTTATTATGCATACTTAGTTCACATCTGCAATTATGTGTCCTTCATTCATGTCGTAGAGGTAAGCTAACGTAATGTCTTGCTTATCATTGTTTTTATCATATTAGTGTATAGTATATAGACTATTAGGTCTAACTCTAGTTTAGGTAAGGGCCGGGTAGGGTGAGTCCAAGTGTTTGAACCGTGTCAAGTGTGTCTATATAGTTTTCTCTTACTTGAAATTAAAGTTAGAATGTTCATTTTCTGTTTTGTTACTTGTTGGTGGTAATTAGGTATATACTTATACTATACATAATACAAAATATAGACATGTTTATCGTCAACTGTGTCAAAACCAGAAACTAAATGCATTATCAAAATGATTTTTGACAAGGCAATGAACGAGTTTTGATCTGAAACTTTAACTGAAGGTAGACCATTTTTCACGATGATTGAATATCATTTAGTGGGATTTTAAAGACAGCTTTGTTCTATGGTTTTCTAAAAACTGCAAAACCTGATTTTAATTGCTTTCTATATTAAAGTGGCCATATTTTTAAAAACATAAACGATTTTCAAGTTCTGCAAACAGGGTTGTTTTCTTTGTTGTGTCAGCTTTTCAAAGAACCTAATGTTACAAAATTTGGACATTATTTACTCTCTAAGAGAAACAAATTACGATAAACTCTCCAGAAACGTAAACTGTATAGTACAAGGGTAATTTGGTTAACTTTTAAAGGTTTTGACCCATTCATCTTGTTGAGAACAGAGTGATAACTCTCTGTTCATAGTGCGTTAAGTCTAGTTCAGGGTTAAATTACCTTGATGTTTATAATTTTATATTTTATTTCATTTGTACGTTAATTAGTCTCTGTGTTATGTATTTTTCTTGTTTAATTGAGTAGATGTGGTGTGGTGTGGCTGAGTGTCTTTAGGTTGTTTATTTGGTCATTTCAATATTCACTTCAACTTTGTCTTTGTTCTTCTCAAGGTTCGTGACTTATCCATGGACAGTGTTCCAAATATAGCAAAAATCACAAGCTGAGCATTGGAGTGGGGTCCCAAGCAATAGTTTCAGGAACGTACTTATTTGTAGTCTATAATTTTACTTTCTGTGATTGGTTAAATGTTTTCTGTGTGAACAAATAGCTACACTGTACAAAACATTACAAAATTGAAGCACAAACCCGTGAACACAGTTATACAAGTAGGAAGTTCCTTGCTAGAGTTCAAAACAATTTCATGTCTTAATGACTTTACTGTACCCACATCAAGAGAGGTGCTGAGAACACGAAGCTTAGTACCTCTAAAGAAACACGTGTGAATTTCACAACATGAAAAATCAATGTATTTACAAAACTGCCTCAGTGCCCACCTCCATTTTGTTGACCTGCTATCAGTTGCACCACCTTAGCTGTTCTTGGAATATATTTGAAAAGATGATTAAAAATGTCATGAACCTCCCAACATTGCCTAGCTTTCATCCAGTAAACTCCCATAAACCGCTTGCTGCCTAATTTTTTACGAATCATAACGGAGAGTCTTTGCCAATCTCTACCTTGAATGCAAGCAAGAGATATACTCCAACTCAAAGTTTTAAAAGAAGGCCAGGGATCTGGCCTAACACTCGTGCCAATCCACAGTGCAAGATCAGTCTGCACAACTTTACTCCCGCAAGCAGTGCAAAAAATATTAACCAGATTGTCCCACAAATTCTTTAATATCTGATTGGTACCAGGGCACAAGTTGTCATGATAAAGATCATTTCGGTGCTTCCATATTGTCCAAACAGACATTGAAAAGCATGTCATCCAGCACTTGCGCATCCATTTAAATCTGAGCTTCCACCAGCACCACAACTCAGTAATGGAATTCTTTGGTTTCATTTGAATATCAAACTTTCTGCAAATTAGTAACCAAATAGATTTAGCTAAACTTCATAGTAAAAACAAATGACAACTAAATCCTACTTCAATTTTACAATTGGCACGTCTGTTTGCCAATTGAAACCCAAGCCTTTGAAGTCTTTCCTGTGTTAAAATTCTACCTTCCATCACAAGGTGACAGGTCCATTTTGCTCTCGGAAGAGCATGGCTACGCCACCTAACCTTCAATTCATTGTCTACTTGTCCACAAGGCAATAATTTGGAATAAATTTGTGATCTTTTTAGTTCTGCCAATTTGTCATCTCCCCAAAATAAAACATCGTCTCCTGGTCAAAGATGTGAAATTGCAAAACATGCTACAAACACGAGGACTTTAACCTCCTTAAGAGGGATTGCTCATGCTGATTGAATATTTGATGGACTGTGCAATGAAAAAAATTTCTTGCACACCATGAACTCATCTGCAGTAACCAGGAATGCTAGAATCCCCTATCCCCAATTCTCGAACCAAAACTGAGCAGTCATGTCATTGCTTATTTCCCAACAAGAATTAAAACCAATTTCTTCCACCCCCAGCACATACTTTTCCAAGACCATGAGTTTTTTGCCTTGGGTTTGAAGGCCCATAGACTGTCTCTTCATGTACTTCGTCCTTATTAGCTTCCCCCAGATGGAATCAGAAGTTTTAGCTTTGAATGCCAAGAACACCATATGTGCGCAGTTAGAGAGCCAAAAATTCTGCAAGCCTACTCCACCGTGTTGGAAGGGGCTGCATAGAGATGACCAGCTAATTAGATGGAATCTCCTTCCATTTAGCAGCTCTCCCCAAACAAAATTACAGTATTTCCTTGCTCAGCTGCCATTTACATCATTAGGAAGTCTGAAGGAGAAAGACCAGTAGCCAAGTATATGATCAACCATGTGTTACTAAAAATATTCTACATGCAGTTGATAACATCTGAGCTTTCCAACCGGATAGCTGTTTATCAACCCTATGTATAAGCTCAACACAATCAGATACCTTTAATTTCCCAATGAATAAACGTAGACCCAAATATCTATAGGGGAAGATAAGCACAATTCCATCCCAAAGCAAGAGAAATTTGGTCACAAATATAATCATTAACATGAAAAGTAACAAAAATTGATTTTTAGGGATTTACCTTGAGACCTGCATAATAGCCCAATTCATCAAGAGCTGACTTAATGCAGCTGATATGGTCCACCATGGCCTTACTGACAATAATCATGTCATCAGCATAAAAAAGCCCTGGATTAAGATGGCTATTTCCCACAAATTTAGGAAACTGAACTTTTTTATTGGCCCTTCCCATCTTAGGCACCTTGCAAATATTTCAACAAGAATGAAAAGCAAAAGGGACATCAGGTACCTTGATGAAGTCCCCGTCTACCATCAGAATATTTGTCTTCTCATCCATTGATCATCAAGGCAAAAGAGACCGAAGAAACACATATCATGACTTTGCTAATCCATCTTTCACAAAAGCCAAAATATCTTAAGGTCTTCTCCAAGAAACTCCACCTGACTTTATCATATGTTTTACTTCTTCATAGTAAAGAGAGAGCAACTTTAACTTACTCTGGTGTCATTGGCTTGATCAGCTCTTCATTATCTACAACTGTCACCATTGGTCCTGCGTGAAGATGTATAACAATATCAGTAGGGCTTTCGTCATCATCAAAGAAGTCCACAAAGAAGTCTATGCATGCATTATGAATAGCTTTAGCACCTTGAACGACCCATCTATCGATCTCAATCACCTCCAACGCTTTTTTCTTTTGAATATAATTTGCCTGAAGGTCATGTTTGGATGACCTTCAGGCAACTAGTGTATTCATGCTTTTTGCTTCCAGAATGACTCTTCCATCTTAAGGGCTATGTCAAGTTCTCTTGGAAAAACCCATTCTTGCTCATCATCCCAAAATAGTCCTGTAGCCTGAATCCTTTGAATTTTTCCTAGTTTAGACCTGATGGATTGAATTTTGTCACTGTTGAAAGTAGAACATTTTACTTAAGTGTGGTAGTTTTTCAAATATTTAAAAGTTAGGGTTCCTTTATGTCTTTTTAGTATTTTATGTGTACACCTTTTGTAGTTGGTCCTGCCGTGCCCTAATCTCTCTTTAAGAAGAGATTAGAGCACGAGAATGAAAAAACAAGTATTGCCGTCTCTCTTTCTCTCTCTCTCTCTCGTTCTCCTCTATTATTCAACATGGTATCAGAGCGAGGAAGAAACCTTTTCTCGTGACCGACTCGTCTCAAGCTGCTGGCGTCATCTCTGGCGTGACCGACTCTTCTCAACCTGCGAGCGTCTTCGTCGAGAGGCTGCCTTCATGATCGTGTCCTGTATTTCAGACTTTTCCTGGCGTAATCCCTAACTTTCCTCATACTTCTTACTACCTGGAGGAGGATCTGATCTCACCTATGTGGAAGGCGCGATCAGATCCTCACATAGCTTGTGTGGAACAATTTTTTCTTGTGCTGTTCGTGGAAGGTTTTCACGTGGAGGTGTGGAATAATTTTTTTTTGGCTGTGATGGACTCCGTTGAGAATATTTGAGTGGATAGTTGGGCTGTTGGTGGCTGTTAGTATCTGGCGTATTCTTTTTCAGCAGGCTATTTTCTGCAAGTCACGATTTTCAGCAAGTTTTTTTTCCTGTCCCTCTCTGGTGTGGCTTCGGCAGACTTCTTTATTTGCTATGTGGGGATGTGAAAGGAAAGTGTGCATGTTTCTTTATCATGTGTTATTTCTGTTGTCCTCTTGAAGTTGCTGCATAAGTAGAGAGTTGATATACGGATTGTTGCTGTGATTTACGTGGTGATTGAATTTTTTTTATAAAGCAAGATCTGGAATATTAGGAGCTGCTGCAGACTCCATTTTTAAGGATTTTTCAGCACCTTTATCCCTGTCCTGTCGTGTGTTTTTCAGCAGATTTTTTTTAAAATCTGCGTGAAGGGGTCTTGGTCTTCTCATTCTTGACGTGATTTATTATGGCTGCGAACCAAAATTCAGAAGGTGGTAATGATCATAAAGGAGGCGGAAATCCCTTCTCCTATGGATCTACAGTTAAATTAGATGGACACAACTATGAACTGTGGTCCAGATCTTTTATGTTATCAGTAAAAGGGCATCGAAAGAAA
>JAANDH010000333.1:128068-176649 GCA_011799765.1 Nymphaea thermarum
GGATGTCACTTTTTTTGAGTCTCAGCCTTACTTCAGTCATACTTCTGCCTCAACTGAAGTACCATGTCCTATCCCTTTACCTATTCCTCCTATCCCATTGCAATCCTTTCCATCTCCTAATCTTACTATGAATAGGTATCAGGATCCCCCATTGGTATATACTCGGCGACAGGACCTCTCTCATGGTCGACCATCAGACTCTTCTCAAGATGTAAGCTCCACTGAAGTAAGTATAACTGATATTGTTCCTTTAGATGACTTGCCTGTAGCCCTGCGCAAAGGCAAGAGACAGTGTACCATGCATCCTATCTCTCATTTTGTTTCTACTGCCCATCTTGATGATAACTTACAACAGTTTCTGAAGGCTATGACAGTTCATACTGTCCCAACTTGTCATCAACAGGCCTTACTAGATTGTAAATGGCGTACAGCTATGCAAGATGAGATGGATGCTCTCGTTCAGTGTGGTACCTGGGAGTTGGTTGATCCGCCTATAGATTGTGACATTGTTGGCTCCAAATGGGTATTTACAGTCAAATATAATTCAGATGGGTTATTAGAGCGATACAAGGCTCGATTAGTAGCTAAAGGTTACACTCAGACATATGGGGTTGACTTCTTTGAGACGTTCTCTCCAGTGGCACGTTTGGGCACTATTCGCCTCATTATTTCTGTTGCAGTACACTCTAATTGGCCTATGTATCAGCTTGATGTGAAGAATGCCTTTTTGTATGGTGATCTTGAGGAGACTGTATATATGCAGCAACCACCAGGGTTCGAAAGACAGGGGGAGTGTAGTAAAGTGTGTCGGCTGAAGAAGGCCATCTATGAACTTAAACAAAGTCCTAGGGCATGGTTCCACAAATTATCAGAGGTGGTTTCACAATGTGGATTTGAACGATCACCGTTGGATCATTCCCTATTCATCAAGAAAACCTCCACAGGTATAGTTGTCATGATAGTTTATGTTGATGACATTGTTTTGACAGGAGATTGTGGTCAAGAAATATCTGCTACAAAGGCGTTTCTTAAAAAACATTTTGTCACGAAGGATCTTGGTTACTTGAGATATTTTCTTGGGATTGAAGTTGTGAAAAACAAAGAGGGTGTAACATTGTCTCAAAGGAAGTATGTCCTTGATTTACTACAGGACACAGGGATGCTAGGGACCAAGCCGGCTAACCTTCCTATGAATCCACGTATTCACCTTCATGATGATCAATCAGAGTTAGTCGATTCTCGATCTTACAGGTCTCTTATTGGGAAACTACTTTATGTTACTGTAACAAGGCCAGATATAAGTTTTGCTGTNCAATCCAGTTTTTCATGAAAGAACTAAGCACATTGAGGTGGATTGTCATTATATTCGCGATCTTATAAAAGAAGGTGTGGTGTCTACAGTTCATGTAACTTCTGAAGACCAAGCAGCAGATATGTTTACGAAAGCTCTCCCTATTTGTGATTTCTCTAGATGTTGTAACAAGCTGAGCATGGTTGATATCTATGCTCCAGCTTGAGGGGGAGTGTTGAAAGTAGAACATTTTACTTAAGTGTGGTAGTTTTTCAAATATTTAAAAGTTAGGGTTCCTTTATGTCTTTTTAGTATTTTATGTGTACACCTTTTGTAGTTGGTCCTGCCGTGCCCTAATCTCTCTTTAAGAAGAGATTAGAGCACGAGAATGAAAAAACAAGTATTGTCGTCTCTCTTTCTCTCTCTCTCTCTCTCGTTCTCCTCTATTATTCAACAGTCACCAAGAGGCCCATATTGGTTTCTATTCCAGCTAGCAAGGTGCCTTCGGGTGGCTTCTAGTTTCTGCTACAGGCGCACCACAGGACACCCGCTGGTGACTACAGTCCAATTCTTTTTTATAATATCTGTAGATTCTGCACAATTGTTTTGCATAGACCATCAAGCATACTACTTGAAAAGACTTCTACCAAAAGGAGTATCACAATCATTAGAAACAGAGAGTAATAGAGGACCATGATCCAAACATGATCTTGGAAATATACTCAGAGTAAATTTGTACGAAACATTGTTTCACCATATAGAATTGACTAGCGCCCAATCAATTCGACAGAGAACTTTTTCAGCACCAATACAATTATTAGGCCAAGTCATCTGGCAATAAGAATCATTGATGACGATCAGATTGCAACCAAACAAGAATGCCAGAAAATCATTACATGAGGATGTGTTCGGCTGTCTACCTGTTTATCTTGCGGACTCCCAAGTCAATTATGATCACCCATAAGCACACTAGGAACATTCAGATTTAGACATTCCGCCAATTGAAATAGATAATCTCTTCTCCAAAGCCTATTATTGTGGAGATAGATACCATAACCATCAAAATTGAAAGTGTTTGTCCTAAGCATGCAATTTACTTTAATCCAAAACTCTGCCATGGAGACAATTTCAGCTTCTATTTCAGAAGGATCCTACATTAAAATTATAGAAGCTATGTCACCTGGGTGCTTCCAATTTGGACCCGCACCTACATCGGGTGCGTTTCGGGTGCTGGTGCGCTTCGGGTGCGCTCCAGGTGCGCACCCAATCAGCACCCGATGAGGAGCTCGCACCCAAACCGCACCCGAGGGAGAAAGGGAGGAAATGGGGAAACGGATGGGGGAGGGAGGTGAGGACGGGAGGAAAGGGGGGGAAACGGATGGGAGAGGGAGGAAGAGAGGTGAGGACGGGAGGAAAGGGGGAAACGGATGGGAGAGGGAGGAAGGGAGGTGAGGACCGGAGGAAAGGGAGGAAACAGATGGGAGAGGGAGGAAGAGAGGTGAGGACGGGAGGAAAGGGAGAAACGGATGGGAGAGGGAGGAAGGGAGGTGAGGAAGGGAGGTGAGGGGGGAAAGGGGAGGTGAGGATGGAAGTACCGGGGAGATCACCAAGGAAGGCATCATCTTAAATCCATTGCAGTGGGAGGCTTAGTTATAATTCAATTTGAAAAGATTAGATTAAAATATTAAATTCATCGTTTTCTTATTAATCTTTCTGTTCTTAGCTATTTTATTAATCTTTTATATTATTATATTTTAAAAATAATAAAATACTCTCACCGTACCACCGCACCTAAATTTTTTGAGATGTGCCGCACCGGCACCTGCACCACGCACTCAGGTGACATAGTATAGAAGCATCTTTACCGGTGCAGGAGATAGTAGATACACAAGACTTATGTGCAAACAACTTGAACCAATTAGCAGAAGATAGAGCATTCAACATAGCATCAAATAGAAAAATCAAACTGACTGACCTCAAGGCAAGCTGCTGATCTCACCAGTATGCGCACGTTCCATTCCAATAGCTTCATTTGGACTGGAGGAGTAGAACTCAGTCTCTCTTGCAGGTCCTAACCTGTTGTACCCTCCGTGAGGTGGATAGTTTCCCCTCCTTCGTCATTTATTAAGTCCTCATCTAAGGAAGCAGTACAGCGACCATCGACACCTGACTTTGGGTTTGATGGGACCTCATCTCCACTGCTTATAGATAAAGAAAACCCCCTCTTCCAAAGCAACCACTCCTGACTCAGGGTTGGAGGTATTTTCCAATGATGTCTGGTCTCTCTTTTTTCTTGACCTTAGGGACCAGAAAATCTATTTCCTTTTTCTCATGCTTGACCACTAGGCTGTTCTCGTTCCCAACAAAACTTGCCTTAGTCGGGCTTGATGGGAAGACAATCTGTTTTCCAACAGAAGAATGAAAATTAACTAATAAGGAAAAACCAGGAGATGAATCAATCTCTGTGAGGCCTAGCTCTGGGGCATTGACAACGTTAGTAACTTGCAACTTAAGATTAAAATCTTTAGGATGATAGGCAGGCACGTCTCTGTTTTGCTTGTTAGTGTTATCATCTTTAGAAATGAAAAATGATGACGCAATCAAGGGGGCACTTAGATCAGAGATTGGAGACTACTCCTTCTCGACCATGTTGCCGGTTGGTATAGGGGTATCAATAAGCATTATTTCTTGCGTCGGCCTTTGGTCTCTTTTCCTTGTTTATGTAGGTACTTTAGTTTCACATAAACTTGATGCCTCCTTGTGCACCTAATCGGTCTCTTCCTGTTTTCCAAATGCCTCTTCTTAGACATCTTTCAATAAATGAATCGATCCCATCGCCCCTCCCAGCTGGTCCTCGCTTGGCTGCCCTTCTTTAGTTCGTGTTTCTCTCCCACCTCAGAGTGAAGCATTTTTTGTTTGTGTGGCATAAGACTTCTAACTTTTGACCAACCATTCCCGGACTGAGCATTCTCTTTAGGACCTGTAAAGTCTTCACCCAATCTACATTGCTCAGTGAGATGTGTACTTTCCATGCACTTTGAGAAAACTTAATGTCTTTCTCATATATTATTTCTTGATGACTTGCTTTCCCATCGATTTCAAGTGTAACCTTAGGCTTGGGGATGAGCGAGAGAGGCACATCCAAGCAAACCCTTGCAAAACCAAGCCTAGGCAGATTTTGAGTATTCAAGTCTACCTCCAGCAATTGAGCATTCAACCCCGATGCTACACTTCTAAACGGCTTGTGGGGTCCCATAGGTATGGCGCAAGGCCAGGAGGCGAATCCACAAAGGGACTCTGAGATTCTCTTCTATTTTTAGGGAGTCTCCTGCACGCCAACGACTAGTCACCAGGACTAGACCTCCTATTCTCCAAGCTCCTTTTCTCAGCACTGTCTGAAGCTTGAGCTCATCATCTACTCTGACGAAAAACACACCTTTTCCCAAGAAGGAGAACCTGTGGTTACGAATGTTGGACCATAATACCTTCAGCCTGTTAGTGATGAACGTAAAATCCACACTTTGGGAAGAAGAATCACCCACAAAACAGGCAATTACTGTCCACCTGAAAGGCTGCTTCATTCTTTCGAGCTGTGCATTAGAGTTGATGACACAGGGGTTTTCCCCAACCGAATGTACAACTGACTTCCATCATCTCCATCCAAATCCAGCCATACTCTTTGAGGCAATCTCTACCCAGGAAAACGTAGTCGGGGTTTCCCTGGCATCTCACGGGTCACGACCATCTTTGCGGTTGGAAAGAAGGGCACTGAGGCACTCCCAACCCGCACGTGAACCTACGAACTCTCTGGAAGCACGTCAGTTCCAAGTCAGGACATTGGTGTTTATCTTTATATTGAAATTTATTCAGTCATCTAATAAAGGTGAGTTCTTAGTCGAAAATCAAATTCTTAAGCGCCATTCTTCAATGGATCCACCCATACTGAGTTTGGTAATTATTACTGATGTGTGTTTTCAACTGTTTGGCAATGGAATCATATTTATAGAAGGGGTTTCAACGCAAACATGATCATGATGCGCATCTGTTTGCGACACATGAACACCTTAAGCCATTGAGTCCCATTTGGAATCTTGTTATCTTGGGATGAGTTCTTAGGGTTTTCAGCTTGTAGAAATACTCTAGCATGATCTACTTGAGGAGCTTCTTGAATAGGTTGATGACCATTTCAAACATAAATATTTGATAGAGTGAGGTCGTGATAAACTTATGAAGAAGTAGAATCATTTGGCAATTCTAGTAATGGAGCTGAACATGTTTCTCTAAGAGTATTTGAAGAGGGACCATGGTTGGGGCCATGCTAGTATCGCTGTCTAGAGTGGGAATAGATAAGGAATTTTGACATGTTGAATCAAGTTGGTGACCTCTTTGGCTATAATAGGCTAAGAGTGACCAGCAAATTATTGTCGAAGACAATGTGGCAAGAAATAATCATACGCATTGCAAGTTTGCAACAACGTCATAACATAGACACCTTTTATGATATGTACCATAGCCAATAAAAGCGTATGCCTAAGATCTTTGATCAAGTTTTGATTTTTGGTAATCTCTCATGTAGGGATAAGTTGTGCATCTCAAGACTCTCATGTAATTATAATGAGAGGGTTGACCAAGGAGTTTTTGACAATGAGTTATATGCTGAAGATTCTCCTGTGGTAACCAGTTAATAACGTAGATTGTTGTCTTAAAGGCATCTAACCAACACTGAAAAGAAGATTGGCATGAATAAACATACTTAAACCCATCTCAACAAAATAGCGATGTTTTCTCTCTGCAGTTCCATTTTGTTGGGTGTATGAGAACACAATAGCCAATGATGAATTCCCTTAGAATCAAAATAACATGAAAACTCTTTACTCATGAATTTGCCTCTGCCATCATTGTGCAAGGTTTTGATGTTATGCTCAAGCTCTTGTTCAGTAATAGTTTGAAATGTTTGAAAGCAAAGTGTCAAATTTATTCTAGAAAATATCCAAGAAAACTATGGGTAGTGATCTACGATGAGTAAGCAATAGATAAAACCATCATGAGATTAACATGGAGTATGGTCCCCTAAATATGCATGGATAAGTTTTAAAGGCACTGATGCATGAAAATCAGATTTACAAAAGGGAAGTTGGTGCATCTTAGCTAGAGCACAAGATGAGCAAAATGGCTACTCAAAATTTCCAAAATGTATTTTGTTCAACATAAGAGAATGGGCATGGCCAAGATGGAAGTGCCATAAGTCAAAAGAGAAACAAGTAGGTTTAAACTCACTATGCAACTACTTAGGCAAACTAGACGATTGAGAACATTGAACAATATTAGACTGACAACACTATGTGTTACGCTCGTTATTTTGTTAAGTCAGGTTGGGCTGGAGCGGGTCCAGACCCGGACCTGAACTCCATGCGTGAAGAGGAGCCCGACGCTAGCCCTCTCCTCCTCTCCGTCTCTTCTCCCTTTGCCTTCCGCAGAACCTCCCTTTTCTTTGTTCTCTCATCTCTCGCCAATCCTTGCGACAGAGAACAAGCAACGGAAGAAGGGCAGCGGCGGAGGAAGGGCAGCGGCGGAGGAAGGGCGACGGCGGCGGTGCTCCTGTAAGCCCTCCCAACCTCTTTCTTCTTCTTTCCTCTTCTTTCTTCTCCTCCTCCTCCCTCCTGCGAGGCCTCTCCCCTTCCATTTTTTTTGTTGTTTCTCTCCCTCTCCTCCTCTGCTCGAGCTCTCACTCCCTCACTCACGCTCGCTCTCCCTCAACCAAACATTCTCTATGTTCTCCTGCCCTCTTTGTCTGCCTCTCCCTCTCTGCATATTCTTGTCCCTCTCGTCTCTCTCTCTCTCTCTCTCTTTTGTCCGCCTCCCTCTATCAGCGCCTCCCCCTACCCACACGCTCTCTACTTGAGCTCTCTCTCCCCATTTTCTATTTGTTTTTCCCCTTTTCCCCAACCGAGCACTCTTCCTCACTGATTTCATCACTGTTTGATTGGATTTCAGTTGGGGGACATGTTCTTCCCCTCATAACAGCGATTAGACAGTGTTGGTGGTGGCGGCTTGGCACGGTTTTAGCCATTTGAGGACCTCTCGAACTCGTGAGGTGGCTGCCAGGAGGACTGCAGCAGTTTGGACTCTTAAATTGGGGTGAGCAAGGCCTAATTAAGCCTAGATTGTTGTATATTTTTTGTTGGAGCATGTATAATTATTAATGGAGCATGCTAGATTTAAGATTTGATGAATTAAGATGTTTGTTAACGACGTTACTATTTTGGCAAAGGTCTAGGACTTATGTGGAGGAACGATGATCAATGTCTACAATGATCTTATAAGCATGATGGGTTGATTTTCGAAGCAATTAGGAAGCATGCTAGAGATTGTATTGTTGTGGAGAACGTTAGAATCGTTTTAGTGAGCTTAGGAAATATGCTTCTATCGATGTTCATATACGTGTATGTTGAGAATCTTATGGTGGGGAAGACGCCCCAACTAAGGAAAACAAGTGAGAATCATACATGTGATAAGTTGAATACAAGTTTTGAGTTCTAATCGTTGGTGGCAACCTCGAGGGTTGGGATGAGACCTTTTGGAGGGCTTTGCGGGTCGACACCCTCTTGAGGTGATGACATGCCTCAATGATTGTATTTTCAGATTTGTATAAATTGGAAAGCGAAACGAGTAGAGAACTTACCATTTGATTATGTTTGCAGGTACAACGGGCATGTCAAGTGGGCCTTGAGCAACGTGGATTGTAGTTCGAGGTGTTTAGTGGATGCGCGATAGGTATGGTGGAATTTCAGGCAATTCCCTGCCTGGGGCCAATTTGTTACAAGAAGAATGGAATGCAAACATCACAAGGTCAACCTAAATCTGTGTCGAATGATGTGCAGCAAATACTTATGATAGCTCTTTCAAGGATGCATGTCAAACAAAATGATCAAGGACAATGGTACATGGACTCTGTGGCTGCTAAACACGTCACTGAAGATGCAAGTAATTGTCTAACTTATTCTCTTATTTTGGAAGAGGATCTATTGTCACAAGAGATGGATCATATCATTCTATTTCTCATACTAGAAATGCACAAATTCCTATGTCAAATTCTTTGTTATCATTGTCCAATATTCTACTTTCCCCAAATACAAAGAAAAACATTGTTTTAGTGTCTAAACTTGTTGATGATATATATTCTTCTATTGAATTCACTCTCTCTTTTGTGTATGTCAAAGACCTTCGAACGAAGAAGACGTTTGCTAAGGGAGAGTGACAAAGGAATATGTACATTTTCAAGGAAGCTCTGATATCATCAACCATATCACTTCTTCGATTTGCTCAACAGTTCCTTCTCTAGTCTCTAGTTCATCTTCTAAACTGTAGGTTTAGAGTCCAAATGTCTTGAATTAATTTCAATATAATAACCCGATTTAGTTTGGGTCATTGTAGTTAGAATTTTATCAAGAAACTTGTTGCAGATGATCTTATTCCAAGGTCTAGCTTAGAGTCATGTTCTATTATTTCATATTTTGAAAAGAGAGCTTCTAAACCTTTTAAAAGTATTCATTCTGATGTATGGGGACCTACCCCAATTCCTTTGTTGTCCTGCAGCCATTACTATGCTATTTTTATTGATTCATTCTTGTGTTCTACTTGGATACATTTTATGAAGCATAAATTTGAAGTCTTCAAACTTTTTCAAGATCTTCAAGCCCTAATTCGAAATAAATATTCATTTAATATTATGTATTTTCAATGTGATGGTAGAGGAGAATATCTCTACTAAGATTTTACTGAATATCTTCAAAATAATGGGAAAACTAGACAAATATCCTGCCCCCATACTTCTTAGCAAAATGGGAAAGCCAACCACCTACAATATATTGTAGAGACAACTTTGAGCATGATGCATGATGTCAATGTACCAATCACCCTTTGGATGGAGGCTTTTCATATGTTGTCCACATCATAAATCAACTGCCAAGAGCATTTTGAAAAATAGGTCTTCTTATTATGTTTTTTATGGTCAACATCCTGCATATAATGACCTTCCTATGTTTGGTTGTGTTTAGTATGTTCCCATACATTCTTCTTTGAGAAACAAGTTTCAGGATAAAGCTTTAAAGAACAAGTTTGTTGGATATGCCGATGAGTACAATGGATATAGTTGTTATGATCCTAGCAAATAGAGAACATGAACTTCACGGAATGTGGCATTTGATGAGTATGAGTTTGATAAGAAAAGTGACCCCATTGATTCAGTCTCGCTGGAGAAGGAAATTTACAACCCGTGGTTGAATTTAGAACTCTTGTGGAGAGAAAGTCAGTCATGCACATCCTCTTATTCTCTTGTAAATGCATTTAGAAACGGTTCAATTTAGTGAGGATTATAATGTAGATCTACCCGAGTCGAATGATGGCTCTTATGTGGCACAAGCTACTCTTCAATGGTTTTATGTTATTTTCTATCATAGAAGAGATCAATACGCGAGTCATGAAGGAACCAAAGAGTCTATAAGAAGATCAGAGTGCATTTGTCATCTCATTGATTGTTGGGTTTTATAAATTTTTCTTTGGACTTTCAGTTGTTCGTGGGTGAAACTAGTAAACTAGAAGAACCCATTCCTACAATCAAGCCTCCAAAACTTGTCAATGGGTAGACGCTATGAATGAAGAGATAGAGACACTTTATGAATGCAAGAGTTGGGAAATTGTTCCAAGGCCTCAAGGGAAGAATGTAATCGGCTCCAAGTGGATTTATCAAGTCAAACACAAACCCGATGGAAGTATTGATAGGTATAAAGTGAGGTTGGTAGCTAGAGGTTTTACACAATAGTTTGGACAAGACTATGATGAGACCTTCAGTCTGGTAATGAAAATGAGAACAATTCGTATGGTCATCTTGTTGGCAGTTGATCATGGTTGGAAGCTTAGTCAACTAGATGTTAAAAATGCATTCTTGCATGGAGACTTAAAAGAATATGTATACATGGAACAACCACTAGGATATGTAGATAAAGACACTACAAATTGAGTATGTAGGCTTTGCAAGCCCTTTATTGTTTAAAGCAAGCTTCTCGGTGGTAGTTTGACAGTTTTTCCTAACAAATTTATAATATGGTTTTCATAGAAGTACTCTTCACCATTCTCTCTTTATTTACCAAAGCAAGAACATTTCTACTTGGCTTCTCATATATGTTGATGATATTATTGTTTCTGGAAATTGTGACACTACCATATTAGTGAAGTAAAAAAATTTTTATAAAGAGATTTAAAATGAAAGTTTTAAGAGAGTTAAGATATTTTATTTGTGTGAAGGTTGATAGACAACAAGACACTTTGACAGAAATACTCTCTCGATCTTTTGATTAAGATAGACGTGATAGATTCTAGACATCTTAGTACTCCTAGTGTATTAAATCAAAAGTTGAGCTCAGAGGAAGGAAATCTATATCAAGATTCTACAAGGTATCACAATATTGTTGGCATGTTACAATATCTTACCTTGATTTGGCCAGATATTGTATATTCTGTGAATCAAGTATCACAATTTATGCATGCTCTTCAAAAACAGTCATATGGATGTTGTTAAATAAATCTTAAGGTATCTAAAAGGCACAATTGGAGATGACCTTGTCTATTGCAAGAGTGATTCTTCTTGTAAAATGCATGAACTAATTACTTACACAAAAGCAGATTGGGCAAGAGATTGATATGAGTGGAGATCAGTTTTAGGCTATTGTGTTTTTATTGAAAGAAATCATGTTACTTGGAGTAGTCAGAAACAAAGGTCCATATCCCGATCTAGTACGGAAGTTGAATATAGGTCTATAGCAGTAGGGACCACTGAAGCTACATGGATGAGAAATTTACTGGGTGACTTAGGGGAGCCTATTATTCGATCCTCCTTATTGTGTGACAATAAAAAGTGCCATCAACATAGCCTTTAATTCCATTCTTCATGGTAGGACGAAGCCCATTGAGATTGATCAACACTTCATCCATCAAAAGATTGAGGACAAGAAGATTGAGTCATATTACATTTGCACCAATAATCAAGTTGCTGATTTGCTTACAAAGGGTTTAACTAGTCATCAATTTTGGTTTCTCAAAAGCAAGTTGTGCATGATAAAGGAACATGCACAACTTGAGGGAGGATGTTAAAGGATGACCAGATGGTTTTGGATCTTGGTCCAGACCCAAACCCATCAAAAAGAGGTGTTGTTTCCTTTCTATTTATTTCTCACATGCCTTTATGTTTCATTAATGACATATGAAGTAATTTGGTGAGATAACATAAAGGCACGTGAGAAATCAAGAATCGCAATTTATTTCTATTTGTTTCGCATGTGCCTTTATCTTTTTGGTTTATTATTCTGGCCTTGTATCTAACATGAGATACTAAAGTTTAGGGCTGAGATTGCATGCAGTTATGGCAGTCATCTCCTTTATCTCGTCTTGTCTTCTTCTTCTTTATGTTACACAAGAC
Source organism: Nymphaea thermarum (assembly GCA_011799765.1). Taxonomy (NCBI): domain Eukaryota; kingdom Viridiplantae; phylum Streptophyta; class Magnoliopsida; order Nymphaeales; family Nymphaeaceae; genus Nymphaea; species Nymphaea thermarum. The sequence goes on from JAANDH010000333.1 coordinate 139,834, forward strand.
TGAACTGTAGTGAATATCAAGACTGATATACCAAAATCTAACAATGAATTGATAAGTTATGCATTTAACTAACAATTTCTTTTCACAATAGAAAGAAGCGAGCTTTCTCAATTGGCCAATTTGCTACTCATCTTCTATTTTACCTGCATACAATAGTTGCTTCTCAATTTTCCAACAAATAGGGGTTAAAGCCATATAAGTTCTAGGAAGTGTAGCTTTGGTTCAAACCAAACAACTAGGAAGCATATCATAAAGCATTCCTTTTACATGGAATCACAACATAGTAGAAGTATGAGCGTTCACCTCAAGACTAACTTTAAGTCCAAACTCATCCAAGGTGCATTTAATGTTATAGGTTGAATTATTTTCAGCTTTGCATATAATCACTATATCATCAGCATAAAACAAGTCGGGACTGCCAAGTCTAGCGCCTACTATATGACCAATGAAAAGGACAATGAAGTCACATGCATCATATTGTGTCTATCCACACTTATGAAGCCTAGGTATTCCAGAGTTTGATAACATGCATAATGATTCTTTCAATAAGAAAAAATAGTTACCATGTGCATCAATAGTGGAAAGTTGTAAATATAGTGATGTATCTTTAGGATGCAATGCCTATATTTATCCTTCTTGACATTAATAAGAAGCACCACTCCATCTCTCTTGATGTATATGTGAGACGATAGCAAGAGGAGTGAAAAATATTCATGGATGTAGACTTCACTACAATCTTGTTTTACCAAACCACATTAAAAGTGTCTTTCTTTTTTTTTATTTTCATGATATTAGAGGCACAACCTTTGATCGAGTGATAATGTATCATGGCTATTACTAGTTCTTCATCGTCTTCATTGGCAACTCATACTTCCACTAAAGTACTTCTGCTATTGCACCAGTCAAACAATGGAATGCATTATCTAATTTGGTCTCTATTAAGATCAACCACACAACTTATCTCCTTCGGTGATATTCGATTGAAAGCGCTATGATCAGCCAAGATTTAATGAGATATATCGATGGCACATCACTTATCGTCCACAAATTGTTAATAATGATTTATCGAAACCCAATCCTATGTATGGTGCTTGGAAACAGACCAGTTGACATTGAGTTGGACCAAAGTCACCGACATTGAATCAATCTTTGCCCAACTTATTTGTCATACCGCCTTCCATGAGGCCTGGCTCATCCTTGAGCAACAACATGCATCATTGTCTAACCTTTCTATCATCTGACTAGAACGGGATATACGAAACATGAAGAAAGAAGAGTCCTTTATTGTTAAATATCTTAACTACGTTAAGTTTTTATGTGGAGTCCATTATAAAATTTTAGGTCAAGATTTGATATTGTATACTCTCAATGGACTCACTAGTGAATACAAATCCTTTAATAATTTTGTCACTACATCTAAACAGTTGCTAACCACCTCTAAGTCCTATGATTTATTGAGTTATTAAAAGAAGCATCTAAATTAAGTATGATGACTTCTTTCTCAACAACTCAAATGGAGGCAGTTACTATCATTTTTGTTGTTTAAAAGGGTCATGGTCGTGGCGGTTCATCCAATAAGGGCACTTTCTACTCTAGTCATGGTTAAAGTTATCAATCTAAAGGAACAAATCAATCTCAATTGAAGCAACAAACTGGTTCAACAGAAGGACTAATATGTTAATTTTTGTGGGCGTGAAAATCGTACTGCCTGTCAATGCTGGGATATTCAGGCCTTTATGGCCACAATGTTCAATTCAAGAAATTATTCCAGGTCACCATATAAAAGTGCAGCTATGCCATTGTCTGGAAATCAAAGTGATCAAACTAGGTTTGAGTGATATTTCGACACTGACACTATCCACATTGTGACTAACTCAAACAAACCATTGCAAGGTAAATCATTTTACACTGGATCAGTTCCATTATATAGTTCACAATGTTGCTCAAATGAAAATTCAACATGTTGGTCATATTGTTCTTCTCAGTGTTCTTCACCTCTGTTTCTCAAGAATGTGCTTCATGCACCGACTATGCAGAACAACTTGTTATCTATTTACAAGTTAACTAAAGATGACTCCAAAACTGTAGAATTTTCAACTAATGGTTTTAATGTTAAGAAGTTGAAGTATGGGATGTACTATTTTTGGACCAATTAGAGGTGGTATTTATTTTTGGTTAGTAGCATCTAACAATCGACTTCTAGGTGACAACAAGAATGCTGGAGCTTATTGCATGAAGAAATTAAGTGTTTGCTCAAACATAGTGTCAAACCCCAACCTTTTGACCCTCAAACAAAATTTTTTTTTTCTAAACATAAAGCATTGAGGTGAAACTACACAACAATTCAAAAAGGAAGGAGCTATGCCATTCGAAACAGTGGGGCAAACTTTCATTTTATATAACAATTTCAATTCATACCAAAATCACATCTATGTGTATGACAAAAATGCCTCAAACCACAACTTTGATGCCTAACAAAAATAAGACATCAAAAGACCAAACCATAACGCACCGGCACTACCAAAGACCTAAAACCTCCCCAGTAGGATGTGAGTAGAGCCATCTGATCAACCTGCTGCCCCGGGTCTGTCAAAACCTAAAAAAAAAAAACTGAAGGCTTAACCTTCGCAGTATGGCAACAAGCCAGGAAAATCCCTAACCCTCTTAGGTAGGGCTCAAATATGAGATAATACAATCATAAAACAAATCATCATGTCGTGTCAGGGCATCGTCACATCATTTACCAAAAAGGCCCCTCACGCATACTACAACATGTAAAGGCCACTCAATGGCCAAGATAACACAATTTCGATTCATATGCACATCAATCACATACACTTCAATCATATACTTTTCATTTTCATTAGCTTTAGTGAATTGACAGTTCCTGTGGGTGCAAACACAGGCACGTGCACACCATGGGCGGCCCATAGCCGAGAGACAACCCCCGTGGTGGCCCATAACAGTATGGATCCATTCATCCGCTGTAGTGGTAGAGCACTCATCCATGAGTATGTGAACCGCAAGGAGAGATACTCAGCCTTCCCTAGGACACCCGGGTTGGGAAGGCGGGAGCCCAATGCTCCAACCACAATACATAACAGTACCTTGTAGCCTTGCACCGCCTGCGCTCCGAACAAGTGAAACTAGTGGCGAAAGCGAGACGTCTCCCAAACACAAAGCCACATCCCACTGGCCTATCATCTCTTATGCATTCATTCTTATCATTACAATTGTACATTCACAAAATGACTTACTAGCTCGTGAGGTTGGTTCACTCCACGAGTGCATCCACACCTCCAATTGCCTCCACACGAGGGCTACACATAACAATAATAGTCTTAACTAGCCGTCATAACAATATGGGTACAATTACCCTATAGTTTCAATCAATTGCATTGTTGCCCACGGCAATACATATGCAACAAATCATCACATTCACATTCATAAAAATTCACATTTTATCAAACACATCAATCAAATCTCTCAAAACTTAGTCACATCCCGGAGAGTAGTCTCGATCCGTAATGGCTCATAGCTGTCCTATGCAATTATCATTCTATGATGCTCTCTAATGCACAATTGGGGTCGAGGAGACACTCGACTCGATACCCCACCTCATTTGTCCTAAGCAGTTATCAGTTCTAGCATGCACATGCAAATGCGTAACAATTTTCAAAACAAGCTTCTCATAGCTTTCTAAAACAAAACTTGTCACATGACCAATCATTCACAATCACACACATCAGTCACATCTTTCAAAACTTAGCCAAACCACGGAGAGTGGTCCCGATCCGTGATTGGCTCGTAACTGTCCTATGTAATTATCATTCTATGATGCTTTCTAATGCACGATTGAGGTCAATGAAATACTCAACTCGATACCTCGCCTCATCTGTCCTAAGCAGTTATCAATTCTAGCATGCACATGCAATTGCGTAGTCATTTAACAAAAACAAAACTAATCACATACATTCAATCTTATGCATACATTCATTCATTCAATCACATTACAATCATTCAATCACATCACAATCCGAGGATCCAATGCCTTTACATGACCTTTCTTGTTGCATACGAAACATGTGGGAATTCTCCTATGATTCTCAATTCCTGGAGGGATATTAGGAGTTGGTAAAATTCTTCTACCACCCTAACCAAAATGTCCACGCCCTCGTCCTCCTTGGTAACCTCCACGACCATATCCCACATCTACTATTAGTCACTAGCACATTGTGAGAGCTTCATCACTAATCTCGAAGATTTGTTTTCTACTCAACTCATGCTGAAGAAGTTTAGCCTTGAGTTCTTCAAAACTGAGAAGAGTAGGAAGAACTTCTAAAGCAGTACAAAACATATCATACTCCAGGCCTAGCCCACTCAGAATCTATTGAACCTTATCATGGGTTGAAACTGCCTTCCCAATCACAGTAATTTGATTTGTGATCCCCTTCATTTGAGCCAAATAATCCATAACAAGTTTTGATCCTTTCTTGAGATTTTGAAATTCTTGCTTTAATTGTAGAACTTGGGCCTGCAAGTATGTCCCACAACTCTGCTGCTCTAAGATCATTAGAAATAGTAGCAAGTACTTCATTTGAAAGGGTGGAAGTCATATATGCTACGAGAGATTGGTCACTCCTCATCCATTTAACATACTCCGGATTCCACTCTTTTGAGATAGATGACTCTCCTTTATCATTCTTCACTTCCTGAAAGATAAACTGTGGCAAGGCAAGGGAAGTTCCATCTAGATGCCCAAACAGATCATGGCTCCTTATAAAAGGAACTATTTGTCGTTTTCACGTTAGATAATTGGGATGGGCAAGCTTTTAGGAAACAAGTTGGGTGAAAAAATTAGAAGAAATGCCATTATTAGAAGTAGAATCCATGAATAAATGGGAAGGGAACTTTCTTATGTCGTCAAACAGAATGCCGCAAGAAAGACAATTGTTAGCCTTTTTCTTTTTTAGAGTTGGTTTTGGAGGGGGGGGGGTGGCTTATCGAGTCCCTGCTATGCACGAAATAGAATCTCTGCTATGCAGAGAACTAAGACCTGTGAGAAGTTACTGGCACAATGAAAAAGAGAGCATAAAATAAGAGGAATAGAAAAGGACGTTCATCACCTTTTTTTTTAAACATATCTTGATGTTCAACATTGTCCTATGCTTGACGAACGAATATGATGCAGAAGAATAAACCACATAGAGTAGAGGAAAACACAAATAAAAAGGACGTAGAGAGAGGGACAAAAAATAAAGAGTAAGAAGAATAGAAGAGATCGGGAATGCGATGTCTTTCCTAAAAAACTCAGATCAAATCTGTATGGGCGATCTTTCTAGAGAAGTCGTCGAACCCATGCTCTAACACCATGTCCGTTTTTGGTATATCAATCTTGATATTCATTGCAGTTCAGTCTTGTAGAAAATAAGAAAGAAGAAGACAAGAAGAGAGAAAGGAGATGACTGTCATAACTGCACAGAGTCTCAACCCTAAACTTTATTTTCTCACGTTAGAGACAAGGCTAGAATAATAAACCAAAAGGATGCACCAAATTGCTTCATATGCAATTAATGAAACATAAAGGCACGCGAGAATAAATAGAAAGGAAACAACGCCTATTTCTTATGGGTTTGGGTATGGACCAAGATCCAAACCCATCTGGTCATCCTTTAACAATCATTAACTATTAGATAATGGCCTTCAGACTTCCTTAAATGGTCATCCTTAAATTGACAAGAACATGTTGTTCTTTCATTTGGGGATGTTAAGAAGAGGTATCATCTAATTAATTGGAACACTTTGTGTTGTCCTCTTGAGGAAGGTGTTAAATTGTTAGCCTTAATTGCATAGATGATTTTTTCAGCTTGTAGAGCTCGATTCACTTACTCAATGTGGGCACTTTTAAGTAGGAAGAGATATATGGGAAGGAAAAGTCTTTGGATTATAAATAGAAAACAAGAACATTTTTGCCATAAGTTTGTGTTTGGGGGTGGTCCAAAGTCAGTCATCTTCTTAAGTGGGAGAATGGAGATGGAGAGTCAGTACCATTTTGAAATGAGAATTGGAAGTGGTGTATTTGGGCATACCTTGTAAATCTTGAAGACGAAGAAGTTTGTAGGAAATTTTATGCATGCACTATGCAACAAATGATTGAGCATTAATTCCAAATGGATTAAGCATGTAGTGACGTTCACTCAGTTAAACAACGCAGATGACATGTGGGGAAATAAAAGAGTTGACTCACTCAAGCGAACAGAGAAACACAATATGATCAAAGAGAAATTCAATACCAATACAGACGTAAAGCCCATTTGGAAGATGGGAAGTATCCCTAGAGCCAAATGGTGTCTGTATTGGTTGTGGGGGAAAATCTACTTTCCCTAGACAAGATCCAAAAATGGGTATCTGTTTAACTAATATGTGCGTAATTTGTAAAGAGCAGGAAGAATCCAGTACCCACCCCTTCCTTCATTGTAAGACAAGAATCATTTCGCAATCAATAGGGAACAAATTTAATCGAACGGTAAATGTTAAACCATCAGTTCTACAAATGTGGCTCTAGTGGAAAAGGCAAATACCATTAGAACCAAATGGTCGAGAAAGTTTGGTTCTGTGTTTCCCATGTCTATGTGCCACTGGAAATATATAATGCAGTTTTTTGTTGGGTGACTTAGGTTATCTAGTATGTGTGCGGAGGCAGAAGACCTATTACTTGATCTCTCAAAGCACGGCTGTGAGGTTAGATCCTTCATTTTGGAAGAAGAAATAGAAAACAACTGTGCAAAGAATCCAAATTAGGGGCATATGTAAGAATAATTTTTTGCAACAAAAACCTGAATTTTTATTTCTTTTTTGTTGTAGCCCTGATAAGTTTATTTTGGGGGTTGTTACGCATATCCATTACCTTTTATTCAGCCATGGAATGGGATCTACCTGCTCGTTGTTTTAATGTTTGACTGCCGCTTTTGATCCCATTCGTCTTTTTGTACGGCACCATGCTCTTGATTTTTCTTTTTTTTTTGGTTACCAATATTCATTGGTAAAAAGACAAGGGACCATTTACTCACTTTTTTTTTTTCCTACAGCTTGGCCGACTGCTCTCCCCAACGTTTTCTGGTCAATGCTTCGAACCAATTACCCCTCGCCGGCGAAATTGGCTGGCCTCGCAAGGATCTTTGGCTTTGACACTTGGCAATTCAATCACCTCCGGAAACAGAGGAGCAATTAACACGAACAACCGTCACTTGTAAGACAATGGGATCCAACAACGGGAGAGAATAATATCGAATTTTGATACATACAATTTTCAGATTTCTGGAGTTAATTACAGATGTGGAAAAGCTGTATGAGGCTGTTATAATGCGCAAGAAAAACATCACTACACATACCGATGTATAAGGAATTGTATGTTTGACATTAACACCTTTACATAAGCAAGTGTGAATAGGCAGCAAGACCATGGCTTTCACTGCACTTCCTAAGCTTGTCAATTGCACGATTTTCTACTTGCCGAATCCTCTCCTTCGACAATCCCAACGTTTCACCAACCTCTGATAAGGAATGACATTTGCCACCATCCATCCCATACCGGTATCTAATTATTTTCCTTTCTTTAGGAGTCAGTATGCTCAGCAGATTGCGAATATGTCTCCTCATCAACTGCTTGTTAATGCTCACCTCTGGGCATTCAACCTTTGGGTCGGCAGTAACTTCCTGCAGGTGCATGTGTTATAAGCACAGAAATCTAAGGCAACTGGGTAATATATCCAAGACAATAAAAAAGATCAACCTACTATACGAGTGCATGCCACAGAGGGAAAGGGAGAGAGATATCTTATACAGTATACTATAGTCTACAAAAATGTCTCAACAAAATCAAATATAAATAATCAAAAGAAAAAGTGATGCAACTGTTAAATTATAATATTATATATTTACTTTCCTATATATATATATATATATATATATATATATATATATATATATATATATATATAAGGAAATTGGTGGAAACCAGACCATTAGGTCAGCAACAAACCAGATCATTTAAATGTAATGTTTAAGGCGTTTTTTCTGCAATCTAACCTTACTGATATGATCTTAAGAATAGGTTGATGCAAAACATATATTAATTGTTAAGTTGATCATTTTTGGACTTTAATAGTGTTTTTATAATAAGAAAAAACGAATGCCTCCTATAGCACCAACGTTTTGATAATAGAAAAATCCACACTTTTCATAGAACCAACTTGAATCAAAACATGGTTTATATCAAAATAGTTTTTATAAATATATCAAGATGTTTATATTTATTTTAAAACAATTTTTTAACAAAAAATTAAAGGGTCTAGCTTTTGTTCCTGACCTAATGGTCTGGTTTCTACCAATTTCTCTCTCTCTCTCTCTCTCTATATATATATATATATATACTCTATTTTCTGTTTGTTATCTTCTAATTATCTTTCTGTCTTTATCTGTCTCAGTTCAGGTCCTTTGTTGGTTTAACATTAGTTTAGGGGATTCTTTTGCATATACATGGGGGAATGATCTACTTCTAATAGGCATTGTTGGGACAGAACTTTGTTAACACAAAATTGTTATTTTTTATTATCAACCAAGTGCCTTTAAGCACTTTTAGTGTTGGGCTGTTGAGCCTCGAGTGTGGTCAGACTAATATATATACATATACATATACATATACATATACATACATACATATATATATATATATATATATATATATATATATATATATATATATATATATATATATATAATCTTGCTAAAATGTTATCCTAGACCCTGCAAATACAAAGAAAAAAGAAGGAAACAAAGAATCAAAAGACTAGTTTTGCATGTAACCTAACTTTCCAAACAGCATAGAATAGCCAAAGCTGGAATTTTTTATAACAAGCCTCATCATTCTAGTATAGCCTATGCTCACAGTTTCTGTAGGAATACTGTATTATCAGATAGATGATGAATGTGCAACCAGGGGGGAGAGAGCTTCTCACATCAGCAAAGGGTGAATGTTCCTGTTTGCATTCAATATTATCTTCATCAGCACATGGATGATAATATTCTGTCATATAATTAATTAACTGTTTAATACCATTATCTGTAAGGACAACAACTGGGTGAAATGCACGAGAGAGTGTGTCTGTCGTGCATGACTGAAAAATACAAAGAAAAGGGAGCTGGGGGGGTTACGCTGGAAAGAAGGAAAATGAGTGGAAGAAAAGAACAAACAAAAAAAGAGAGAGGGACAGAAAAAGGAAGATACAAATACGAGAATGAGAGAGGGAGGGGAAACAAGAGGGAGGAAAGAAAGAGAGAGATAGAGAGGAGTAGATGGTGCTGCTTGCCAAAAAACATAAGAGAGATGAGAAGGGTGCCGGTGTGTGCCAGTGAGTGAGGTCAGTTTTTCATTTAAACGATAAAGAAGGGTGGGTGCGGTTAGCAGCATGCATTAACTTTCATCAATAAATTTTTTCTTGGGAAAGTCACAGGAATTCAAAAACTAACATAAAATATAAAAATTGTGAAAATCTGAGTTTTCTACTAATTTTCTTATTAAGCATTGTTCCAAAATCCGAAATAGCTATTAACATATTAAAAGAAACATCAAATATTTAAAATATATTAAAAACATTATGTTTGAAAAAAAGGAAAAATGCAACAAAAAGCTATATTTTTCTTTTGATTTTGTCTTTCAAAATGTTGCCAATTTTCCCTATCCGTTTTTCTTTGTTTTCCCTTTTTTTACAGTATTGCAAATATTTGTGATAATGATATGCACATATATATATTGGATTTGCCTATATTTTCTCCTTTCTTTCTCTTTGTATTTCTCTTATCTATATTTTCTGTGTTTTTTTTTCTGTCCGGTTCTATAAATAGAAGACTAATCCCCCTTCTACTAGGCACTGCTTGTGCTGAGCTTCGTTAATACAAAATCTGTTACTTTTTATGATTGATCTAAGTGCATTTGGCATTTCTTGAGTTGGACGTTTGATCTTTGAGTGGAGATCTTTTGTATTGAATAAGCCTTCTTTTATGGCTTATAGTATCAGTTCTGTGTACTCGTCCACAGCAACAATAAAAAGACATGTGAACCTTGTAATATAATATAAACATGTTACCCGACTTATTTGTGTTATCAATTTAAAAGTTCCTTATCTCGATTAATATATCTGTACCTTTACCTGTCTTAAGATACAGCTACCAGGACATCTATTATGAGCAGCAGCTTAGTTATTGGGTGGTAACTGGTGCAAGCATCACCACATGCAACTAGAATCTATGGCACCAAAGGCTGATCATGACATGACCTGAATGATAGGGAATACTGTGCTGGTCAAAAGCTTTTAATATGGCCCACAATCAAAGGAGGACCTGTAGAACCAAGTCACCAAGCAGGAAGCTGAAAGGAAAAAAATGTTACATATGGTGTTTCTTCTTTAGTATCTTAGTTCAACTTCTTATGTCATAGTAAAAACTCTTGAGGCAAGAATCACTAGTACAGTGACAGCGAAGTAGATTACCATGAATTCAAAATTCTAAATGAGACAGGACACATATCCAGGACACAACTGCAGGTGGCCAGTTCAAGAATCAGTTTACCCTTTAACGAAGCCCTAAGCAACGTTTGATATTACAATCTTAAAGCAATGGATGCAGATATCAAGAAAATAAACCTGAAAGGTGACATCTTGATCCACCCATGTAGGCTGTTGAAGCGAAGTTGGTTTTCTTGTAGACAGTAAGATCTCTGTCAGCCTCTCAACTGTTATTCCAATTCGTCTGGCTAGCTCTTCATTTGTTGGAGTATGTCCCTCTTGAATGCATACCCTCCTCGCATCTCTTATTTGTTTCAAGATCCCATATACACTTTCCTGTTACCGGACATGAAACAGTTCAAAGATCTAGTGAATAATATGAATCCACATACACCACATGAAAAAATGAAATAATATGAGTTTGACACCATGGAAAAAAAAATGCAGGTATATACTACAATACGTGCATGTATCTTTGCCTCTCTGCATGTGTGTGTGAGAGTGAGAAAGGGAGAGGGAGCATCAAATCTCAAGATAAGAAGCATTCTTCCCTGTGAAGAATAAGACCTCATTTTGATAAACTGAAAAATATGAACAAATTACAAATGCACTGTACGCAGAAGCATTTCATGCTTATAGAATCCAAAGCATCGTACATATGCATATTACATCATTAGCAATGTTGGAAAGGCAAAAAATCTCATTTTTGAACAGAAGAATTAAAATAACTAAGAACTGTTTTTCTTCTTCAATCACTAAAAATTTTCCAGGTTTCAGGTTATTTTTTCACAAAGACACCTACGTAAATATGTCGCAAATGATTGCAATTGCAAAAAGGGTTATACCGGTATTCTTATGGTCCTGGAATTCTGAAATATAGCCCTTCTAATTGATTGGCGTATCCACCAGTATGCATATGTTGAAAATCGACAACCACATCTGGGATTAAACTTCTCTAAACTTCTTATAAGGCCCATACTTCCTGCCTGCAAGAACAGACGTCATCTTATTTACAATTAAAAAAAAAGGAAGCAAAATGTCTTTCAGCCTTTTGGAAAAAATCAGAAACCATACATTATTTTAAACAGATCAAGTGATGGGTGTACCATACTGCAAAAAATAATTGTTCTATTAAACCAATGTGTCAAGCAGACGAAGACCCAAAATGACAAAGGACATCATTCATGTTAGACAAAAGCACACTGTACAAAGTACAAACACACACACACACAAAATAACGAGATTTCAGATCAGAACAAGATCTTACTGATGATTTATATAACTGAAGATTCTTTGTCTAATATGATATTTTGCACAAATAAGAAGGATGTCAAACTACAATAGATTTTCAAAAGATGCAAATATACAATTATATGGTCAATTTTGTTAAGATATGTAGAACTAAGTCATTTATCCATCAGCTATTAATGACACTAAAGTTGAACTGGCACTCATATACATATAACGTGCATAGTACATGACCCATGTCATACATATATATATATATACATGCTCATGTATGAAGACACCATACACAGAAAAACATGCACGCATGTGTGCTTAGGTGTACAGGCACATAAACTCAGTGCACTTCAAACACCTATAAAAGACAAAAATATAAAAAGGGTTTGCATAATCTGAACTGAGAATTAATTTTTTGCTAGTAGTTTAGTAAAACGGAGCATGCTGAGATGAGGAATTTTCATGCTTAAATGTGTTTTAGAGTGACAAAAATCTGATCCTCATAATGCAGAAAAAACATTACAAACTATATATGAAAACTTCTCATTTGTGATGGTGAGAACATGCTGTTTCGATTATGCAAGAAAACACAAATATCGCATTTTAGAGTGTTTAGAATAGCTCAGGGCATCAATTGCAAAGCTACTTATCACAAGGATGCAACTAAACTGTTGATGCTAACAAATACAGCAGGAAGATTTCTCAATAGTACCTGAAGCAAATCTTGCAAGCTAATTCCCATGCCTTGGTAACTTTTAGCAATATAAACCACCAAACGGAGGTTGGCATAAATCATTTTATCTCTACTCTTCATCCCCAAATGAAGGCGTGACTGCAGAACATGGCAGCTTGTGCCAACAGCTTCAGCCCATTCAACTAATGTTGGCACACGACCGGACTGCAAGTGCAACTGCTGTTTTAATTCCTCAAGTTTCATAAGATCCTGCAATAGGGTTGAGCAACTTAAGTCAGAAACCTCGCTCATGGAGTAACAATCTATAGACCTTCCTATGAAAAGCAAACATGCCTGAACTTGGGCAAAGTGCTTTTCTTCTTCTTTTGCTGTCAAAAGCTCCGTTGTTTCAGGACCTGACAAGAATAACCTGAGAGGATCCTCAGAATCAAAGCTTTTGAGATTGACTCTCCGGTGCTTATCTGGAACTTGTGAAGGAATGCCTTGAAGGTCCTTTGCCTTTTTGGGCAATTTTTGTCTCTTTGCTTTCCTCTCCAAATGCTTGTTTGACCTTACGGTTATCTCTTCTAGGCAATTCTCATCAACAAATTCTTCCCTCGTCAGACTAAGTTTTACACCAAAATAAACAAGAAATAAATCAAAGGAATATAATAAATTGACATGTACACTAAAAGGAGAACAAACAGTTGAGAAGCAGACCCTGGTGAATGTATCTCTTCAAATTCAGTGGCTAGGTTCCTAGAATCTGACAATAAAGATGCAGCTTCTTTGGAAGCCACCACTGCGTGTTTTGCAAGTGTTAACACATCCCATGGTGTTACAGCATCAGAACTTCGCTGCTTCTTTGTGCTTTCATTATGGCACACATCATTATCTGTCATTCGTGCCCCAGTTTCCACAGGCAGGACCTCTGCACTAGAGGATAATGTTCTACACAAACAAAAGGCAAGAAATGAACTGTAGAGCCATAAAAAATAACATATAAAAATTGGGGGAACAGGTGTGAGCTGTGAAGGAAAAGAAAAGAATAAGCATCTTACATGTTCCAAAAAACCGGCCCATAAAGCAGTTGGCGCTCAAAGTCTTTCAAGTATTGATCAAGAGCGCTATAATTTGTTAGTGCTAATGCCTCATTATCGATCGTTGTCTTCAGCTAAAGAGAAAAAAAAGAGCCTCAGATTGAATAAACTAAAGCTGCATTTTATGAATTAGAATGTTCAATACAACTCATTCAATGTCCGAAGATGTGCCAATCACATATCCAGTCCAAAGCACAAGGCATTAAAAGGTAGAATTTCTAAGTATGCTGATTGACATACAGGATTCACCCATCAGACTCGGGAAGCTATACTATGCAGAGTCTCTGATCCAACAGATTAAGTGAAAAGAAAAATGTTCACCTCCTTGAGATTGACTGGTTTTTTATAGCTTCAGGTGAAATATTCCACATTTGTCAATGACAAACTAGTCATACCTCAGGTTCGTGACTACAGTGATGTTAGTTATGAACAATGTTTGCCAACAAATACATGCTTCTTCATGTGAACTTCATTTCCCATGGATCATATCCTCAATATAGATTCCACCTAAGATTCCAACAAATATCATTTAAGCAGTAGGCCTGCATAGTGAGATAACTGCCACATCTACTAAGAAGCAGATGAGCAGATATGAAAAAATAAATGAAGGAAAACATGGATCGACCAGGTACCTGAGAAAGCATTTGAGTTGGAATCCATGAACAAAGTTCCATAGTCACAAAAAACGTGTTTTTTTTTTAAAAAAATGCGATAAATTAAATGGCCGTTTAAAACTTTAAAAAACACATTTTAAAAAAAAAAACGTTAAAAACGAAAAAAAACGTGATTTGCGTTTTTTTTGAACTTTTTCATTTTTTTAAGTTTTTTTAATGCCAAACAGTTTTTTTTTTATTTTCAATTTTTTTTTGTTGCAAATCTACTTATCTTTTGATGTTTATGTTATTAGTTTCTCACTTATTTTACTATTCCTTCATTTTTAGTTTTTTAAAATTTTTAAAAATTTACCGTATTTTTCTCGTTTTTTTTCAAGCTTGTTATATTATACCCGAGAAAACCTCGCTCTTTAAAACTCTGAGACGTTATTTGTGACTATGGAACAAACCCAATGCAAACTCTATCTCCTATCAACTGTTACTAGTATGTGCATCCCATTATGTGTTTGACTGCATCGAATAAATGATGCAAGCCTTTTGTTTTGCAGAAATTTGATGGATTTAGGGTGTTTGACAACCCTTTTCACTAACACACTCAATGGGATTTAGGGATGAAAAGGAAAGTTAGAAAACTAATCCACCTTCAATTTTGCAAAAGATGGATTAGGACTAGGCAGCTTTTCTGTCTAGAAAAATTGGCCGCAGTTAGGCTTGATCTAGGTTTCATGGGCATTAAAGATTACATATGAACATACTATTATGAGTATGTCATTATTCCCCACCCACACTCTAGCGAAGTTATCTCCAAGACAGTCCTTAGTCCTTACAAAATGACAGCAGGAGAAAGAATTCTTTCATCCTACCATTAGGAGCTATCAGCTATAGAATACCCTATATGCAGTATAATTTCAATAATAAAGTGCAACACAACATTAGAAAGAAAGAAAAAAAAAAAGGACCATGATATGAGCTAACAACCTAAATCAAGGTTTCTACATGAGCTATAAAAGATGAAATGGCTCTAACCACATGATCCACCTCTGTCTTTAAGCCCCATAAGGATGGGAGCTAGAACTTTTGTGCTGGTCTGTGAGTGCATTAAACATACAAAACCATTCCATGAGTAACATATAGATGGTGTGCTCGACAGAAACAGAATTGGCATTTAACACCTTTTGCTACAAGTAAGCTACCACCCACAGAAAATTTTCCGCTCCCACCAATTTTAAAACTATAACATAATGTCTTGAAAAATTAAGAAATGAAATATGAACAGAGAAAATGAAAAGCTTGAACTATCCTGAACAGAAGAACAAAATGTATAGACAAAAGTAAATGGCTGATTTATCCACCTAACAACCCACTCAGCTATGTATAATTGACACTTCAAAATGCTCGTTGTGCCAATAGCCAAAGACAGTAGATCAATGCACTATTTTCGGGTGCTCCCACGTTTACATATTATGCACTGCATGTATTTCCGTAGGTGTAGATATATCTGTAATCAGGTCTCCATTGTGTCTGTGTTTCACAGGGTCATGAGGGGCAGTCACATCCAGGCACCCTTTTTTTTTTTTATCAATAACACAAATTACCCAAAGCCTCGTTTGGTACCGGTCATACAGCATCTGGTCGGCACTTCCGCACTCTCTTGAGACATCATAGACTATAGTCTCAAGAGAGAGAGAGAGAGAGCTTACCTCGGATGTTCTATCATCCCTAGCAATATGAAGGGAATGCCTAGTATCATCCCGCTGTTCTTGTAAAAGGACTGATGCAGGAAAATGGCAGAGCGTTGATGTAGTTGACATGGCGCGCACCACCAGAGGAGTGCGTTCATGAAACAATATCACTGTGCAGCATAAATGAGCAGGCATGATGTTAAGAACGATTTTGCGGAAGTGACAAAAATACCAGTTCAGATTGGCATAAATCAAGGATGCTAACAGAAGTTTCAGAAAACACGAATGAACGTTGTTTATCAATGACTTTCTGCAATAAAGGAGAAAAAAAAAGAAAAGGTTATTCATTGAGACAGCGAAGGTTATTATTGGAGTGCGTACCCTAATACCATTAAACATCTTCTCATTCAAAATGGTAAAGTAATAGCAGGTCCTGCATTAGAACATTACTCTGTTACCAGAGCACATATTCCTCCTCATCTTCCATTAATCATGATTTCCTAGTTTTGGACACACAAACTCTAGATACCAACTATCCTCTCCTACGTCCACCATCTTCCATGACCTGAACGCAGGAGAAACTTCACTTCTGTTCTGTCGGCTCTGATCTTCATACTACCACCGAGCATTTGGATGTCTCAAATATAACCAAGACCATCACAACACAGATGATGCCAATAAGAAACTAACACTACGTTTATAATGCTTGGATGGAGCGAAGGGAAAGGATATACAAAATACGAAATTCAATTCTACATTACAACTTCCTCAAGAACACCAAAACAAACCAACCGACCCATATTTTCACCGTTGTTTTCCTTCTTAAGAAATCTCCCGACGCCCAAGTCCCGCAAAGAAGGAGACGGATGCAAATTTTTAGTAGAAGGACAACAAGAACCAAAACCAACCTGAAGTAGGATAAGGAAGAGCAGGCTGGTGGGCTTTGAGATAAGCACTCGAGGTAAGGAACGAGTGGGAGCATAATCGATTGGCGGCCTCCATTTCTGATGAGCTCGCTGTCTAAGGCCTTCTCTACACTTCCATGGCGGCATCGAGCACCTGCATTATCTATGTTTTCTTGTTTCTCTTTTCCTGGAATCACCATCAGCTAGTCCACCGTGAACACACAAAAGGGCAGCAACGGATATCGGTCCATATCGCTTTGCGCAAAAAATCTGAGGCAAGTTTTGAAGCGTTTGTACCCTCGAATCTAATGTCAGATATGCCCCCAAGTCGGTGTGCCGACTTCGAGACAAGCTGGCTGGGGAGGTTCGAGCCAGAGCTGATTAACACAAACTCAATTGAGCCCAAAGCCAACGCCCATCCGAGCTAAGCATAAAAAATTGAGCACAATGGGTTCTGAAATGATGACTTTGAACACTTTAACGCAGTAGTATATGCAACTTGAGCTAAACTCATTCAATTTGTAGAGTTTAACCGTCGGCTGGATCTCAACACACTTAATATGTTAAGTTTGTTTATTGGCTTCAAAATCTGACTTATTTAATAAACGAGTTGAGTTGTCCAACTGAGCTTCTACAAGTGGAAGTCGAGTCAACTAAGGTGCTTCACTTGTTGTGCAGCCTTAGTACCCATGCCACAAGATTCCGATCGACTGTGAAACAAAGAGTTGTGTTTAATGGTTATTTGATAGATTACGAGCTACCGTTAAACCTTTGAGCAAATAACAAAGTACCTTCTAGTGAATTACACATCATTGTTCAACTTTTGAGTTAATGAATAGGTACTAACTTTTGATAGAAATTTTCAGAAAACACCCAAAAAATTATGTCCTTAGTTTAACTAAAGTTAAGTTGCACATTTGTTTAATTTATTATTCAAATAGAGGTTTCTTGAATATAAACTTGCTGAATCATAAAAAATGGGTCATGAAGGACTGAAGTTGATTGTTAAGATGTTGATTGCCAACAAATAAGAAGATGGCATTTGGTAAATGCCCTTAAGTTCGGGTGATGAAGCAGCAAATAAAAATGGACATTTCAAAAAAGCCATTGGCTTATTTTTACAATAAGAAACATGTTTTAAGTATACCCCTAGCTGCCTTTATTTCAAGAAATCTATTGCTTGTTTAATTAAAATGCATTGACTCCTGTCAATTCCCCTGTTCCGGTCTATCCTCTTGAAACATCTGACCTCTAGTAACAACTTGCTAGCAAACGACACAAAAACGTAAGGTACATAAAGCCTTTGGTGGATATTTATTAACTTCACATGCGATGACAGGTGCTTATGTTACTTGTAACACGTTGTAGGAAAGGCATTTGGAGGTTGACAGTTGGAGATTCTATTGAAGTACAACTTAATAGGAGTAGATGTTGATTCGCCACAACACATCCAATGGCTGACACAAGTAGTTGTTATATCCAGATGTCAATGCATGTCTAATTCCTATCATTGTGCCAGCATCAATTATATGTAAACTGTGAAGTCGACTGGCGCATGGGGAAGGGCTTCGCCTGTGAAGACCGTCGAGGAGAGTGTTAAGATGAAAGGAGATATTGCTGAATAACGACTCCCATCGTAGTATTCTGATATCTGATCGACTCTCGGTGGCGTCTGAGTCTCCATGGCAGCAGCAAATCCTTCCTGGTCGTTATCAAATACAGGTTCCATCTCGCTTTCATCTCAGTCGATGTTTCAATGGAATGCCTTTTCTAGTCTTGTTTCAGTCAAACTAGATAGTTCCAACTATTTATTATGGAGATCGCAAATAGAATCTGTCATGTTCAGCCAAGATTTGATTAAATTTGTGGATGGTTCTTGTCCTGCTCCAAAACAATTTATTGAAGAAGGAGCAAACAATGTTGTTAACCCTGAGTTTATTGTTTGGAAGGGAGCAGAGCTGGATCAAGGCTATTGTAGATAACTCTGTTTTAGGTCAAATCATTAGATCTCCCACTTCTAAAGATGCATGGATCCAATTGGAAAAATCTTATGCTTCACAATCTAGTATGCGGATTTTACAGCTGAAACGAGATCTTCAAGACGTGCGGAAGGGAGATCTCCCCATGGTAGAATACTTGAATAAAGTCAGATTTCTTGCTGATGCTCTATGTGCCTGCAAATGAATTTATTTCTGATGATACTATTGTTCACCATACTCTTAATGGGTTATCCACTGAGTATGAAAGTTTCATAACTTCGATCACTACTATGAAGACTCTGCCTACATTTGCTGAGATGTACGATCTATTGTTAAATCATGAGAAAAGGCTTCAAAATATGAATCGCCATTCTTTGCAAGTTGAAAATTTTGTAGCCTTCTTTAGCCAGCGAGGACGTGGGTGTAAACGTTTTTATAGAGGCCGAGGTACGGGCAGACAACAATATAATGGAAATCAGTCGAAAGGTTATTATCAAAATCAAGGTAATTGTGGGTTTAAGGACTCTATCTCGACGAATCAGCCTATAGTATGTCAATTATGTGGCAGGAAAAACCACACAGCTCGCCAATGTTATGATATTCCTAAGGTGTTTGCTGTTATCGCCTTGGGACAGCAACCTACGGATACGGCACGGTACCCGAATACAGGCACTTCTCATCATATGACTGCACAAGAAGATCTTCTCTCAAATAAATCAGATTATATGGGTACAAATGGTGTGATGGTCGCAAATGGATCTAATACTCGTATCTCCAATATTGGTAATGCCTCTATCTCTACTAATGGAACAAAATTTAATTTGCCTCATGTTCTCTATGTTCCTGGAATTGCTAAAAATCTGCTATCCGTAGCAAAATTCACTAGACACAATCATTGCTTTTTTGAATTTTATCCTCATAAATTCCTGGTTAAGGATATGCAGACCAAACACACTCTTCATCAAGGACTGAATAGGCATGGACTTTATGTCTGGACCTCAACGTTAGACTCGCATGGTGGGAAATGGACTGGTGTGCAGCAGACACGAGAACAATCCTCAAGATATCAAGCATTGTCTACTTTAACAAGGAATAAAGAGGTCACGGTTTGGCATTGTCGCCTTGGTCATCCTAGCTCTAGAATATTGAATCTTTTGAATCAGACATCTTATTTGTTTAAACATTTTCAGCATGCTGATTTTTGTTCTAGTTAAGCATGTGACATCATGGTGAGGCCAGTTTCAACCACATGTCAATGTTTACGCTCGACAACACTGTTCTGTTGATGGGTATGTGGGCAAGATATTGTCCTTTTAATTCCATGATCATTGAGAAATTGAGAGAACTCGTGACTCATGAACTCTCCCCCACCATCACTCTGAAAAATTTTTAATTTCCATCCAATCTGATTTTCAACTATGTTTTTGAAGTTTTTGAAACATTGAAAAGTGTCCGACTTCTTGGTGAGAGGAAAGATCCATAAAAATTTGGAATAATCATCAACAATCAACAAATAATACCAGTACCCCTCTCTAGAGACTTGAGGAGCTGGCCCCCATAAATCCGCATGCACAATTTCAAGAGGAAAACTAGCAACTTTATTGGAACTTTCAAATGGTAAGCAATGCATTTTTTTTATGGTTTGACGCCTTCAAGACTGCCATACATGTTATCAATCGTCTTCCTTCTTTTCAACTTGGGAAGAAGTCTCCGTACGAAATGCTACTGAAACACAAACCAGATTTAAAAGATCTCTGTGTGTTTGGATGTACATGCTATCCGGCCTTGGCGCCTTATCGGTTGAACAAGCTAGCTCCAAAATCCAAGGCATGCATTTTTATTGGATATGGCACTTGCTACAAAGGCTATCTCTGTTATGATCCAATCTCTAGGAAGACTATCATCTCTCGTCATGTATTATTTGATGAAAATCATTTTCTATTTCCAAAGAAGAATTTTTGTGCTCCAAATATAGCTAAATGGCTGCTAGAGGAAATACCATCTCCAACAAACACGTCACATAATGAGATCATTGAGCTGCCAAATCCTCTTAATGACACACTTCCCAGACAAGAAGATGACCAAGTGATCCCTCAGCAAGATTTGCATGAGACATCCAATGACGCAGAAATTGAAAATCAAGTGCCACAACGCACTCACCACATGGTGACCAGATCACAAGATGGCACAAGACGTCCAAGAGTTCCTTTCTCCTTTCTAGCATCTCATTCCACTAGAGCAAGTCAAGAAGTAGAGGAACCTCATACTTTTAAGCAAGCTCAACACAATGCCAAATGGATGAATGCCATGAATGAGGAGATGTCTGCCCTACATCGAAATCAAACTTGGAACTTGGTTCCTCCACCAATTGACAAAAATATTGTTGGGTGCAAATGGATCTATAAACTCAAATGCAATGCTGATAGATCTATTGCTCGTCACAAGGCTAGATTGGTCGCCAAGGGCTATAGTCAACAAGAAGGGGTAGACTACTTTGAGACATATAGTCCAGTGGTCAAACCCACTACCATTCGACTAGTTCTCTCTATTGTTGTAAGTCGTGGGTGGACCATTCGACAACTAGACGTCAACAATGCCTTTCTTCATGGAACACTGCAAGAGGATGTGTATATGATGCAACCCCCAGGATTTGAAGATAAACGTACACCACATTATGTATGCAAATTGCAGAAAGCATCATATGGTCTTAAGCAGGCTCCACGAGCATGGTATGACAGGTTGAGGATATATCTGACAAAATCAGGATTTCATAACTCCAAGGCAGATTCCTCTCTATTTATTGCTAATAGCAACAATCAAACTACGCTCGTACTAATTTTTGTTGATGATATTATTATCACAAGAAGCTCCAATGATTATATTCACAATCTTATATTTGCCTTTGCATCATATTCTTTATTAAAGATCTTGGATCCATTCACTACTTCCTTGGTATTGAAATTGGTGCATCAGAAAAAGGCTTAATTCTATCTCAGTGCAAATATATTAAAGATCTTCTTCACCGTTCCATTATGGAAGAAGGAAAACCAACGGTTACTCCTGCCATAGTTAACTCCACACCGTCAAAATACGACGGACATCCTTTCAAAGAACCATCTACTTACAGAAGTATAGTTGGGGGGCTGCTATACGCCACATTTACAAGGCCTGACATCGCTTTTGCAGTGAATAAAGCTTGCCAATATATGCATGATCCGACTGAGGAACATTGGAGTTATGTGAAACGGATCTTGAGATATCTTAAAGGCACTTTAAATCTTGGCCTTCATATTACTAAGAGTGATTTTAAGTTATCTGGGTATGCTGAGTGTCCAGATGACCGCCGATCTACTGGTGGGTATCTTACCTTTCTTGGAGCTAATCTTATCTCATGGAGTTCATCCAAACAACGAACAGTGGCTAAATCTAGTACGAAGGCTGAATATGAAGCCATGGCGGAAGTCGTTGCTGAAATTAGTTGGCTACAACAAATTCTTCAAGAGCTGCACATACCTAATTTATTAAAACCAAAAATATGGTGTGACAACTTGGGAGCAACCTATCTTGCAGCAAATCTAGTCTTTCACGCTCGTACAAAGCATATAGAAGTTGATTTTCATTTCGTCCGGGAGAAGGTCGCAAGGAAAGAAATTCAAATTAACTTCATCCCTTCGAATGAACAACTTGCAGACATTTTAACCAAGTCTTTGCCAGGACCTCGATTCACATTTCTTCGAGATGTGGGGGCGTGTTAAGATGAAAGGAAATCACGATCAAATCTCTCGTGATAAACTTGACAAAAACAGTGATGAATAAGATAAAGAAAGAAAAGATATGTTGCCAAATCCAAAGCTGAAAATCAGCTATTATGTAGGCAATCGTATCTATTCAAATGTAATCCCACATGATTAAATAGTGGAACCTGCATCTCTCAAAAGTGAGAGAAGTTGCAGAGTCGTGGATGTAAGCATAAGGTTGAACCACTTAAAAAAATTGTTCTCCCTTCTTCTTCCAAGTTTTAACAGAGAGGGCTTCTCCTATGGAGAGCGTCGGTGTCCCATCGCTCGTCGAGGAGAGGGCTTCTCCTATGAAGAGCAAGTCTTTGGGGGAAAGACCTGGGCGTCTGATTTCTCTTTCAGAGTGATGGAAAGAGGCGGTGGTGAGAATGGGGTTTTGGACGAAGTCAAGGATATGCAATCGCCGGAACTTACAGTGGAAGGAAACCAATGCGAAGGGAATAGCAAGCAGGATTCCTGGGCGGATCGTGTGGCTGGTCGTAAGGAGCACCAACAGGAAGAACTTCCGCCCCTGACGGTGGTGCAAGGTGACGACAGGCCCAGGATTATTGTCAGGGAGGAAGACTTCAAGGACATGACTAGTTCGTTCAGGTTCTCTGCTGTCTGCTGCAAGTGTAAACATCTCCAAGTTTATCTCTGGTTTATGGAGGGGCGTGATTGCTACCCGTGTAACCTTGCTTGGGAAGGGTGATTTCCTCAAGGTCTCTATTGAGGAGGGACTTGAGCTGTTATAGAGTGCGTGAAAGGCCGTGGGGAAGGTGTCAGTAGCATCGCGTCTACCTTCTTCGCATCAGATGGCATCAGAAACACTGAACATATTGTGTTTATGTGTGAGTATTGTTAAGACATTACAAACACCAGAAGTTGAAACTAATAATATATATATATATATAAAGACTAATAATTTAAATAAAAAGTTTAGGACATATTCTTGTTTTCTTGTTTGTGTTTTAAACGAAACGAAAAATGAATATTGATGGTTAAGAAATTCGTAATTAAACTAAGAGACTAAAATAGTCCAAGAACCGATGGCCGTTGGACAGTGGCAAATGTGTACTATTCAACCATGACAAGGATAGATTAGTAATTAGTTAATCAAAATTAAATTATGCTAATGATGAGTAAGTTTAGCTAATAATAGTTTAAGAGCTTAAGCACCCATTAATTATATATTAGAACTCTTAAACCAAGATTAGACACTAAGTTAAACCGAAACTGGAACTAATCATTTAAGTCTAATTAATTGAACAAACATCTTCAAAATATATTATTGTTTGTCTAAACCTTCTTAAGATAAAACAATATAAAGTATAATATAATAAGTGACAAAAAAAATAATAACTTTTGACTATAAATAATTCCCCCCTTGGCATACAAGGTGAAAAAGAGGAAGAGGGGAGAAAAAGAGGGAGAGAGGAGATAAGAAAAAGAGAGGGACAAGGAGAAAGAGAAAGAAGAGGAGAAAGAGAGACAAAGGAGAGAGAGAGGGTAGAGAGAGAAAATAGAGGAGAGAAAAAATGTTGTCGGCAATGAAACTTTGTCGAATCCTTCATCTCATGCATTGCAATTACCTGGAGTAGAGATTTTGCCAAAAATATAAGGTATAATGCAAGTTATTGCAAATTTTTTATTACATGTAAAATTTTAGATTATTTACTGTAGAAATTTTAAGTATTTCTCTTAAGCTTCACTTTGAAGCCATTTTTCAGGATTCTAATGGATCGGAATTTAGAAAATCAGACGCCATAGACGAGATGCTACTGAATTTTTGTTAGAAACCTTGAACCCACTCGTTTAGTGTATAGCACATAGAAGCAACAAACGGACTGTGCCATCAGCATTCACAAGGCATAATTGTCAATGATACATTAAATTCCATGTCAAATTGTACACCACTTTGTTGTATCGTGAAACTTGACAGTGGGCTAAGCTAGGCCATGAGACCCAATTACCCTTAGTCAGTCATGATTACTAGTAGATCTTGGTCTACTATGAGCCAGTTTTGATTAGATAACCTTTGCCATACCTAGAGTCGACATGAAGCCGGGCGGACAATTGACTACCTAGAGTCGACATGAAGAATGGAAGCCAGTTTTATATTTTCGTGTTAATGGTATAAAGGGAAAGTCAGGGAGGAGCAGAGTATAATGAAAAAATGAAAAGTCCAAGATCGGCACAAGTTGCAACTATAAAGAGTCGAACCCAATTGTAAAACATAAAATGGGCCAGATTGGGTGGCACAGAGGTTTAGGGACCCATGTGCAGAACCTTTCTTGAATGCAAGGATTGATAACATGCTACTTTGATGGGCTATTTAGAGGAGCTCATCTTCATCATGAGGCAGCGAGATGTAAGTCACCGAAGAAGTTACCCCAAACTTTGTCAATATTCCTGGTGACTTAGTATTTGGAACCGTAAGGTACCACAATCCTTCCTAAATATACCAATGAGCTGGGTAGCATCATATAACCTTACTCAAGTGGGTACGCATGTATGCATCATAAAAATTCATGAGACTCTGAATTGTCTGTTTATTTATTTATTCATTCATTTATATCACCCATGTGATTCGTTTTCGTGTGACTCAGATTGAGTCTGATTCGTTGGAATGTCGAAGAAATTGACAAACCAAATTTAGTGAACCTTTTGAGCTTTGACTCACCAGTTAGAGTGAGCTTGTTTCCAATAATGGTGCTCACTCATTATTATTTGAACAATCAATACAATACATGAACTCTATAGTCAAATGATATATTAAAGATCGTGTGATGATTTTCATTATACTCAGTGGCTGTGTTGATGCTATGACCATTTGCATTCATTAGGTTCTCACTATATAACGGATGATGCTCGTTGAGCGAGTGGCTGAAAGGATGAGGAATTGCTGTGAAGTAATGCGACAATATCATATACATTTTTGTTATGCACTTTTGTTTGTACATACTTATACATTTTATGGTGTTTTGAGACTAAAACTTGAGAGTTGTGGCTCTCCAACATATATATATATATATATATATATATAAAGTATTGTTTTTATTAATAGGTATTTTTCATTAGCAACATTAACTGCTAGGACAGATCGTGCCATGCACTAATTATGCACGCAAGTTATCTGTAAGGAATAGACAGATCGAGTATTCTCCAACTACATAAGTGTGTGATTGTTTTGTTTTTGCTACGCACAAAAAAATAAACTATGTATCTATTTCCTTTTCGTGTTTAGTTGTATATGTCATTGAAGTGTTACATTTAATGGTATCAGAGCTACCACATTCTTTTATCAAATCAGCCTCTAATCACGACATCACCTGCCATGTGAGTACTAGATAAAGTTATTGTTAAGATATTGAGAAATTAATTATGACTTACTTTAAATAAAACAAATTGAAAGGTTATCTAATTGAGAAATAAAAAAATTATGCATCGTAGAGAGTAAAGCCTTAATTTCCGAAAGAATGTCTTCGTATGCTAGACAGAGGCGCCTGCAAGATGTCGCATAAACTAGTAGTGGTCATGAAAGAGACAAATGCCATCAGCCATGTGACTAGGTTGATCTCTGGAAATTCTAGACAATTTTTGGGTCTATGCATATCTTGGCCAGGCAAGCACTCAGTTGGAAAATTTGGCTTTACCATTAGAACCAGCTGCGATACAAAATGCAGTTAATGACAACCAACATAAACAACTCATTAACTTGAATCCACCGAAATTTAGAAGAGGTACAAACACAATGGATGCCGAAGAATGGCTAGATGAAATTGAAGAGGCTTTTGAACTAGCTGATGTACCAGCTAACCTGAAACCCAAGTTTACTGCCTACATGCTTGGCGGAGATACCAAAAACTAGTAGAAAACTATTAAACAGATGAAGTTTGACAGTCAGGTAGTAACTTGGGAACAATTCAGGCAGAATTTCATAGAAAAATATATTCTTGATCATGTCAAAGAAAGGCGGATGCAACAATTTGTTGACCTGGCTCACTATGGCAAATCTTTTGAAGAGTATATCTGTGAGTTCCATAATCTAGAAAAGTACTGTTCAGATACATACATTACTGACAAGGCTAGGGTAAATAAATTTATCAGAGGATTGAATGATAATTTGAAGTTGAGAATGGTGGGAACAAGTCTTGTAGACCTAACACATGCAATTCAGAAAGTGACTCAGATACAAGAGACTCTGAGTCAAATTCAAGCTCAAGGAAAAAGAAAGTTTTATAGGTCTGAATCATCATCTCAAACCCCAACTAAGAAACCTTTTGTGTCTAAACACGGTTTTTTTCCACAACTCTGTCTAGTTGACCTTTTCTCCCAAACAGGCCTAATACAGAAGACTGTCATCTTCGCCACCAACTACACCTTAGAAGACTATGTCCTATGCTTACAGGGGCATGTTCAAATTGTGGTGAACAAGGACATTTTATTAGAGAATGTTCGAAGAAACAAGGATTTCCTTCAAGAGGACCACCAGAGATCTGACATACTCAGCCACCACAGCCTGCAAAGAGTCCTCCAACCAAGAAGGTACCAGGATGGTTGTATGCCACAATGATTGAGAACCTTCATAATCCATGTCTTGTTGAAGGTACCCTACTTATACACTCATTCTTGACATGTGTTTTATTTGATTGTGGAGCCTCCCATTTCTTTATATCTAGACCTTTGTTACTATGCTTAAATATGCCAACACTACATGCACCATATGAACTTAGAGTGTCTAGTGCTATTGGATTTCATGATTGTTATACACAATATTTGCTTGATATTGGGAGAGAAATTTTAAGAAATAAACTTCCCACAAACCTGATAATCATTGATATAGAAGGATTTGATGTAATCCTAAGTATGGATTGGATGAGTGAGCATGATGCATGCAAAAGCCAACCATGTTAACAACTATCAGGATTTGGAAATTCAAGAAGATTTGACTTAGACAGGACAACCAATTCACATAATTGATGAACAGGAATGGGTATTGAGAACAACAAAGAGGGTACCACTAGTAAAGGTGGAATGGCAGCACCGCAGAGCTACTGACAGTACTTGGGAGTTGAAAGTTGATATGCAAAACACTTTCTCCAACTGTTTTTCACAGACATAAGAAATTTTGAGGAAAAATTTTTCTTAAGGGGTAAGAATTGTAACATCAAGCTGCTTGGCATCAGAAACAATTTTGTGAATTGCAGTTTTAGCCCTACAAGTTCTTGAACCCTATTGTGTTTCTATGTGAGTATTGCTAAGATATTATATCGAAACTTGAAACTAATGATACATAGAAAAAGTATACGACCTAGTCTTGCTCGTGTTTCGAACTAAATGGAAAATGGATGTCGCATGGTTACGAAATTCACAATCAAACTAAGAGGGTAAAATAGTCCCCGAACCAGTGAAATCGAGGTATTATAGTCATTGTCAATTGCAAACTTGTAATTTTCTGCCATGCCTAGGGGTAGATTAGTAATTGACTAATCAAGATTAAATTATACTAATCATGATTAAGTTTAGCTAATGATAGTTTAAAAGCTTAAGCACCCAATTAATAACAGATTAAAACTCTTAAGCCAAGATTAGCCACTAAGCTAAACTGTAACTAGAACTAATCATTTAAATCTAATTAATGGAACAAACCTCCTCAAAATATATTATTGTTTTCCTAAACCTCCTCAAGACAGAATAATATAAAGTATAAATATAATAAATGATAAAAACGAATAACTTTTGACTATAAATAGGGGTTGGCACCCCCCCTTGCGATCCAACGTGAGGACGAAGAGGAAGAGAAAGAAAGGAGAGGAGAAAGAGGGAGGAGAGGAGAAAAAGAGAAGAACGAGGAGAAAGAGAGAGAAGAGAAGAAACAAAGGGAAAGGAGAGAAAGAGAGAGAGAGAGGGTATAGAGAGAAAACAAAGGAGAGAGAAAGTGTTCGTCGGAAATGGAACTTTGCCGAATCTTTCCTCTTATGCATTGTAATCACCTGGAGGCTGGAGCAGAGATTTTACCAAAATATCAGATATAATGAAAGTTATTGCAATTTTTTCAATTACATGTAAAAGTTTAGATTATTTACCATAGAAATCTTAATTGCTTCTCTTAGGTTACACTTTGCAGCTATTCTTCATGATTTTGATGGATCGAATTCCAGAAAATCAGAAGTGGCAAACGAGATGTTGCTGAATTTTCATTAGAAAGCTTGAACCCCTTTGCTTTGCGTGTAGCGAATACGAGCAACAAACTGACTGTGCTATTAGTGTTTGCTTTGCTTAATTGTCTAGGCTACATTGAAATTTGTGTCAAACTGCGCATCAATTTGATGTATTGTGAAACTTGGCAGTGAGCTAGGCTAAGCTGTGGGACCTATCTAGCCTTAATTGGCCATTATTACTACCAGATCTTGCTCTACAATGAGCCTGTTATGGTTAGACAACCTTGGTCCTACCAGAGTCGAGATGGAGCCAAGTGGGCAATTGACTGGACAGAGTTTTAGTTAAGATTTAATGTTAATAATACATAATTAGATTAATCATGTTGTTTATAGAGTGCTTAGACTAGCAAAGTTGAGATTTAGCAGGTTTGAACTAACTTGCAAGTTTAAACAATTGAATTAAGTTAATTAAGTTCAATTTGTTTTTTCTGAATACATGTTCATACATACATGCATGTTACTTAGTCATATTTGTGTTTTGAAATGTGTGTCACACTCAAATAAGGAACTCGAGTTGTGTTGGTGATACATGCTCAATATTGAGTTTCTAGAGTGAGTTGTTTAATGATAAACACATGATTTAGCTCTGAGATAAACATATTTAATATTGCAAGTCGGGTAGTGATGACAAATATAGAAGTATTCTCATGCATTAAACTAACTGAGCATGATGGTTTTTTATTTACTTTACGCAAATATTTGCCCATGGCCTGAGTTATCATTATGATATGAGCAACGGCCTCAGGCCCGTTTTATATTTTCCGGTTGATGGTATAAGAGGAAAGTTCGACAATGGCATAGTATACTGAAAATGAAAAGTCTAAGATCAACACATATTGTAACTATAGTCTATAAAGAGTCGAACCCAACTGTAAAACATCAAAGGGTTTAGGTTGGGTGGTGTAGGGGTCCGGGGACCAGTGAGCGAAACCTTCCCTGAATGTTGGGATTGATAAAGTGTTCCTTCTCGGGCTACTTAGAGGAGCTCATCAACATCATGAGGCAGTGAGTGTGGAATGCAGTTACTACAGTAATGTAGTTGAGTGCAATGAAATGTGAGTCATGATAGTGGTTACCCCAAGCAATGTCAATATTTTTGATGACTCAGTATTTGAGATTGTAAGCTGCAGTAACGTCTGCCCTAAATAGACCGATAAGCTAAATGACATCTTGTGATCTTACTCAGGCGGGTACATGTGTATGCATCATAAAAATCATGAGATTCTAAATTGTCTATTTAGTTATTTGTTTATTCATTTATCGGCTTTCTTTATTATCGCTGATGTGATTGGTTTTCATGTGACTGAGATTGAGTATGATTCGTTGGAATGCCAAAGAAATCAACAAACCAAATTTAGTGAACCTTTTGAACTACGATTCTCCAGTGCTAGAGTGAACTTGCTTCCAATAATGATACTCACTCATTATTATTTCTTCACTCAAATGGTATATCGAAGATCTTGTGATGATTTTCATTGTACTCAGCGGCTATTCTAATGCTACGACTATTTGCCTTCATTAGGTTCTCACTATGTAATGGGTGATGCTTGTTGATCGGGTGGCTGAAAGAATAGAAGATTGTTGGGTAGTAATGTGACAATGTCATATATATTTCTTCTATGCACTTGTTTTTACATCCTTGTACCACTTTGTGGTGTTTGAGACTAAGACTTGAGAGTTGTGGCTCTTCAACATATATATAAAGTAATGTTTTTATTAATAAATGTTTTTCATTAGCAACATTAACAGCCAGGACAGATGATGTCGTGTGCTAATTAATAGGCAAGTTATATGTATGCTATAGATTGATCGGACCAACAGCAACTACGTAGGTGTGTGATTGTTTTGCTTCCGCTATACACAAAAAAAAAAAAAAAAAAAACTGTATCTATTTCTTTTTTGTGTTTAGTTGTGTATGACATTGGAGCTTTATATCCTAGGATGCCATTTAAAAATCAATCCATCCATTACTGCACTGCTCTGGGTCTGTCTACCAGGGCTGTCGGCCTACTTCTGGCATCAAAGAATGTTCAAGATTATTGCTCCATGGTTAAGTGGAGTTTTCCTTGAATCAAATTTTCCCACTATGGTTTCATGTTCTTATTTTGCTAAGGGTTCTAGTGGACCTTCTGATCCAATAGGGCTGCTACCAGAGGTAGAAATTGAATTGTGGAATGGTCAGCTTCTTGTGCAATTGGTCATTTATGAAGGGTGTCTAAGGATTTGTAGGGTAATGTGGTGTGAACATGCACCTTCCTAAGGATTGGTAAGAGGAAGGTGGGGCATGACAGGATAGAGGCGAGCAAGGAAGCTCCAACAAGAGGGGAAAATCAAAAGCAGCCACTGTCTAACTAGTCGTTCTATTGGGGAAGTTATCCTACAAGGGAATCAATTCCAACTTTTGACTGAGTTTGAAGCAGGTATGGAGTTGGGGGTGAGGGGAGGGCCAACTGAGGTGGCTAGTCATGAGAGATCAGAAAGGCAGGTTGGATTGGAAGATGCTAAGGAGGCAGGCAAAAGTATGCAAGAAAGCAACAAAGGAAAACAGAAGAGCATTCAGAAGGGAGTCAAGATGGGCATAAGCAATCCGTTTTTGAACAAATCGAGTGATGATAATCTGGATGGTGCAGACTACATGCTGAGTTTTTGTTTCTCAGCAATAGGGGAGCACAGTGGCCTCGCAGCAAGAGAGATTGAATCAGATAAGCGGGTGAATAGAGTGTATTCCAAATCCTGGATGGCTAGAGGCAACACAGACTCATCCTCAATTAGCTACAGTAGAGGTAGTAGAGGTTGAAGGGGGAGACTAGCACTAAGAGACATCAGTAACTTTAAGTTCCTTCAAGATGAACCATAGGAGGTGGGGGGCAAGTGCAAACAAGTGTGTAGAGGCTTATTACTCGTAGTGGGTACCAGCAATGAGGGTTACAAGGGCTTGATGGCATCCCCCAAGGGGAATGCACTATACAAACTCAAGACTCTAATCCTATTCAGACACGAATTTCATGTCCTAGAATGTGAGAAGTCTTGTTAGGAGAGATGGTAATAATGACCTTCTCTAATTGGTGAGGATTTATGCACTTGGTTGGTTTTGTCTTGTGGATTCTATGATTTCAAACAAGAAGTTTCAGTGCTGGAGGAAGAGACTGAGATAGTATGCCATACTTTCAAACTCTCAATCTATGGAGGAAGTTGCTCAAATCCTCTATGCTTGGGACCCATCCAAGGTGTTGGCCCAGGTTTTGGACATTCACAAATACTGGATTATCTTCAGGTGCATTGGTCGAGCCACGGGAGATATGTTTTTGGCTGGAGGCATATACATGCCAACTGACCATATTTTACGCCAACATGCATTTTGGTCACTCCAATAGCTACTCCAAATTTCAACAAATATTGTGCTGCTTATGGGGGACTTCATTTGCATGAAAGACCCTATGGATAAGAGAGGTAGGCCTCCTTCTCCTACAAACTATCGTGCGTTTAATAGATTCTCGTTTAATTGCAGATTGTAGGCCCTTGAGGATGATCATAGATCGTATACTTGGTCCAACAATCACCAATGATGTGATTCCATTCTTTGCATACTAGATTGGTGCCTATTGAGCCTATATTTGAGAGAGCACTGGCCTTTCAAGAGCAGCTCAGAGTCCTCTGTGATCTACCTCAGATCACTGCACGCTCATTTTCTTAGCCTCCTTCACCCCTCAAGTGGATTGGCTAACTCCCCTCTTCAGATATTTAAATTGCTACGCTAAAAGACCCGAGAGCTTCCATATTGTGGCTCAAGCGTGGGCTATGAACGTGCAGAGATTCCCTTTGATGCGGACCATTACTAGGTTGGAGATTAGTAGGAATTTGTTGGCTCGCTGGAAGAAGTCCCATGTGGGAAATCTTGTGGGTCGTATCAAATGAATTAAATCTTTTTTAGATAATCTGCAAGTCAGGTTGGACGCAAGGGAAGCAGAGGTAGAAACAATGGAGTACCTCCTAAGGCAGGTGCTTTATTGTACTTTGTTTGAGGAAGAGAGCCAGTGAAGGTAGTGATCTAGAATCAAGTGGCTCAAAGAAGGAGACAGAAATATGGCTTTCTTTGAAAAGCGTTGTGAGAGGTCATAGGGAAAACAATCACATTCAGGTAATTGAGCATGAGGGAGGGATGATTGACGACCCAGCTTGCATCTATGACGTTTGCTCCTCGTAATTTGCAAACTTAAGTAGCCTGAGTAATGATTATGGGGAGTCATGTCAAGCATAGACATGGGCCAAGAGGAGTGTTGGACCTAGGAGTGTTGGACCTAGAGAACAGTGCCCTTCTTTGATCTGTGACGAAAGAGGAGATCAAGCATATTCTTGTTTCTTCTTACCCTAATAGTGCCCTGGTCCAGATCGTTTTCCAGCTTGTTTCTTTAGATCCTACTGGCATATTGCGAGAAAGGATATCTTTGATATTGTCATAAGCTTCTTGATGACTATGAGGTTAGTAAAGAAAGTCAACTGCACACACATTGCCATAATACCAAAGTTAGAAGAGCAAAGCAGGTGCACATTGCTCTATGCAATACTCTTTAGAAATTTATCTCTACTAGCTTTCAAAACGAAAGAGGTGCTTCAAAGAATTATTGGTCAGGAACAAGGTACCTTCCTTCCTTAAACATCACTGTATGATAATGTGGCCTTGGCACATGAGATTGTCCACATGCTTAAATAGAGGAAATAAGGAGTCTTGTTCTTTTGAAGGTTGATCTATCTAATGCATATGACAGGGTGAACTGGGTTTTTTTTTGCAGAGAACGATAGGGCATTTAGGTTTCTCTAATGTTTGTATTGATCACACCATGACTTGCATGTCTTCTGCATCAGCTGCAATCTTGATTGACGATTTCTCAAGACATTATTTTGATTTTCAAAGGGGTTTGTGTGAAGGGGATCCACTCTCTCTCTATCTGTTTATTCTTGTATTCGAGGCTTTTGCTAGAAACATTAAGGATAAAGTAAAGAGGGGAAAAATCATAGTTCCTCATATCCCCAAAGTGGGGCGGGCCCCCCCCCATTGCTTACGTCCTTCTCTTCAGTCAATCGGTCAAAGGATCCATCGTTCAAATCCAAAATAGCTTTTGGTGCTTGAAGGAGAAAGCAGAATTGTTGGTGAACAAGGGTAAATCCATTGTCTTAAATCCATTGTCTTCTTCTTTTCCTCAGGCCTAAGGGAGCACAGTCCTTCATGAAGGAAACAAGTTGGTTGGAGGCTGGGCAATCTTCCCACTACATATTTACGGCTCCCTTTATTTGCAGGAAGCTTAAAAGAAGACTGGTGTGCATCTCCTTGAGAAAGTAGACAAAAGACTGGTGGATCGGAAAGTTATTTCCCTCTCCTATGTGGGTTGTTGATGCCTCCTTAGGCATGTTATTTTCAGCTTAAAGGGGTTCTGGAGCTCTGGCATTGTGTTTTCAAAAGGAATCTTGAACAAGATTAATGTTGTGATCTCCAAATTTTTGTGGGGAAGAGGAAGCCAAAGTAAGGGAAATCATCTCATTGCTTGGTATAGGAGTGGAGTCGGGCGAGAGTAGCAAGATTAACCCTAAGATTTGTGCTCAAAGCTCCTTTTGGGCAGGTCTTTGCTACAAGAAATATGTCATGCCTAGAGGTCCTTAGAGAATCAAGACTGCTGCCAAACACTTCTAATTCTTTATAGGGTGTGTTAAATGCTGATTCAAGAGAATGTTTTTTAGAAGATTAGGGGAGGGAACATAAATGTTTGGTCCAAAAAATGAGAAGTTAGGGTGCTAATGGATCTCTTGACAATGGAGGAATTTATTCAATTTGATGGCAATTGGAGTCTCTCAACAAAATAGGTTCTTAGTTCTGATCTAATTCTAGATCATGTCTTTAAGCAAATGCTTGAATGTCTAGGTGTGGAGAAGCCTCAACTTAGTTTTGGAAAAGATATTATGCTTCATAGTGGGATGGAAATTACATCCCTAGACAACAATAATCATTTGGAACCTCATTAAAAAAAATCAAGGGGAGGATAGATGGAGATCTTGGATATGGTGGGGAGACATTCACCCATGCGGAAGGTGGTTCTCCTACCAAGCGTGTGGAGGAAGGCTCCCAATGATGGACCATCAAAAGAGAAGGGGTCTTCAAATGGCACATTGCTGTTATATTTTCTGCAAAGCAGAAGAATCGACCACCCAACCATTTTTTAATTGTACGTTGGCTCGAAAGCTGTTGAAACTTATTGCTAGCAGGTTCAAAAGGAAATACTATAAAGGGTCTTGTCTGGTAGCTGAACTCAAGAGATGGTTTAGTTGTGTTTCAAGAGAGGATGGAAAATGAGATTTGGCCGGTCTGTTTTCACGATGTGGTGTGGAGCATTTGGAAGTGTTGGAATGTCTACGTGCATGGAGAGGATAGGCGACCAGTGGATAGCTGGTGCCAACAAATTTGGGCTGTGTGGATAATTTTTGGGCTCTTCTAAATGACAAGCTTAGTGAAACTCGGGAGATGAATTGTTGGAGTTTACATGTGTTAAAGAGTATTTCTGAAATATTAGAAACTTAGAGAGGATGTCTTTAAATATTTTCTTATAGTTGTTGGACTGTTTTTGTAAAGTGTTTACAGTCAGCCCTAATCTCTTTTAAAAAGAGATTAGGGTTACGTTAATGAACTAATTCTTTTGGCTCTCTCTCTCTCTCTCTCTTTTTCTCTCCTTTCCTCAACATCTCTCTCGTCTCTCTCAATCTGCAACATGGTATCAGAGCCCTAGATCTAGGATTTAACGTTCCTTCCTTCATCTCTTGCCTCTTCCTCCAAGCTAGAGTTCACGCCTATATTTTTCTGTTGATTTCAAGAAAAGCAAGTATTCTATTTGGTAAAAGGGGATAATCACG
The DNA here is from genome assembly GCA_011799765.1 of Nymphaea thermarum. NCBI lineage: Eukaryota > Viridiplantae > Streptophyta > Magnoliopsida > Nymphaeales > Nymphaeaceae > Nymphaea > Nymphaea thermarum. Next base: position 175,488 of record JAANDH010000333.1, read on the forward strand.
TTTAACATATAGAAATGTGATTAGCACCCTTGTGTTGTTGTTGTCGTCGAAGACATGGAGAAACGTTGATGAAGTTGCTGTCGTGGAAGAGGATGGTGGATCTGATCAGGATGTATCAGATCTGAGTTTCTGTTGCCGTGAAAATGTAACGCTCAACTCTTTTTGCAGGTGGGCCGGATTGGGTCAAGACCCAGACCCGAACCCACCTGTAACATTCGGCGTTTCAGGTGAGTCGGATCGGGTCCAGACCCGGACCCGAACCCGTGGCGTGAAAGAGCCCGACGCGAGGGCTCTTCTCCCTCGCCTTTCCCTCTTTTCTCCCGTATACCGCCTGGGTGCTTTCGGGCCAGTGCAGGGAGGAAGGCGGAGGTGGTGCAGGCAGCGGCGGCAACGGAGGGGGTTCCGGCGGCGAGCGGCGGCGACGGCGTTCACGGCGGCGGCGCTTGGGTAAATCTCTCTCTCTCTCTCTCGTGCTCTGTTTCCCCTTTTCTGCCGCTCTCATGTTCCTCTGCCCTCTCTCTACTGATCGCTCTCTCTTCCTCTCCCTCGCCCCTCTCTTTCCCCCTTTCCGATAGCCCTCTCCCACACGACCCCTCTCCTCACTCATCCACCGACTCCCTCTTCTCTCCCGTCCTCTCCCCTCACTACCCTTACCCCTTTGACCGAACCTCTCTCTCTGTTTTTCTCTCTTTCTCTACTCGACCTCCCTTTTTGGTCCACGCTTCATACTCTCTCCCCATTTCTACTCGTTTTTCCCATTTTTTCCAACTAAGTACATGTCCATCACTGATTTTCACTATTCTATTGTTGTGTGATCCATTTCCAGCTTGGGAAAAACGTGTTTTCCCCTCCTTGCAGCAATAGGCAGTGTTAGTGGTGAAGGGTTAGCACGATTTCTACCGATTGGAGACCGATTGGACTTGTGAGGTGGTTGTCGGAGGAATTACAGCAGCTTGGACGTTAGTTTTGGGGTGAGCAAAGCTTAATTAAGCTCAAATTAATGATTATTGCCCTCTAGAGCATGTATAATTATTGTTTGAGCATGCTAGAGCTTAGAGTTGATTATTTGGAATGCACGTTAGTGATTTTGGTTTTGGGGGAAAGCTTAAAAGTATGTTAGAAAGCGTTGATTCATGTATTTAATGATTGTTTTAGCATGATG